>PVJL010000416.1:0-428357 GCA_004026885.1 Lyroderma lyra | reverse complement strand
AAATGGTGCAAAGAGAAAGAAAAAGGAATGTAAGTGCAAGCTTAGCAGTAGATGTGAACACACAATATCGGGGAAGGAGTGGAGCCCTTCCATCTGGAACCAAGGAGCTCTGGGAGAAACCAGGAAGCTTCTGCTCATTTGAAATTCCATGAGCTGAGGAAGAAAAGGCTGCTGGGCTATTGAGGAAAGGCCTTGGCCCTTCAAGCGGGAAATGGAACTTTCCATTTAGCGACTGGCTTGCAGGTTTGTTAGAACCTCCACCCTCCCACCTTTCAAAGCTAGAACAGGCTGGAGTTAGAGATGGGATTTGCATGGATCGCCCGGTTGACAGCAGCAGATTAACAGTGGAAGGCTAACTAAATGAAGGCAACAAAGAAATAAGGTTTTGGCAAATGACAAAGCCATTCATTGAGCGATGTTTACTTCTACTTCAGCTAAATTCTGTTTCTAATTAGCATCAGGATGTTTCTGTTGGGCCATGGAGGAGGAGGTTCTTCCCCTTGTCAGGTGTTGTATCCCAGAGTCAGACCTGGTGAGGGGAGGAGAACCCCAACACACCCACCCTTTTCCTGGGATTCCCCTCCTGTCTGCTTGCCCATCAACACAGAACAGCCCTGGCCCTCAGGACAGCCCGAGCCCTCTCTGCCAACTCCACTGTGGGGTCAGACAGACCCTGGGCATTTTATATCCTGCTAATGATCTGAAAGAAAGAAACCAGAATGCCTGACTTAGACTTCAAAACAAATTCTGCTCCCATGAAGTCACTGAGTTTAAAAGGAAGCTGCTCGGTTGGGTCCTGAGCCCATTTGCCCTCAACCTCCCCAATTTTCACTCTTGGCTCTTAAGCAGAAGGACACCCCGAGTCCGATTCCATGGGGCTGCGGTTAGGCCGGGACTGAAATCAAGAGAAGACTCTTAGCTTTCATGAGGTTCCAAGTTCATTTACATCTTTCCTTCAACACTCAGCACTTTGCCTTGGGGGAAGGTTGCTGGGCCCCCTTGTGTGCACCCCTGCGGCCCTGAGTTGCCATCACCGGGATTAAATTCTGCTCCAAGCCAGGCTCCTCCCGGATGGAAGAACCAGTCTGTGAACTCAGCGAGCAGCCGCCTCACAGCGCCTCAGGCCAGGAAAAGCGGCTGCTCTGCTCTAGTTCCCTTCCCGGTCTCCACCAACCCCCCTCCCTCCCCCATCTCGGCCCCCCCCATCCCCCATCTCCATCCCCTGCTCCCGCCGGCTTCCTCGGAAAGTACAGAGCCGCCCACCTACCCGCCAGGCCCCAGAGACGGTGTGGACAACAGTGGGGGAGAGAAGGGAAGAGAAAGGGGTTCCTTGGTGGGAAGGGACCCCTTCCCCCAAATACTTGTCCCCGGTCTCTCTCCCTGAGCTTCACTGGCAGCTCCCATTGGACAGAGTGACTTTCCTAACCCAGGTGTGGGCGGTGGAGACACGGGCACCTTTTCCCAGCTGAGCTGAGGCAAATCAACTCAACAAAACAACAAAAGGTAGAATTCAAAGCATTTCCTACCATAGATCACTCTTTCGTTTAAGGTTATAACGAAAGATGTTAGTGTTGAGGCCTCCTGGTGTCCAGCATGGGGCTAGGTCTCTTAGGAACATTAACCCACTTAAGTCTCCGTTTTACACCGGGTTCGGATAACTGAGACTCAGAGAAATCGAGTGACTGCCCAAGGCCCCAAGTTCAGGCTTTGTTGCTCTCCTGTGTGCCCTTCTAAGCTTCTGGTTACTGGTACAGCCCTTAGGTCTGGTCATGAGGGTCCCCACCCTGGGCTGAGATCTTTAGAGGGACTTAGGAAGCTCTGCCTACCCAGGCCCCACCTTTCCCTTAGCCTACCCCTCACTCACTCTTTGGACTAAGCTTGTCCAACCTGCAGCCCAACACAAATGCATAAACTTTCTTAAAACATTATGAAAATTATGCATGGATCTTTTTGTCTTTTTTAGCTCATCAGCTATTGTTACTATTAGTGTATTTTATGTATGACTCTTCTTCCATTGTGGCCCAGGGAAGCCAAAATGTTGGACACCCCTGTTTTAGACTGTTACAAACCAAAATTTCCAAAGAGGTGCAGAAAAGGACAGATTTCATTCAGGTGACACAGTTTGCAAAACAGAGAAATGCAACTTCCTGCAGAAACTGAAAATGTGCTGCATGAAGAAAAAGACAGGGCAGCCTTTTATAGAGAAAGTTCCTGCCGGGTTCCTAATTAGTCCAACTTTATGCACATGAGGTTTCCAAATTTATGCAGTTCTGATTGGCCCGAATCATGCAGTTCTTATCAGTTGGTCTGTATCACGTGTTCTGATCTGTTATTATAGAGCAGTTCTGATGGATTGGTCAGTATAGCTGCAAATGAGGATATAATTGTGCAGTTCTGATTGGATGGGACAGCTTTCCGCTTGTTGTTTGACAAAGGAAATCAGGGCTTCCCTGCAGAGGTTAATTCAGTCAAGAGTTCAGTCTGAGGTTCTTCCCTGAATAGAGAGTACCCGAGGAGCCCCTGTTGGCAGCGGCTAGACTCTTACTATTTATAGAAGTTGGTTCCTCGGTTGACCATGGGGTGTCCATCTCATCAGATAAATTCCTACTCAGGGTTCATATCAAATGAATAGTCTCAGGGTCCACACTGAATTGCCCAGGCTTCTGGAACTCCCTGACCAGAGGACTCTAGCTCGGCGGTGAGGTGTAGCAAATTGAAATACATGCTGCCCAGTTCAATTTGAATTGCAGACAAACAGCAAATAATTGTTTCGGGTCCCATGAAATGTTTAGAACATCCGTAATGCTGAAAAAATAATTCATTACATATCAGCAATTCACATTGAACTGGGAGTCCTATATGTCTTCTGGCAACTATAGCCCCAGCCCACTTCCAAAACCTGGAGGGCCTTTTCCTGGTGGCTCTTTGGGTAGGATGTGCACAGAGCTCAGACACTGGGGGGTCCCAAGGCATGCACACAGGCCCTTCTCAGGGACAGGGGGAGCCCAAGGAAGGGGCAGAGGGGTTCTAACTGGGACCCTCCACATGTGCCGTTGTCCCAGGCCCCACTTCACATAGGTTACTTTATTCTCTAACTAACTAAACTTTTCATTTGTGATTGCCATGGTCAATGTTGTTCACAAAATATGACGCCTTTTGTCCTCACCTCCCACTTGATCCAGGGGGAGGTGGTAAGTGCTAGAATAAGCTGGTCAGGATTTTGGTCTAAAAGAAATTTCAGTGTTGATGTAGATGGTTTCATGGGTTTCTCAGCCTATGAAATGGAAAAAGTGCTGGATGTGAGGGTCAAGGTTTTTAGCTTTATTGTATAAAAGGTGGCTGACCGTGAAGAAGATGCTTTTCCAGAGGTCATTTTCTATTTTATTTTTTGGGGGGTGTCCATAACATGTGAAACATACCGCAGCCTCCTGGGGTTGGTGTGAGGGTGAAGGAAATAACATGTGAAAGTGTCGCAGTGCTTGGCCAGTGGCAAGCCTCACAGATGCGTTTGAGTCTGAACGGGCAGACCAGATACTGCTCATTCTCCTTGTGTTCGGGCTTGGCTGGACCACCCACACATTTCCAGCCTGGGGGCCCTGGGCTCTTCTGTGAAGACTGTGATGAGATGTCTCCTAAGTCACGGACTGGGGATGCCACCTTTACCCAGGAACATTTTGATCAATGAGCCCAGGGCATGGCCTTCTGGAAGCACCTGACTCCAGGTCTGCGATTCAGAATGGCTCTGTGCCAGGAAAACGGTGTGACCCCTTTTGTCCAGTCTGGAGGGCAAGGGGGACCCTGCCCACCAAGGTGGGGCTAACCAGTCATCAGAATGGAAGTCTGAATTATTTGCCTGAATTTTATTGAGACCAACAAGATCAAGTCTTACTAAGCATTCTTACATAAGCCACCAAAAACCTGACACCTTTTCAGTGCTCTTTATCACCAACAGCGAACTGTGGAAAGAGCAATCCGGATCATTTCCAACAAATGGCACAAAAATGTGCTCAGCACTCCCCCAGCCTCCTCGAGTGGCTGCTCACAGCACTGTCCTCCCTCCCTCCCTTCCTTCTTTCTTCTCTCCCACTCTTTCCTCCCAACAAATTCTAATCACCTGCCAGCGATGGTCAGGAACAGTTTCAAGAGGGCTATGTTGTAGTGTGGTGCAGAAAGCCTCATCTCTGGCGTCAGAAGGACTTGGGCCCTAACACCAGCTCTACCATCTCCTGGCTCTATAA
Organism: Lyroderma lyra; assembly: GCA_004026885.1. NCBI lineage: Eukaryota > Metazoa > Chordata > Mammalia > Chiroptera > Megadermatidae > Lyroderma > Lyroderma lyra. Next base: position 424,119 of record PVJL010000416.1, on the reverse strand, counting down.
TCACAGGGGAACTACTTGACCTTTCTGAGCCTCATTTTGTCTCTTAAACGTGATGTATACAACCCGCCTTCCCTTAGCCCAGTGCCTGGCACCTAGAAGGGACTCAGTTAATGGTGGCCATTATTATTATTAAAACAATGCTTAATGTATCTAAATGAGATTATACTTCATGCATAATAAAGCATAAACAAATGAATACTTTCTGAAAGATTCTCTTTGCACGATTTCACACAAGTGGAAGTCAGCCGAAGGAGTCACCTGGGGGTTTCCTCTTGCCCAGGGCCCCCAGTGTTTGCCTGTCTCCAACTTGGTTTGACAATGTGAGACACGCCTTGCTTCTGCTGGCTCTTTCTGCTTGTCTGTCCCCACCTCCTCCATCCTTCGTTGATTTGGGTCACACTTACCTGTAACCATCCCTGATTACCTGCAGGACCCAACAAGCAGGCAGCAACCGTGAAGAAATCACAGGCACATACCTTTCAGGTAGCGTAATCACCCCACTGTCTGTACCAGTGCCTCAACAAGCTTCCTGTCCCATCCACTATTCAAACAGTTCCACCCACCGCTGGTGAAAACAATCCCACTCTCACAGCGGGAGAAGCCAGACTTCATGAGGCAGAAGCCTTTCAACTACAAAGGATGCTGGTGTCCTTCCTTTAGTTCAACTGTGCGGGGGTTTCGGAGTATACAGTTGTAAAGTCAGCATTTGTTGGTCCTGTATGCCTGGACTTGATTGCGTTTGATCCATCCTGCTCAGTGTGTCTCTCAAACATGACAGTGAATATGGACAAGAGAAACGACAGCCCTTTGACAGCGAAACACGTACAGAGGGAAATTTGTCTCTGAAGATGTTTGACTCTCAGCCTCTGGCCGATACAAATGGAGTGCTTACTTTCATGATGAACCTTTCCTTTCAAACCAAAGCTGGCAGAAAGATTTCTGGAAATCAAAAAAAGAGCAATGTGTGTGTCATGAAGACACATTTCAGGTCAATTCCCCTCCCTATCCCCACTCAAATGGTATCTATGTATCCTCTCTTGAATGTTTAAAATTAAGGGTAGGCCACCTGTTTGCTGACCAGGAAGCCATGTTTTCCTGTTTCAGGTAAGGAAGCAACCTAAGGTTGAGGTCCAGTAGGTCCTCAATGTCGTTGATAGGTTCTTTTCAACTGTGACTTTATGTGAAACAACAAATAATGAAACCAATTTTACCATGAACTAATTGATATAAACAAGAGTTAAGTTCTTACGGCATAGTTCTGGTCGCAGAAACATCCCCAAACTTCTAAATAAAGGCCCCAAACCCTTCTAATGTTAAACATTGAAAAACATATGAGCTATACATATCTTTAAGAAAGATGAATAAAAACAAGTAAGATAATTATTTTCCAACCTGCTTATTCCATTTCAGAGTTGCAGGTGGCCAGAGCTTATCCAGGTAGCTCAGGGTTCTAGGTCGGTATGCACCCTGGACAGAGCACACTTGATTCATCACGTGTGCACATGTGCATACACATACAGGGACAATGTAGACATATGCATATCCCTAGGAGGAAAATGGAGTACCCAGAGAAAACCCCCACAAACATGGGGAGAACCTACTAACTCCACACAATGGCCAGGTGTGAATCAACGCGTTGTTTTGTTTTTTTTCAATGACGACTTTGAACAAAATGATGTTATTCAAGAAGCTGCTGTGCTAAGGAGTCTATGTTCTCCTTGGAGAAATGGTGTAGTCAGCACAGGAAAGCATGTGGCTTACCTTTAAGACAGCACATCTTGACTGCTGGTGGTAAGATATTTATTTAACACGCATCACCTGTGTCTTCAGATGTGCTGAGTTCTAATGAGAACTTCGAGAGAGTGACACCTAGTGATTTCTCTTGGCTTGCTCCTTCATTCAACAAACATTCATTGAGCAGCTAATAGGAGATTTGGGGTTGGACAATGGTATAGGACATGATCATGATATCAGTTCCTGTCCCTGGAGGTTCCATAATCAGGGACAAGAGGCAAATATTAATTTTTAAAAATCACACAAAATCTAAATTTACACACTGTGATAAATTCTTAGTTGCAAAATAACAGCAAAGCAAAAAGCAACATATTGGTAAGCTGCTACAAGGGAATGTTGGCAAAGTCGTGAACTGGGTAATGTTATTATTTTTTGTATACCCAGGCCCTTGCCCAGTACTTAGAACATTGTCATTTTATGGTATTTGCTCGAGAATCTCTAATTTTAACAAGTAAAAGCTCGTATGTACTATCTATTCAATGCTTTGCATGGGCCAGGCACTGTTCTAATGCTTAGTGTATCTTATCCTATTCATTTCTCCCTCAAAAATCCGAGGTAAACATTAGTATTATGCCTTTATTATATAAATAAGAAAGCCAAGGCACAAAGAAGTCAAGATATTTGATCAAGGTCTCATAGTTATTAGATGGGAGAGTCTGGATTTGAACATTGGCAATCAGACTTGAGAATCTCATCCTCAACCACTGTGCTATACAGCTTCTCAGAAGTTAATGGCTCTGCATCGCCTATAGGAATGTCAGGAGCTAAGGTGAAGTAGAAGGAACACATGGAAATAAAAGATGCATAGCATGTATCTCCCCAGGGATGAGCACTTCTCTGGAAGTGTTTTAAGTTTGCCGAAGACTGTGCTTTTAGTTCTCCACGAGACCTTCAACCCAAGTGGTGGGGCTGCCATTAAATCTTCTCGTAGCTGACTGGGTATGATCGCCCCTGGAAGATGATGCGAGTAGGAATGGCCTGCTTGGCCAGGTTGGTGCCAGAACAGAAGGGAGGCTGCACACAGCCACGTGCTGAAGACACCATCAGCAAACCAAAGATTTTCAATGGCAAAGTGTCGTTAAGATATTTCACTGGATCCAACAGCAAAATCGACATGCCATATTTATATTTTACAGCAATTGACTCTGTGTGGAAAAGCATATGTGAAAAGCTGATCATTTGCAAAGAGGCAATATTTTAAGTCTATTCAGAATAAAAAGGGGCTTCTTAGTATGGCTAAGTTACTGCTCATGTTTGGATTTATAGAATGAACAATGCAACTAATCTATTAAAAGAGATTTGGAAATTTTGTTTTGATTTAAGGGCAAGAAAGACAGCTATTCCAGTAAATGTTTACTATGAGGGCCCCCACCCCCACCCCCACTCCCCACGTCCATTCTGTTAACCCAAATCAGAACACCTCCTCTAGCCCTGTATCTTCCCCCTGGTGTTAATCAGAGCCCGCCTCACTGGCTGGATGTACCTATCTGCAAGCAGTCAGTTTCCCCCAGAGGAGCTGTAAGACGCACAGGCTGACGGAGATTATGAAGTTGCGTAGGCCCATGCAATATATAAACACGTATCTGTAATGTGTTTAAAATGAAGACAGATGGAAGCATGCGCCCATGAGATGAGGAGACAGGAATATGGATGTGTGTTGTCCCAGGTCTTCATCAGTAAGTACTGCTCCAGCTCCGTGGCAGGTATACGTAATGGCCCAGAGAACATGCACACACACTCCCCCCAACCTCCCAAAGGGATCCCTAAAGAAAGGAAATTGCAGTAGGCACACAATTCATCTCTAGCCGCCCACCTGCCAAATGTTGGCAGACTACTCTGGGTCACAACCCACATGTTGTGAACTACAGTGTTACCTCCCTGGGTAGCATGTGGTTTTGAAGGCAGAGCCTGTGAGTTTACGTTCCGGATGCCATATGTGTGCAGTTAGCAACTACGGTCTCTTTATATATCTACATGGCCACAAATCATTACAGATTGATGCCTGGCTGATGGACTTGATCTCCTGAAAATTTCCCATATGCTTCTCTTCATTCCAGATGAGCTGGAGGGAAATATGCAGTATTTTGACAGAAAAATGGGAAGCCTCTACTTTTGGTGGAACTAGGGTATGTGAAGCTACAATGAATGACGGAGGGAGAGCCAACTTTCCTTAATTTCCTTACACATTCAAAAAGCAAATAGGAAACAAAGAAAGAAAGAAAGAAAGAAAACAGCAACAAAAAAACAACCTGTAGTCCAAATATAGTGGCCACGGAGGCTTTCTCTGAAGCGCTTAGTTCTAATGCATCCTTAGGCACTGGAAGAAAATGGCCATGTCCACCATGGCAAACCATAATTTCTGCTTTCCCTTTTTTCTCCTCTCTCACTTTTCTTTCATTCTCTCTTCCCGCCATCTCTTCTTCCTTCCTTCCCTCCTTCATGTATACTCTCATGTACTTAGAATTTGCTCACTTCATAAAGGACTTGGGATAGTAAACAAGAACAAATGCAACTGAACAATAACCTCAGCACCATTGCAACTGAGAGCACAAGATGACCGTCAAGACCAATAGAGTGTATTATTATGGAGCCTCCATTTAATGTATTTCTTCTACAGTGTCCTTAGAATAAAGATCAAAGGGAGAAACATGTCTTACATAATGTTTTATTACCAAAGAGGAGACAAATTACTTCTTCATATACAGAGAGTGCCAAACATGTACACACATTTTAAGAAAAGAAAAAACTGTATTAAAATTATAATACTCAATATATACCGATAACAAAAGATGAATACAAGTCATGTTTGATTTTTGAATTATAAAAGGTGCTCAAAGTGGTTATCATCAGTGTCCAGACACTTCTGATGTTGGTGAACTACTGCTTGAGCAACGTTGACCAAATTATCCACTTGTATCGCTGCGCACGTTGTTTCAATTTCTTGCCGAAGTACCAGCAGTGTAGCCGGTTTGCTATGGTACATCACATCCTTGAAGGTTTCCTATACGTAGAAGTCAAGCGGTGTTAAGTCAGGAGAATGTGGGGGAAACTCAAACACCAGTCTTGAATTTCAAATACCACTTCAAAATTGTCTTGTGCTCCTGAAACAACAACCATGCTTCTGCCCTTTTCTTTGACTGTCCTGCCTGTCACATGGTGATGTTAGCATTCATTTGATTAATGCCACCTTGTGCGCGAATGCCATACTACACATTACGACCGTAATTCAATTCAACTTCAAAAAATAATATAGCTAGTACTGCTTAAAATGCATATACATTTTTTGACACTTGGTATATATATCCATGGGGATATGCCAGGGGAGGTGAATGGGATACTTTGAGTATTCAGAGCCCCCATCTCTTGCTTTTTCCCTCCATGAAGTATTTAAAAAATATATCAGAAATATCCAGTGTATCCACTCACCTCCCAGCTTTAATAAGGCCTAAAATTTTCCAAATTTCTTTAACATACATAAAGACAGTATTCCAGATATGTGAAAATTTCTGCCTACTCTTCTTAATTTTTATTCCTTTTCCACCTCTCCAAAGGTGCTGATGAATATAGGGCTTATTATTTCCTATGCACATTTTATCCAACCTCCTGTTGGTAGACATTTAGATTGTTTATGACTTTTTCCCATGACAGATGAATGTACATTGTTGTATATATCTCCTTGTGCACATTTGCACAATTCTTCCTAGAGCACTAGTGCTCAGATTTTAAAAATATATATTTTACATTACAACCCACTACACATGCACAAACGCTTAAGAGTATTCAGCTTTCTGACTTAGGTCAGGTTCTCCAGTAGCAGAGGCTGCGACAGAATTGCTTGTGAAAGGGAAAATCTGTAAGGAAATGAGGGAAGCGAGGCGGGGAAGAAGCAAAGCAAAGTGCGTTTTCAACTGAAATCTAGTCTGAGCCTGATAGGCCAGCGACTTCTGGGCTGTGAACTGCACCAGGGGTTGGTCGCACTGAGGCAAGGGGGTGTGGCTTTTATACTCCTTATTTGTCAGTCATTGGCTGCTTGCCACCTGGTGGGCGTGGTGGTGGGCGAGGGGCGGGGAGACTGTAACCTCCTAAGGGAAGTGGCTCCCATCAGCCAATGGCAAGAGCCGGGAAAAGAGTGGAGCTGTGAGCAGTTAGCAGCTAATATAGCAGCTGGCGGGTGAGCGCGCTAGCCCCATAAAGGGCGTCTGAGTCGGGCGTCACTAACTAGCCCTGACTACGCCTTCCAACTTGTGACACACTCTGATATCCCTCTCTTCCCCACCCCTTCTCTTCCTTTTATCCCCCCTTCCTCTTCCTTGTGTTCATTAGCAACTGAACCGATTTCATGAATGTAGTGAATGAGTGATGGATTAGTCAATAAATGGTGCTGGGATATTTGGCTATTTATGCATGAAATAAAGCAAAATTATATCCCTAATCCGCACACACACACAAACAGTCATAGAGGAATGAAGATCAAAATGCGTGGTGCCTGCCCTCTCCTCTCTTCCTCCCCCCTCTCTCCTGTGCATTGTCCACCCAAATTGATTTTGCTGTTAATGGGTCACAACCTGGAGTTTTTAAACACTGTTGGAGGATATACCTACTAGGGGAATTGCTGCAGTATGACCATCTGCTGCATTAGTAGATAAAACCACGTGTTCGACAAAGCAGTTCAGTCGATATACTTTTCTGCCAGTAGTGTGAAGGTTCTGGTATTACCGCCTCCATGAGATACTTGTCACTATTTTCAGACTTTAATTGTTACCTGTGTGGTTGTGAAATAAATACAGCACTATTGTAAATGGAATTTCTCTGATTACTACTCAGATTGAGCAACTCCTCACATTTATGGCTCAGTAAGGTTTACCTTTTGTAACTTTACCATATTTATTGTCCTTTGTTCTTATTGATCTCTAGGAGATATTTATACATGTGTATTATTTTTGTTGTTGTTAAATGTATTACAAGTACCTTCTCTCTGTGTGTGACTTGACTTGTGGTGCATTTTAAAATTTTTATTTAAAAATTTAAAAATTCAATTACCATTGACATATACTACTATATTAATGCAGGTATACAGCGTAGTGATGAGACATGTTTGTAACATATGACGTGATCACTTCACTACATTGAGTACCCCCCTGACTGTGGTGCCTTCTGGCATACAGAGTTTAAAATTTTTATGAAGTCAAAATGATCTATATTTTCCTTGAAATTTTATGCGTTTGTGGTACAGTTATTATTGAATTCTACTTTAGCTTGGAAACATAAAGACATTTTACTTTATTTTCTTCAAAACAGTCTAACATTTATTTTTCACATTTAGATCTTCATTCATGAATTTTGGGGGAGTTGTAGATTAGGGATATAAGTTTGTTTTATTTTCTACATAAATACCCGATTACTTTAACACCATTTATTGAGTAATCCATTTTATCCCCAGAATTTGTAATGTATCAATTTTTCTTATATACATCATGTATCAATTTTTCCTAGATACACAAGTCTGTTTTTAGGTCTTGCTATCCTATCCCATTAGTTGATTTGTCTGTCCATCTGTACCAGTCTCACACTCTTTTCATTGCTATAGCTTTATGATAAATTGTGATATTTGATGGGACCAAACTGCCTGTTCTGATCTTTAGAATTTTCTGGGATTTTTTTCCCCTTTATTTTCTTTCATATAAATTCTAGGATTAACTTTTTAAGTTTAGTGAAAATTTCTGTTGAATTTTGATTGGAATTGAATTGATATATTAATTTGAGAAGACTGAATATCTTTATGTTATTGAATCTTTATATCAATGAACATCATTACATTTATTTAGGTCTGCATCTATGTCCTTCTGTCTTTTTTAAAAGGCTTCCCCATAAAATTACAGCGTATTTTCCCTTAGATGTAACTCTAGTTTTTGTTGTTGGTGTTGTTGTTTATATTTTATTGACATATGAAGTGGTACCTTTTTTTCTATTGCATTTTCTGTGTGGTTATTGCTTGTCCATAGGAACACTACTGAAGTTTGTATATAAATCTGAACTCTTTTATCAATTCTAATTTTGTGTACACTCATATTCTTTAGACAATCATAAAATCATTTATAAACAAGGAGAAGTTTGATTGTTTCTTCCCAAGTGCAATGCTTATTATTTCCTTTTTTTCCTCTTATTTTATCAGATAGGACTTTCATTACAATATTGAAGTGAAGCAGTCATAGTCTATAAAATGTTTTATTACAATAATGCATGCTATAGATTTATAGTGTTAGGAAAGTACCCTTATAATCCTGGTTTGCAGAAGTTTTTAAAAATCTTGATGAATATTACATTTTACCAAATGATTTTCTGCATCTATTAAGATAATCATATACCTACCTCCTATAACTTGTACTTAAGGTATATGACATAGATATTCATCTATTGAACCCATGTAACTTCCTGAGATAAACCATATAGGTTTTCTATACTGCTGAACAATTTGCTAATATTTTATTTAGAATTTTGCAACTCTTTTCAAATTTATCCTTTTCTTTTACAATCCTTACCTGGTTTTAGTATCAATGTTATGCTAACTTACAAAATGAGCTAGAAATGTTACCTGTTCTTTTACTCTCTGAAGGGGAAGCTACCAAATAGAATAAAAAACAAAATCTAGTTTTAATTGCCTACAAAAGACTCACATGGGTGAGCTTTGTTTTTCATTAGGTAAACTCAAATGCTTATACAGTGGTACCTCGGCACTCATCGTTAATTGGTTCTGGAAGGGGTGGCAAGCACCCAAAATGATGAGTATCAACAAAATTTTTCCCATAAAGAGTAATGTAAATAAATTTAATGTGTTTTCAAACCAAAAATACACAAAACGACCACTGAAGCTAAGATAAGACCACAAGGCGATGTACACAGGACAAGGACTACCACATGACTAATGAGTGACCCCTGGTTTGGGCTGGGAAGGGGAGCGAGTCATGAGGCAATCCACACCAATGAGATCTAGCTTGCACATCGAGTACCAAACAAATGGTGAGGACTGGGACAAAATTTTCATGTCAACATATGTTGAATACAAAATTCAAGTTTCAAAGCAATCGAGTACCGGGGTATGACCGTGTCGATTAAATTTTCTAATATATTTGAGTTTATTTCTACACTTTTATTTTAGGTTTTCTGACTGCCTTCCTTTCTTTGACTTCCTTTCTCCTAATAAGATACCTGTATTCTTTTCTCCCTTTTGCTGTTACCTTTTTAACGTATTTTTAAAATTATAGTTGACATACAATATTGTATTAGTTTCAGGTGTACAACATAGTGATTAGACATTTATATAACTTGAGTGATCACCCTGACAAATCTAGTACCCATCTCACACCATAAGTAATTATTACTATATTATTGACTCTATTCCTTATGCTTTACATCCCCATAAACATTTTGTAACTTCCAATTTGTACTTCTTAACCCCTTCACCATTTCACCTCTCTCTCCAACCCCCCTCCCATTTAGCAACCATCAAAATGTTTTCTGTATTTATGACTTTGTTTCTGTCTTGTTTATTTTGTTCTTTAGATTCCACATATAAGTGAAATCATATCACATTTGTCTTTCTCTATAGATCTGACTTGCTCCACTCAGCATAATATCCCCTGTTGCAGATGGCAAGATTTCATTCTTTTTTGTGACTCAATAGTATTTCAGTGTATATGTGGGCTGTCCAGAAAGTATCCAGCCATGTAATATAAAAAATTGGGGCATTTATGCCTGGATTTTTTCTGGACAGCCTTCATATATGTACCACTTTTTCTTTATCCATGCATCCATTGACGGACACCCAGGTAAACTCCATGTCTTAGCTATTGTAAGTTCGGCTGCAACGAACATGGATGCACATGTCCCCTCAAAGTAGTGTTTTGGGTTTCTTCTGATAAATACCCACAAGTGGGATTACTGGGTCTTTCTTTGCCTTTTGTTATAGCCTTTGTTTTGAAGTCTATTTTGTCTGGTATAAGTATTGCTACCCAAGCTTTTCTTTTTCTTTATTTCCATTTTCATGAAATATGTTTTTCCATTGCTTTACTTTCCTTTTGTGTGTTTTTCGATCTACAGTGAGTCTCTTGTAGGCAGCTTATGTCAGGGTCTTGTTTTCTTATCCATTTAGCCACTCTTTATCTTTTGATTGGAGCATTTAATCCTTTTAAATTGAAAGTAATTGTTGATAGATATATAGTTATTGTCATTTTATTACTCATATCTTTATCTTTTTTTTCTTCTTCTTCCTAAAGAAGTCCTTTAAATATTCTTTGTAATACTGGTTTAACGGTGATGTTCTCCTTTAGCTTTTTCTTGTTTGGGAAGCTCTTTATTTGCCCTTTGATTATAAATGATATTAACAGCTTTGCTGAGTAGACTAATCTTGGTTGTAGGTTCTTGCTTTTCATCACTTTGAATATTTCCTTCCAGTCCCTTCTGGACAGCAAAGTTTCTGTTGAGAAATCAGCTGACAGTTTTATGGGAGCTCCCTGGGAGGTAACCAGCTGCCTTTCTCTTGCTGTTTTAAGATTCTCTCTTTGTCTTTAATGTTTGGCATTTTAATTATGATGTGTCTTGGTGTGGGCCTCTTTGGGTTCATCTTGCTTGAGACTCTACGCTTCCTGGGCTTATATGTCTGTTTCATTTGCTAGGTTAAGGACATTTTCCATCATTATTTCTTCAAATAGGTTCTCAATTCCTTGGGCTCTCTCTTCTCCTTCTGGTACTCCTATCATGTGACTGTTGGTATGCTTGAAATTGTCCCAAAGGCCACTTAAACTATACTAATTTTTTTTGGATTCTTTTTCTTTTTGGTGATTGTTTTCTGCTACCTTATCTTCCAAATTTTTATTCAAATCTCTGCTTCATCTAACACACTGTTGATTCCCTTTAAGTATTTTTTATTTCAATTATTGTATTTTTTCATTTATGACTGGTTCCTTTTAATGTTTTTAATCTCCATTTTTGTGTTTCTTATCTCTTTGTTTAAGTTCCTACTGAAACCATTGACCATCCTTATAACCAGTGTTTTGAATTCTGCATCTGGTAGATTGCTTATCTCCATTTTGTTTAGTTCTTTTTCTGGTGCTTTGTTCTGTTCTTATATTTGGGACATATTTCTTTGTCTCCCCATTTGACTGCCTTTCTGTGCTTGTTTCTATGTATTAAGTAGAACTACTGTCTCCTGGTCTTCGTAGAGTGGCCTTAGGTAGTAGGTGTCCTGTGGGGTTCAGTGGCACAGTCTCCCTAGTTACCTGAGCCAGGTGCTCCAGGTGTGTCCCTTGTGTGAGTTGTATTTTCCCTCTGGTTGGAGTTGAGCCTTGGTTACTGTTTATGCATCAGTGGGAGGGATTGATCTTTTGGCTTATTAATTGTGAGGATAGGCTATGACTAGAGTGGAGGAACTATGCGATACAATGGCTGACCCTACAGAGTGGGGTTCACTTTAGCAGGGCTCTGGTTTCTGCCGAGTCTGCCCTTTGGTTGTATTTTCCTTGGAGGAAGCTGGATGATGTTCTAGCACAGTCTGAAGTTGGCCACCTGGTGTGCAAGTCCTGGGGCCTCCTAGGAGGTACCCTGCCATAGGGCAAGTTCAGCTGCAGCCTGTGTCCTGCCTAGGGCCACCTGGCATGAGAGACAAAATGATCTCTGGATGTCTTCTACCTGTGCTGTGCTTGGAGTTCCCTTGGAGAGGATAAGTTACCAACCCAGGCCAGCTGCTGCTAGTGCCAGGCTTGGGGCTGCTTAGTGAGTGGTATGGGGCATGCTGGGGCCAGATTCTTCTTGTTTAGGCTTTATGAACCTGTGAGGAATTTTAGGAAAGTCCTCAGCATGAGCCATGACAGGCCATTTGTATGGAAAAGCCACTGGAAGCTGCTTGTGTGGGCCCACAAGTTGGGTGAAGAGGGGGCTCAGGCAGTCACCAGGGCAGCGTAAATCGTGTTACAGATTAACTGAAGCTCAGATTTTGCAGCTGCCCATGTCTGCATGCTGGGCATGGGAGTGCCCAACAAAGGAAGATTACCTTCTGTCAGCACTTCTGTCCTGAAAAAAAGCCACCTCTCTAGCGCTTACCTGAAACCAGACAATTCAGTTCCTCCTCATATGTCCTGGGCACATTTGAAGTTGCTGACCCAGTGCTGGAGCTCAGTATGAGTGACTCCATCCATGAGTAAGTCTGTGTGTGAGCCCTTTAAGAGGAATGCTTGAGACTCTAGCCTCCCTCCTTCTCACTCAGCCACAATCTCTGCTGGTTTTCAAAGCCAGAAGTTGTGGCGACTTCTCTTCCCAGTACTTGAACCCTGGGGACTGCTGTAGGGCTGGGACCCATTGCTCCTCAGAGGGGACCTCCACAGCCAAGATATCACTCCTGGTATTTAACTGCTATATGTGGGTGTGGGACCAGCTCATCCCACATCTCTGCCCCTCCTACCATGGGTAAGGTGGCTCCTTTGGTATGTTCTCAGTTATGGGACTTCTGTTCAGCTAGACTTCAGGCAATTCTTAATGATGACTCGTTTGCAGTTCAGCTGTAATTCTGATGTGGTTGTGACAGGAGGCAAGCACAGCGCTTATCTACTCGACTGTCTTGACTGGAAATTCCCTTGTGCTGTTTCATAAGCTGGATTGTTTTCCTATCTTTTTATTTGTTACACTTAAATCTTTACCAAAGTATGAAATGTTATTCAAAATGTTTACTATATTTACCAAAGTGTTTACCAAAATATGTATATTTTTCTAACAACATTTAGCTCTTTGATAATTTCTATCATCCCCCTACTTCTATCTTTTAATTTTGTTTATAGCTTTTATTGTGCCTTTAACATCTCAAATAGTTTTTTCCTTTATTTATTTTTGTGTTCACTATTTTATTTCTTCTGCATTCATTTTTCTTCTTATTGAGGTAAATAATATTTTCCTTTGTGAGCGTCTATAGGTGGTAGGCTTTGTAAGTCTTAATGTGGTGAAAAATGATTTTGTCTATATAATTGAAAGATTGTGCATATCATTATAGATTGACAGTTATGTCCTGTCAACCCTGAAGATATTATTTTATTATTTTTTGGCAGTGATTGTAGCTAAGGAAAAGTCTGCTAACAGAGAGCTTTGAAAGTATTTAATTTTCTTTGATGTTCTGCGGGTTCATTATGATGTGTCTACAGTGGATTTATTTATATATATATGTGGTTCCAGACTTGGAAATGCATTTGCAATCTGAGGACTTATGTCTTTTTTCAATTTTAGGAAATGACTATTCATTATGGCTTTAGATCTTTCTTTTCTGGTTCATTCTGTTCTTTCCTAAATTACTATTTCTTATCTTTTCCTCTTTCTTCAAACAGTTAACACCTCTTCTGCCTTCATCAAAACAAGTCCTTCGTCTTCAGCCCCGTGTTAGCTTTCCTCATTTTAACTGTTTTTTCTTTCTTTCTTTCAGATTCACTCCATTAATATCCTATTGGATCTACTTTGAAAATAACCCCCCCAAGATGGTGACCACTTTTCACCATCTTCACTCTCACCACCCTACCTTAAGCCACCATTATCTTTTTAATTCTCCTCTGTCCTCTGTATATATTCTTAGCATTTCAGATTTTACATTGCACCCCCAGCCCTCTTGTCCTCATCGTCTCTGCTTTTCTCCAGTACCCATCACAACTAATTTCATAGAATTCTTCTCCTTTTTCTCTTCTTCTCCATCATCTCCTCCTCCTCCGCTGCCGCCTCCTCATTTGCATTATTATTATTAATTTTCACCGTTTCCTTTTCTCACTAGCATATTCTGGGTAGATAAGAGTAAGGATGTTTCGAAGAATAAGGATTTTTGTCTATTTTGTTAACACTGTACACTCGGCATCGAGAACAGTGTCACACATAGTAATAGCTCATTACATATTTGTGAAATAAATCCATATATTGAAAGTAAAAGTGATCTTAGATTTATCAAGTCTTAGGCATTTGGAGGCGGGGGGGCTGAAATCTGTTCAGATTAGATACTTTCCATTGAGGTAAATGAGAGCTAGGGAGCTAAAATAAACGATGAGAAATATATCTGAAATAATTAAGAACATGAGACTTTTTCAGAGAATCAGCATTCCCTCCTGAATCTTAGCACTCATGTGTTTTTTATAAGCAAGGGCATTGTGTCTGCATTCTAAGTTAGGAGATGATGAGACATGCAGAAGAAAAAGAAATAAGAAACTTTGCAACCAACTGCCCAAGTGAAAGCTAAATAAACAAACAGACCCGCCAACTGTCTTTCTGGGCTTATGATGGAGGTGCTGGAAATCACAGGAGACTTTCCTGGGACATGTGTTGTGTAACAAATCCTGACAAATACATGGACCATCAAAGAGATTTTTATTTTATATACTGAGAAGCTTTATGATCCAGGAAGTGGTCAGGCCATCTGGGATCTCCTGCTTACCCATATGGAGCTCTGATTGAATGTGTGAGAATAGGAGGGAAGCTCAATTTTAGTGAACATGAGTTGTTTGGAGTCAGCATGGGGGTGCATCAAAGGTGATGGTGAAACAAAGGGATTACTTTCCCACCAAGCCCCGGTAAAGGAGGACAGAGGGTAGTCCGGTCTTTGAAATAGAAGACTTCCTGACAAAGAAGGAAAGAATGACCCTCGTTTCTCCAGGTTATGATGTTATAGGATGCTGTCACTTGACTTAAACAACTAGGCATTTTTATTGGGATGGGAAATTGGTGAGAAATACATTGAAGCAGCATGTCCTCAGGAAAACCAATTATTTTTAACTATAGGAACCAGCATGTATTCTTCGGTGAAAGCAATAATAAATTGCATTTATACAGCATGTTACACTCTTTCAAAGCACATAAACCTCTTCATTTGATGTTTTCAGTACTGTGAGGTAGGTGGGACAGATTGTTGGAGAGCAGGAACTGAGCCATAATTCTCTAACCACGCTCTCCCCGCCTCCTCGCCTGACCAGGGTCTAGTATAGAGTTGGATGCATAAAGAGCTCTTAATCACTCTTTATTATGTTAGTTCCCATTTTACAGTTGAGATTGAGGGGAATTATGAAGTTATTAGTTGCCAAATATTACACAGGCAGTCATGGCATGGCTGGACCCAGGGGCAAGTCTAATAACCTTTAAGTATTGTGCACTCGATATTTCATCGTCTGTCCTGCCAAGTGTGCCAATGTCCAAAAACCACACAGATGCAGGGACAGAAAATACAAGTGTTCTTGGCAATTATCCTGTGCCAAGGGTCATCGATCTTCTTGATGAAGAGCTATTGTTGATTTGCCTAAAGTTTAATAATCTACCAATGAAGACACTGTTAAAAATTTCTCAGCCCAAGCATAATTTGCCAGTAAAGAGAAACTTGGAATAGCCAAGGTGTTGGCTAGAATGTCCAAGTTCACCCAACCCAGGAGATTTTTTAAAACTATCTAGATAAGTCTAGCCTCAAGGAAGCAGTGCCAAGCAGGTTCAAGAAGAAAAAACTTTTTTTCCCAGCCCTAGGTGACTTATTCAGAAGTCCTCACTCTCCTTTTCTCTTTAAGTCGGTGTCCAGCTCCAACGCAGACGTAGGTAACACACCTCCCTCCTGCAGACTTCCAGCATGCTGCCGGCATCTAAATAGAAACCCACGTGGCACAGGGCACCCACCTGCCAACAGGAGGCTTTCTCTCAGTTCACTTCACCAGCAAGTAGATGCAGCCTTCTCCAGACCCTCGGCCATGCATTAATAGTAACTCTGTGAAGCCTTCCATCAGTGGGGATGTTTGGGTGTCCACCCAACCCCACTGAGTAAAAGATAGGGGTCTCCAAATGTATTTCTCTTTCTGTCTTCCTTATCTATCTGTCCATCTATCTAACCTGTCGCATGTGTGTTTATGTATGTGTGTATTTAGCAACAGAGGTAATACCTTCCACAAACTCTTTTTCTTTCTCAGCTCCCTAATTTTTTCATTCTGTTAAAATAAATCGAGTGACTAACACTTCATCATCAGTATCTCCTCATACACAAAGTCATTTTCCTAGCATTCCGAATGATTCTGGGTCACTTTGATTCCATTAAAACTTTAAATGGTTAAGGGTTGTTTTCCACTTATTAATCACACATGGACCTGAGAAGATCTCCCCACCTTTTCTTTCTCTACCGTGTTCTGGAAGGAGCTATATTTCGTTGTACTGCTATTTAGTGACTATGGACAGCTAAAGCGCTTGGTGGTGACTTTTTGTTTCTTCATTAGGAATAAAGAAGGGACTGGCTTTGGACTAATTTACCTCAAACAAGGGAGAAATCTAGATTGACAAGTTGAGCCCCTTGTTTTATTTCAGTGGCCCATTAATATCAAAATATCTTTTAAATGAGAAGGAAATGATTCATTGGAGGGATATATTTAGAAAGTTACGAAATATTTTTCTAGGGCTTTACTTAGCATCATATCAAAGTTCTAGAACTAAAATACTGAGTTTTATTTATTCATTGGATTTTTATATGGTTTACAAAAGGCATGTAAAGTTGCCTGCCACAAACGGTGTATCAACTAGTTGATGAAATAAATATTAAAAAAAGATCCCAGCACTGCTTTTCAGACCAGGGTAAACCTGTCCAAAGAAACAGCATACCCATGGTGGCAAGAAGTCAGAGTTATGGAAGCACGGCTGAGGTTTCCACGGCATCAAAGAGAAACTGTTAACTGCCCAATAACTCAAACATGAGGTGCTGAGAAAGCAAAAGTGGGCCATGGCCTGGAGGTTACCAGAGATCTGTTTTTGGGTAGTGGCAGTTTCTTTGTAAGGAGGTACCCTGGAATGTGAAAGATGTGTGTCTAGCCAACACTGCTGCTGTGATCAAGCCACGGATTTGGCTCTGAATTTTCTAGCTTTCAGATAAAAGAGATTATATGTTCAGTTATCTAGCTTTGGGAGCAGAATGGAGAAAGCCTAATAGATCCTCAGAATAAAACATTTTTATTTTGGCAAAAAAAAAAGTCTCTCCTTCCAGGTATAAGATCAACAAGTTCTGGGACCTAATGTACAGGATGATGACTATAGCTCAGTGGTTCTCAACCTTCCTAATGCCACGACCCTTTAATACAGCTCCTCATGTTGTGGTGACCCCCATAAAATTATTTTTGTTGCTACCTCATAACTGTAATTTTGCTACTGTTAAGAATCATAATGTAAATATCTGATACGTGTTTTCTGATGGTCTTAGGTGACCCCTGTGAAAGGGTCATTTGACCCCCAAAGGGGTCATGACACACAGGTTGAGAACTGCTGCTATAGCTGATAATTTTATATGATATACTTGAAAGCTACTAAGAGAGTAGATCTGAAATGTTCTCACCACACACGCACGCACATGCACGCATACATACACACACACATGCACACACACGTACACACACAATGGTAATTATGTGATGGGTTAGCTAATGCAATGGTGGCAATCATTCTGCAATGTACATGTACCAAATCAACATGTTGGGATTAGACATATTCAATATTATATGTCAGTTATACCTCAATAAAACTGAAAAGAAAATGTTGCTTCATTGTTGGCTTTGAAGAAGTAAGCTACCATGTTATAAGAGGGCCCATGGAAAGAGCCATATGACAAGGAACTCTGAGCATCCTCTCAGAGTTGAGAACAACCCCCAGCCAACAGCCAGCAAGTTGGGGACCTTAGTCCTACAAGTGGATGAATGCCAACAACTCAAGATCTTAGAAGCAAATCTGTCCCCAGTTCAGCCTTTGGCTGACACCTAGGTTACAATCTGATAAGATCCTGAGGTGGAGAGTCCAGTTAGGCTGTGCCTGAACTTCTGACCTACAGAAACTGTGAGATAATGCACACATGTACTGACTTAAGCAGTTAAATTTGTCGCATTTTGTTACACAGCCTAGAAAACTAATACAACTGGGCATTAAAAGACCTGGGCCCCTTTCTTTGAGCCAATCCCGTATGAACTTGAATAAGTTACTTTACCATATCCAACATCAGAACTAGAACTTCAAAGGATTTTAGAAATCCAGGGAACAATTTGGTAAGTTACCCCATGACGATTATTTTCTATTGATCCATTGATCCATAAAATCTGTCTAAATATTAAATATTCATGGTTTGAGGACGTTCTAAATATGGGGTACAGAATCTGCTGGAGTGGTTTTCAGTGCTCCCAACATAAGTTTGAGTGCGTGTGTGTGTGTGTGTGTGTGTGTGTGTGTGTGTGGTGGTAAAGCAACTTATTTAATGGAGCCAGAATAGTCGGATGGGGCATTAAAAGTTCAGGGGTATGTAGAGCAAATAGCAAAGTCTAATTATAAGTGACATGGAGAGGGATTTATTACCAGAGGTCAAATTAGACAGCAATGAGTGATGGGTAAATAGGAGAATCAGAGTTCATGAGGATTTTGATGTGACAACCAACTGGGGTAAATGAGTGGATGGATTAGGAGAGTTAGCGATGGTGGCCTGCCGTGACATCCTTGTTGAGACTTAGTTTTTTCCTGAACCTTTTAGTAGCTCAAGTCTCAGCATTGTGGGAACCTAGGGAATGGGTGACCTCAGTGCACAGGGCATACCCAGAGGAGGCAGACAGCTTGCCTAAGGACACATCGCATCATCTCAGGAAATAAATCTGTGACTTCTGATTCCCAGATGACTGTTTTCTTTGAGATCATTAATAAATGGATATAAGTGATTTAACAGCATGCTTGGAAGACGCAAGAATGGAAGGTGTTGAAAGTTCTAGTGAAGGTAGAAAAGCAATACAAAAGCAGGCTGAGATCAGGAATCTAGGCAGGAAATAGTCTGATGTGATTCAGATTGGACGAAGAGAACCCAAAACATGTGGGGAATGATAATTTGAAACAGATCCTCTTCGGGAGGAAGCAATCTGGAAAGCTGTAGTGTGGGAAGAGACCTGTGTCATGCTGTTAAGACACACAGGGTTTCTGATGCCCATGCAGTGGCCAACACTGGCCATGCTGGGTTGGAAGTCACAGTTGGAGATGGCCAATGGATACGGAGGGTGGATGTACTGATAATTCTGCGTGTCCAAGTGCCTGAAGCCATGTTCTTCTAGTCCTTCCTGACTGTGTACTCAGATCCCTCTCACTCATGGGGAAGTCAGAGATGATGCGCTGCTAATGAGGACAAGGGAGGGTTCTGAGAAATGAACCCTCTCTGCCCTCCGGGCTACTGGAGGCCTGAGGCCAGTTCTTTAGGCTTTGACCTAGCTCTTTGTTTACCCCAGTGTGCATTCAAATATTCTGTTATCACGGTCTCTGTGTGCCCTGAATTCAAAAAGGTGAGGAACCACAGGCCTAGAAGACCATGCCCACTCCCTGCTTCCCAAATATTATACTATCAATTCTTCCTAATTACTATCAATTGAACGTTTTTGTATCGAAGTATAGTACACATATGCAAAAGAGCAAAAATAATAGGTTTTCAGCTTCATGAGTTACATAAACTGAACTCACCCGTATAACCAGCACCCAGGTTAAGATGCTGAACGTCATCAGAACTCCAGAAGCACTTCTGCCACCCCCGATGGTAACCTCCTTCTGACCACCACCCACTCCTTAACAGCAGAGATCACTTTCATCTGATCTTGGAGTTGCAATTTTTATGTCTGGCTTCATTTGTTCAACATTATATTTGTGATTTTCTTATACATCATTGTATGAAGTTATCCATTTTTCATTTTTGCTGTTGTATAGTATTTTATTGTGTGAATATATTTATTCATTCTATTTGTGGTGAGCATTGGGCTGTTTCAGTTTGTGTCTATCATGAACATTTTTGTCCTTTTGCTGAGTATAGGTACACATTCTTTTTTTAGTCTTAACCAGTGTTTAAGAGTATTTTGAGGTAACCTTCTCCAATTTCCTTTATATGCCTCAAACCCCCTGAGATCAAGACCCATTGAATTGCTTTCTTCCCCCCACTCTCTCGGGAAAAGATGGAAACAATCAATTGTGACTATTAACTATTATTCTTAACTAAGGCATACGAAGATCTTGGTACATCTCTCTCAGAAGTATGATTGCGAGTGAAATACGTGATATTTACAAGCTTTCTATGAGAAACCTTTGTTCAAAAATTGAGCCAGCTTTCTGTTCACTGGTGCTACAAAACAAACAAACAGACAAACAAAACCACAGGGATGCTTGTCCATTGAACTTACCACAATGGAGGCAGTGGTTGTCATTGTCCCCAGAGACAGTAATAAGGGTCAGAACCGAGGGTTGCCTCTTGGATTGTCTTTTGGGAATCAAACAACCAGCCTCAAAGAGGTTGACAAACTTCTTTTTATCCTAATGTGTATTCAAATATTATCATGGGTTGTGTGTGTCATAAAATAAAAAAGGAATGCTCTTTTTTTGACACTTGAACAGAAACACTGGTGGTCATTCTCTCTTCTCTGAGACAGATAGTAGAGATTTATTACCTAATAGAGGCCAAGATTTGTATAACATAAGCATCTTAAATATGCCTATTCTCCACCCCACCCCCAGTTCTTGTCTTAAAAGAAATTCGTTTTCCAAGGAAGACTAAGGCTGTTCTGTTTTTTCATAGGGGGAGGAGGCAGAAAAAGAAACCAAAATCAGGTTTAATCTCTGACAGGTCATCCTGTTCTTCTAGTGGTGACATTCCCCTTATAGCACACGTTTTCCTCAGGCACATTTCTTTAGGAAACACATTTTGCAGTCGACTGACTGCCCAAGGCACCCTTGATACCTGCAGTAGAAAAAAATGAACAAAGAACACTTGTTTGAATGGCTTCATGATTTATTATTAAAATTGGTCCTATCCATTAAGGAATTTTTCCTCTCCTGTAAATAACAGAAATGGACACAGGCTAACTTGAACAACAACAACGAAGAGATTTATTGAGGGGATGGTGGGAACATCATAGACCTGAAGCGATGGCTAAACAGGAAGACCACAGGACCAGAACAAGCATGCAGAACAGGCACCCTTTCTCTCCCAGGCGAATGACCCACCGGTTTGCATCCGTGATCATTCCTCGGGCCCCTCACTGTGCGCTGGGCTGGGCTGAGGCAGTCTCAGGGGCTCTGTCTGGGTCAAGAGCCCTCTATCTACCTCACGGGTAGGTCTGTTACCAGAAAAGAGTCAGAGGAGGTGCTGGCAGACAAAAGCAACAGCCTAGCACTTACAAGGGTGACAGCTGAAGCGATCAGCTTACTGATGGAAATAGTACAAGAAAAAAGGAAAGTGGCCTGATAAAGGCGCTAACGTTGGTAGGTGTGTAGAAGAAGTCCTGGGCTAATGACAGTACTGGAAAATACAGGCAAAGGCTTCACCTCAGCGTGTACCATCATCAAAGGCTCCATGTGCTCAGGGTATTTGATTGTATAGCTACACATTTCATTTTCTATTTAAAATTATTATCAAACTTCCTACAGGAAAGTAACTTCGTTATTGTGAGCCTTCCCATTCTTCCCACTGGAAGCATTATTTTTATAACATAGTTCTCAATAATAAGAGGATTCTTAGGAAGGTAACTATTGTGTTTGTTTAAAAAAAAAACAACTATTACAGCTTTTTTTCTTTTACAGTATGGTCAATGAGATTGATAAAAATTTTTTTTGAAAACATATCTTCTCTATAAATTGAAACCTTCTCTACATGAGCATTCATTTATAAAGATTTATAAATATATCTGTTTACACACACAGTCTTTCACATTATTGATCTATCTAAAACTGAGAAGGTTCTTTTCATGTATCAATTCTATTTTATTTCTGTCACTGTCCCCTTATAGTTCAAACATTTTCCTTTTATACATTTAGATGCAATGAGTTTTTGGTGTGTGAAATTTGTTAACTCCTGTCTTCATTATAAATTGAGCCACTTATCAAAATGAAATTATACTTACATTTCACATTTATCGCCTTGAATTTTCCTATATCAGTATTTGGACACCTATGTTTTTGGGAGGAGGAAATTCATTTAATATTTTTGTATCTTTTTGATTTAGCTTTATCGCTTTTTATAAACTGCCTTTGAATTTTAAAATTTTATTTTGAAATCCTTTACATTTTAATTGGGAGAGTCAACTCATTTATTAACATAATTATTTTGACTTCTAATGTATTTTAATTATTCTCTCTAGGCTTATTTGTTGTTTCCAGTTTTTTTCCCCATATAGACTATAATTTACTTACTTTTATGTTCTGCTGTGGTCTTAAAAGTTTATTTCCTATTTTAATTTTCTTGTTAAGTTAAAAATGGGTCTTTGGCCAATATCTCTTTGAATAATAAATGTTGAAAATAAACATGGATCTTTTGGGACCTTTTATTTTAGACAAATAATGTAATATTGTTATTTTTTTCATGCACTCTTCCCTTATTTCCCAATTTTTGAAACTATAATTTGGGGGGTTAGCACGAGATTATTTTTATTTAATTATTACTGTAACAATTATATTTTAAATATTGCATATCTAATCTTTTAAGAATAATAATGGAGGCGCTTGCTTTTGCAAACATACCTGTCCGATGATTTAGATCAACATCCATGTCCAAGTGGTTTATTCATCCTGAGTCCCTCTGTTTTGCTATTAACATGTATTATTTTTATAATCACATAAATAACAAGAGATATTTTTAAAAAGCTATCAAAGACAAGGGTGATTACCAATCAGGACTGGAAATGCTTGTGAAAACTTTGCATATTGTTGTCTTGCCTTCAACACCAGCAGCTGAGGGATGTATGTTTAATGGTCATAAGACAAGGAATTTTTTTCCTCCTCTTTCTAATACCAAAATCAAATATCTCCTCACAAAACCTGCAGTCTGTTCTGGGACACATTCTACAATGGGGATGTCCAGTCTTTTGGCTTCCCTGGGACACATTGGAAGAAGAAGAATCATCTTAGACTACACACAAAATACATTAACACTAAAGATAGCTGATGAGCTAAAAAAAAAAAAAATGGCAAAAAAAATCTCATAATGTTTAAGAAAGTTTACAGATTTATACTGGGCCACATTCTAAGATGTCCTGGGCTGTATGAGGCCTACAGGCCACAGGTTGGACAAACTTGATCCAGAAGCAAAGGATGTATGGTGACTGTTTGGACTAAAGCAGAACTGAAGAACACAGCAACAGCAGTGTGATTGCAGTGATAATCTTAGTGAGATTTCTTTTCTTCTCTCCTCATTTATAAGCCCTATTAGGTGGCACCCTTCAGGTGCACAGGAACCAGATTCTGTATGGTGATTCTGGCTGTTTCTCCTCTTCTTTACATGCCGTTTGTCTTTCGTGACTGCTTTCTATCAATGGACAGAATTTTTTGAGAGCCATTTGTTTACTGTCATAAATTGCTTTCCCGGTTTCCAGCATGTGCTTTACATTGTCTGCAAGTGATGTGAGTGTAACCCTAGCCACTAGGGGCGCCACCTGCCTGTCTGCCATCTTATCAGGTCCTGGGTCTGGGTGTTCACCCTGTCCCTCAAAGGAAACCACATCAGGTATTTTATTCTCTTAGTGCCATGGTGGTGTTTCCTCCTGTGTCAATGAAAACTTCAGAGTATTTGTTCTTGGAATTCAGGAAGAAATAACACTTGCTAGAAACCTCTGACAGCAAACTGTTCACAAGACCCCTTAAAATGTGGCTGTCTGCAGATTTTAAAATGCATTTCAAGGTTCTAAGTACTTTCTTTCATTTACCGTCTTGAGATATTCCTATGAAATACCCTATGCAAAGGTCGAGGGAGTTATTTTAGTTATTTCATATATCAGGCATGCTTAAACCAAACGCATCCTTTTGAAAGTCTTTCTTATTTCTAGAAAGCACAATTTTGATGTGGTTTCTACTGATCCTCGTTCCACTGTGGATTAGGTAAGAGTCTCTCATAGACGTGGAGGGGGCTGATGGTCGGAAAACTATTAAGGTCTGTGTGATTGCTTCATGCTCTGCCCGGTCTTCAGGTGAGTGTGGCCTGCATTTGGTTGGAGTATGTTGCTGGATGTGCAGTGAGGGCTGGGAAAGTGCTTGGGTCTGGATAGGGCTTCAGTGGCTGCCACACTGGGGGTGTTAGTGGCAGATGGGACAAAGACCATTCTCAAAGCTGCAGTGTCTTGTTCAGAGCGCTAAAGGAAGCAGTTGGAAAATTCATGGCTCTCTTAGAACCACGTTTTAGATTTTCAGAGAGAGGCCTTCCTCAGAATATGTTTTACAGGATATAAAGGTTACAAGCAATAAGGAAGGGGAGAGAAAAGGTAGTTTTCCTGCATGGCTATTTGGCTAGGACTTCCTACAATGAGTGTTATCTGCAAGAAGACTAAAAACAGTGTGATTCATGACAAAAACTGTGTCCTTAAGATGTCAAAGGAGTGATTACAAATGGGGGTAAAACAGGCAGTTAAGCTGGTCTTGAGATTGCGATGGCTGAGACACCGGGTTGGCTGATTGGTTGTGGACAATCATGATAATGATAGCTGATATTTAATAAACGTTTTGTTGAGCACTGACTTACAGTATCTCATTGAATGCTCCCAGAAGCCTAGGAAATAAACATTGCTTCATTTTGTAGAGCGGGGTATGAGTGACAGGTTACAAAGGTCACAGCGCTAGTGGGTGGGCTTTGAACTCAGGCAGTGTGGCTTAATTACCCTGTTGGACTTATGGTGCTGATGGGCCAGCCCCATTTCCTGCCTCCCCATGTCTAATAAACGAACTGAGGAAGTCCATGGGGCTTTGCCAGCCTTTCTCCCATTTGAGGGGCCAGCCCTCAGGTAGGAGTTGGTCTCAGCTCCAGGATGGGTATTCCCAGCACTCTGCTGTCCATGGCTCTCTCAATTGACTGATGTTTCAGCTTTTGGTCATGAGCCTTGGTAGGGGTCTATCTACTCATCCTGGAAACAGCTAGAGCTGGGCTATTTTTCTTTATTTGTGGTTTGCGATCCCTGCCAGCAAATTTCTCTGAGGAATGCATTTAAATACGCCACATTTGTATCACTGTATGTGTATTTTGGGTGAAACATTTATGATAAATCAAGTTTTTAGGTGCCCTATGGGGAAAGTGCTGATGGAGAAATACATCTGAAGAAAACTTTTCTCTTAGCCGCAGTTGCTTGAGGAAACAGTCTCCATTTATCTTGTGAAGCCTGATGTGAGATGAATACAGACCACCCAGAATTGCAGTTCTGCATCTCACAGGAGGAAAAAGAAGTATCCAAGCTTAGCTTAGGCTTCTTCTGTCTTCTGTGCTGTGCCAGCCGAGGCCCTCTCCCATTCCTCCAGCCCTCTCCATCTACACTCCCAGCCTGTTGAAATGGGCAAATGCCTGCTTTTGTGTCAGGCCTTCTACCCCAGCAGGATCATCCACACTTCCTACTGCCCAGAAGGCTTTTCTCAGGACTCCTCCGATCGTTAATTCCCACACATAAAGACACTCGGGCACGTTTAAGCTACTTCCTCAGAAATACCTTTTCAGAGACCATTTCCCTTCCCGATCTAAAAAGGTATCATTTCACTACTTTTCCTTTCTGGCCTGCTCACCATTTGTAATTAGATACTTCTTTATATGACATTTGTTTAATGCCTCTCTTTCTCACACAAGAGTTTAAGTTCACTCAAAGCATACACTTCCATTAATGTCTTTCACAAGGGTCTTGCTGCATAGAAGGGTTCTAAATATTTGTCAAAGGAATGTGCTTCTCCTGGGCTCATAGAAACACGTGCATGTAGCTTGCTTCCTTTATTCTGTTATTGATAGATTGGTGTCCCATTGGGTCGTAAGCTCCCTGATATAAATATGTATAATCCCCAATGCCCACCATAGTGGCTGGACCATAAAAGTGCTCAATAAAATTAAGTGAAATTGAATGGGACCTGCATGACTCATACCTAAGCCTTGACATCAAGGGTAGGAAGCATTTCAGTTCAGCCTAATTAGTATTTACTAAGCACCCATTAAGTTGCGACTCTGTGTATGGGACTGAGGATACACAAATACATGGGCTGGTAGTCTAGAAAGAAAGACAAGACACTCAAAGACATCATTATAAGCAAAGTGTTGCATGTGCTATAAAAAAGATATGCCTAGTGATATTATGGGGGCACAGAGAAGGGAGAGATGCCTCATTCCCTAGCCTGAGGGAGATCTTCAGAGTTAGAACTGTCACTGTGTGTACGTCAGAGAGAGAGAGAGAGAGATTCCAGGTGCTGTGGGCGGTGGTAGAGAGGTAGTAGCAGTTTCATGCTGCTGAAACAGGAAGCCTGAGGCAGGAAGTGGTGGGGGTGAGGTTAGGCGGGTAAGTCATGGATGATTTTAGCAGACATACAAAAGAATGTGTGGTCTTTTCTTTATCTTTTTTTTTCTTTAAGTCCCCCCTGCCCCACCCCACCCCACATACAACCTGGACATTGTAATTGCTGGTATTTATTTTGTCAGTGAGACCAAGGTCGGCATTACAGAATGCAGATGAATTTCAGACAATAAAGTTAAATAGTTTATTCATCCATTCCTTCACTGAATGTTTTCTGAGTACCTGTTAAGAACTAGGCACTGAGGATAGTTAGAGATACAAATAAGATATGATGTTTACCCCCAGGGAGCTCAGTATCGTGAGGGAGACAGGTGCATAAACAGAATAAAACACAAGTTAAGGACAGCAGTGTAAGTCAGCGGTTCTCAAGGTCGTCAGACTCCCTTGTTCTCCTGCATATTATTGAACATCTCCAAAAACTTCTGTTCATGAGGAATATATATATGTATATGTATTTTTACGAAATATTTAGTAATTAAAAATCATAAACCAATCACATATTAACATAAATAACATATTTTAATGAAAATAATGGTATCATCATTTTCCTCTCACAAAAAAAGATTTAGTGAAAAGACTGCCAGTGTTTTACAGTTTTGCAAGTCTCTATGCTTGGCTTCCTAGATGCTGGATTTTCGTATCTGTTTTCTGTGTTCAATCTGTTGTTTAGTTAAAGTACATGAAGAAAATCCAGCCTCGTGCTGTGTAGTTGGAAAGCGGGGAATTATTTCAGTAGCCTTTTTAGATAATTGGGGATATTCTTCTTCGACACCATACCAACCTTGATAATTGGTAGTTGCTTAAAAGTTCATTGCAATGTGAAATCTAAAATGGAAGAACTTTTTACATCCTGTCACACAAAAACTTATTGGTCTACCTTACACTTTGAATGCATCTTTTCACCGGGCATGATTTTGTAACATCAGGTAATAGTCCTTTGGAAAATATTGGTTCACAGAGTGAAGTGTTGATGTATTTTATTTTAAAACATTCAATCATATTATAAACATGCTATAAATATAGTAAGATAATATAACATGATAAGTAAACAAATAAAAATTCACTGCTATTACTGCTGACCTCAGAAGAATTTACGTGCTAGGAAGCTGTGAAGCTCATGGTGACAAGTTTATCAAAATTCGAAGTTTTGTTTGGAAGTTCAGCCTCCATTACGGGCAGCACTGTCAGCTTCGTCCATTTTCTAGAAAATGTTGGCCCAACATGGAAGGCTAAATAATCATAGTTTTTATGTAAGTTATTCCTTCAAGTAAATATGGCATTCCATGGGGGAAAAGTGAGTATTTCAGCTTGTAACTCGATCACACAAGTGTTTTTCTGTTTTGTTTTGTTTTGTTTTGTTTTATCAAGACATCCGTAGAAGTGAACCATCATACGAGCTTCAGTATGCATAAGTGCATTGTGTGTACTGTCCATTTTGTCACAGAGAGTTTAAAAATGTGTACTGAGTGGTCAAGTTCATTTTATTGCTCCATCAAGGCTAAACTTAAGTGAAACAAGGATGTGTTTTTATTTGAAGTGTGTTGTTGTAAAGAATACAGTAACTGCTGGCACAGTTTGGTGCTATGGCCATGATAGGTGCCAAGATGCCAGAAGTTTTGCCCACCATTGTTTTTGCAATATCAGCGCAATGTCAACACGGTTGTTTCAGGATTAATCAATAGATATTTTTTTAAAGGTATTGAACACTGGATAGTTCAGTTACCACTTGTGTTTGTTATCAGGCATTCATGTAAAAGATTATCTTCTCTCTTGATGAGTTGGTGCTGATATTGGAAAAATACAAGCAGACCAGCCATGCTTCTAGAGTTTTCCCTTTAACAGGCACAAGTGCAATTCCTCAGAAGAGAGGGCAGCTCAACCTTCATGTTTCCCGTTAAACACTTAATTCGACAAGTTGCTATGTTGTTGGGAGTGGCACCTTTTCATCCAGCAGGCGTTCAGCACTTCCCCTGCATGAGATTGATTGCCTCTCAGCTGCTGTCTGTGCTCCTCCAGCCAACGCCATTCATGCTTTTACCCTGTAACATGCTTCTGCGGCTGCTTCATTTCTAGTTCACAAGATGCAAGCAGCGGCATTTGGCTTTTCCGAGCTTGTTATGTCTATGCTTAAAATATTTTAGGACCTTGATCTTTAAACTCTGAATTTGCCTCCTGATATATTTTGTTGAATTTTCTTTTGTATATTGGGTCTAATTCAGCCAATAATGTGAATCTGTTTCTCAACATAGTTTCTTATTACTAGAAAAAAATGTTTCTGCCCATCTCCACTAAATACATGTTTAATTAATATTTAAACAATATTGATTTAAGGCAGGGGTGTTCAGTCTTTTGGTATCCTTGGGCCATATTGGAAGAAGAAGAATTGTCTTGGATCACACATACAATACAATAACACTAATGATAGCCATGAGGAAAAAAAAAAAAGGTCTGTGCATAATTTTCGTAATGCTTTAAGAAAATTTACAAATGTGTTGGGCCACATTCAAAGCCATCCTGTGCAGTGTGGGATCCATGGGCTGTGGGTTGGATAAGCTTGCTTTAAGGGGTACCACATTATGGGCCTGGTAATGGTGTGCAACCACATATCACCCCCACAAACATGAACAATGCAGTGCTACTGCTCCACAGTTTGACTTGGGATATATATTTTTTCCGGTTAGTGATAATGTATTTGCCTATTTTTACCTGTGACTCCCTGGCCCCCAAGATCCAAGATTGTGGGTGCCAATCAGAGGGTCGGGAGCAGCTTCTGGCTCCAGAACAGAGCCAGGTAGGCTGTCCCATATGCTGATGCTCTCTCCCTACTTCAGTGACCCTGCCACTCACCTAAAATATAGCACACAGTTAAAGCCCAGGGTGATGCTGTTGGCCTAAACATGAGGTTTCAACTCTAGCAGCACAGATGATTAGAAACCACCTAGTACACACATACATGGAGGTGCAGAGGGCCCCTATTTCTTGTCTCAGTTCACCTGCTAATTAGTGGTCATCCTGAAGCAACAAGTAAATGCTTTGACATACAGTGGAGCTGGATTAGGAGGAAGCTTACATGCCACATTAGAGGCAACTCCCTGCCATAAGAAGGAACAGCACTGTCCAGCTTAATTGTCACAACAGCAGCAAGATCATAGCCTGCACTAAGGGAACAGGGGCTCCATACTCAGGGGGACGGAAGTGCACCCTACTGCCAGGCTCCACAGAGATCTCCACTCTGGCCCCATTCACAGCTGGACTTGCTAATGCTGTAACATGAAAATGCCATGCCAACCCAGCCTTGCTGCTTTTTAATTTTTTAATTTCTCCCATTAGGTCAGTGGTTCTCCAACTGTGGTGTGGATAACAATTATTATTCAGGATTGTGAAATTAATGGGAGACTTAGGAATACTCAAGCCAATTTTGCTAATAAGCAATATTCGCCAACCTCAAAACCTAACATTGGATGATATGGAAATCTGCTCCACTGTGTTAGAAATTCAGCTTTTAACACATTTCGGTTTTCTATATTAAAAATGTCAATATAATTTTCGCAAGTGATGTTGGGATAAGTGGGGGAAACCCTGACAATTACTTCTTTGCAAAATATACATTAAACCCATTTCTGGTCTCGATGCCAGTTATTGAGGGGTCCTATTATAATTATGTTTTGTAAATGTCTACGCTTCTCTGTTTTCTTTTTCTGTAATCCAGGAATATATCCCATATGCCTTTCTCCTTCCTTCGCCGTCCCCAGACACTCTTTTTTGGAGCATTCAAATCCCAGAGGAGAGCTGTGAACTCTGCCCCGGCAATCCACCTCGTTTTCAGAGACCTTTTCTGTGCTTCTGCCCGCAGGCGGCTCATCGCCGTGTCTCCCCCGCCCCCACCCACACCGTCCCGTGCGGCCCCACCAGCGCTGTGTTTTCCCACCTGGAAAACGGCCTCACTGAATTCCGGGTGGCGGGCATTGACCAGACTTCAATACAAACGCTCCTGTCGAAAATGGCACCAAGTAGGTGAAGAACAAAGCCGCCCCTGCTTCAAAGCGGAAGCTCCAGTTTCTGCACAGAAGGGGTTTGGTTAACAGCCACCGCCACCTCGGGGGAAGGAAAGTCCCAGACTACAAAGCCATGCCAGACCAGCCGTCACCGGCGTCCCCTTTCTTCCTCCGCGCGTTTGGCACAAAACCTGCTCGGGAGAGCCGGCCTTTGATAATCCTTAGGAGCATGACCGTCGCCCGTCGCACTTCCGCCTCGTGTGTCTCAGCAACTCATGGAGATGTCACTGTTTGGGGGTCACCCGGGCTTAGAGAAGAGCGGCGCGCGCGCACACACACGCACACCCCTAGAATGGAATCGGCTCGCTAGAAAAGGCTTCTGGCAGCTTCCCAAAGATGGCAAGCCAAGCCGTGTTTTTCCTTTTTTCCTTCCTTTCTTGTGCTACCCTCTGTTGCTGGTGGTCGTTTGTTCCCTGTCCGTTCTAGTCAGCAGCTGAGGTGTGGCCTTCCCACAGTGGCAAAGGCCTCCTCACTGTAATTATCATGTCTTTGAGGAAAAGACATTGAGAATAATGGGTAAGTCGTGGCTGACTACACAGGGAGAGGGAAAGAACGGAATTTAATATAATAAATCATTTTTAAATGCTGTTTCTCTCCCCCTCTCTCTCAAACCAAAGAAGAGAAGGGAAAACCCTGTTCTGAGCCTGAGATAGTCCTTATTTGAAATCAGAGGAGGTGTCCAGTTCTTAGTGGGACGAGCCGAGCACTGGATAAGTAAACAAATCAGCCAGATGAAATGCTTGAGTTCCCATTCTCTGCTGCTGAGATTCTTCTCTCAGTTTGTAACACAATTCTCTCTTCTGCCTCAGTCCCTCCCTCCCCTTTTCCCTCCTCCACCCCAAATGGCCAGGCCCTCTCTGTCCCCTCCGTGCCACCCCCTGCTTCGTCCCCATCATCACAGAAGTGGACGAGAGCCAGGCTTAGCTGTGCTTCTTTGCCATGTCACTAGCTACACCAGTTGTTGATGACAATTTGGCACTGAGCGATAAGGCCATCTGTGATGAAGTTTAAACCTATTTACCTCTCTGGCGAACTGGTGGGATCCTCTCTTTCTCTGGATGCAGTGAGGCTGAAGATGACAAATGCAGAGGGATTAACGCCATGGCATGAAGTTTGGGCAAAACAAAACCCTTTCCCAAAGATGGCTCTCCATAGCTGGGAGCCATAGGGATAAACACATCCCTGGCGTCTGGAGCGTACCGCCAAGGGGCCCTCCGGTTCTGCGTCCCACATCCCTAGTGCGCTAGCACAAAGGCAGACAGCGGGCTGAGTGACAGTGTGGACCTGAGGCCTTGGAATTGCAAACTGGAATCTCTCTGTTTTTTTCCTGAATGATCGTGGAATAATCCTGGGCTGTGGTTCATGGCACGCTGGGCAAACGTCCTGTTTTGGAGCACTGTTCTCGGATATACTGGGTGCCAAAAACATATATGCACATTTAAAGTGATGTTATCTTTGTATTAGATAGACTCTGATGGTAACCACTTTGAGCACCTCTTGTAATTGCAGAAGTCAAACGTGACTTGTATTCATCTTTTGTTATCAGTATATATTAAGGATTACAATTGTAATACTGTTTTCTCCTTTATTATAATGTGCATATAGATATTTTTGGCACTCTCTGTTGTTAATGAGCAGCAGGAGAAAACCACCACACTTCTGACCTCAAAACAGCCCAGCTTGACCAATTACCTGAACCCTAACGCTTGCGTCCAAAAGACTCCGGTTGTTTCCAAAAGTCCAATCAGTCCTTAGAGCTACCAGTGAGACTGCTCAGACATGCATGAAGTAAGCTCTGAAGTCAATGCCAAATGCTCGGACAATGGCAGGATTCCTGGGCAGAGACCAATTTACCGTGAAGCTCATAAAGCTTAAGCTTCTGGGCCCCTTTGAGGCCCGGAAAGGGAGCCTAGCGAGGTGTGCGTGTTTGCATTTCTGTTGCAAAATGTGCAAAAAGTAAGGTATTTGAGGCCCGATGAATTGACTGCTGTCTCCATTTCAATTTGCCTTCTGTTACATTTCGCGTCGTGTTGCATGAGGTTGGAACAATTCAAGGCATTTGGGTGGGAGACACACTTAGTCTGGGGATAGTGAGAGAGATTTATCAGGATCCAAGTCAATTCCATGTAGGATTACTCACTCCTGGCCCTCTTTGTAGGGAACGGCTTCTAGGGACATGCCTAACGGTACCTGGCCCTGGGGCTATGCGGGCAGCAGAGGGGGAGAAGCAAGCTTTGCAACGTGTGGAGTCAGAGGCTGGTCTGTGAAATACAATTTAAAATTCTACTTATAGGGTTATTATAATAATCATATAAAACATATTGTGAGGTTTTATGAAGATTAAGTAAAATAAGATGTATGGGAGTTTTGACCAGCATCTAGTATAGATGGTTGTGAGTAAAGATACTTTTCTTTCTTACTTGAAATAGCTCAGTATCATCACTATGAGAGCCAGATAGCAGAACGCTTGGGAGTTTGTGATGACCCTTGACACAATTATTAAAAAAATAAATATCTGGTGTTACTTTTTTGCCTCTTTATCCTCCAAGTGAATTGCTGGAGAAAATATTGAGGATGCTGGTTGTTTGAACTCCAGGTACTAGAATGCTCTCACTCTAAATGATTTCAAATTTAAAATATCCTTAAGATGCTTCAGGAAGTATAAGAATCTGGACCTTCCAAATGCCGCCAATAGGAAGCAAAATCCATCTGACGTTATTAAGCAGCTCATGGCTCTATTGACTGCTAGATTCTTTGAGGATAAGAAAAAACATGGGGTGGGGGCGCTTAATTATGTAGGTTGCCTGTCCCATAACATAGGTGTTCAACAGTAATTACCGTGCCTCTTCAGTTGTTCTTGTTACTGGTACAGAGTACACAGCCTCTATCCAGCTTGAGTTTTCAAGTTGAAACGGACTACTTACCATTTGGTGTCATTTCTAACGTCATGGCTGAAGTAGTTTCTAACTGGAAAGATATAAAAGACAAGGACACCTCAAATATCATTGCAGTTAATAAGCCATTGGCTGGCTAGAGCTTTCCTCTGTGGAGGTTAAAAAATAATAATAAAACATAAAAATAAAAGAGCCCTAGGTCCCTGTCTCCTGCCTGGAATACCTTCTGTTACATTCTTCTCTGCTTTCTTTCCCCTGCACCATCCAGAAAAAGAAAAAGAAAGAGGGAAAAAAAAGTGCCTCATTTAACTGAAAGCAACTTTCCCCACCTTGGAGAACTAGATCCCCATCCCTTTTAGCGCCCCCAGCATCACCTTGGTGAAACTTCAAGAATGTGCCAGTACACAAAAGAGAAGCTACTCCTCCTTCTGGGAAACTGCTCCCTCGGGGGCCCCTCAGGTTTGCCAAAGCCTGGTGACAGTCTTAATGGTGCTTGAGGTCAGCCCCAGCCCAGGTCCAGGCAACAAGGTAGGAGCAGAGAGGGGTCGACTGCAAGAGAGAGCGCAGGCGAGCAGGAGGACCCCATGCGGCCCGCCCAGTGCCCCTCTCCTGCACCCGGTCCCGGGTGCACGAAATAATTCCTCCTTTGTCCGCCAGCTGCCTTTCAAAGCCATCGGGATGAGCCCGCGGGACCTGTCTGGGAAGCTTGTTAAACCGCGGCGTAAGTCAGGGGGAGGGCGGGGTGGGGAAAAGATTAAAGGGCGAAGACAATCTGGGTGAGGCAGTGGCCCTGACTCTAAAGAGGCAGATGATCTAAGAAAAGGAAGAGCTTCCTTCTCAACCCCGGGCCGGCTTGCGATGTAAATGACCCCGTGAGCAGCTGCCCCTGGCAGGCAGCCACCCGCCTCCCGGAGAATAAAGTCAGAGCCACAATTCCCTCCTGAACCCTGAAGCTTAGTGACTTCAAACAAGAAGAAAGAAAAGTGACATGTTTTTTTTTTTCTCTTTCCCCAGTGAACTCATCCCGTCCCCGAATTGTGCTGATGACCTCATCATCGGCAGCTGTGTGCTCCCAGCGCTCCCACCTCCCCGCCCCCCGGGGGTCGCATCTGGTGTGGGGCCGTGGTACCTGGGGCGGACACTCTGGAGGTAACTGTCTTTGGAAGCGGCGGGTTTTGAGAGTCCCTTTTACTGTGGTCCATGCAGCCGAATGGCAGGGAAGTCTTCTGCAATTCCGTGCCTTGGGAGATAGCCCTCTGGTCTCCACACAGTAAGGATTTCAGGGGAGGACCGTGAGGTCAGGGTTGGTGTTTCAGGTACCTTTTCTTTCCTCACCTTGACGTTCAGGAGTAATGGCAGACTTGACTCTGCAAATGATATTGGCCTCTTTGCACCAATTCTGCCTGTGTTTGTTCTATGGTTGGGCAAGGCCCTGACAAAGGTTATTAGTGTGTTAACTGATAGGAATAATGACTGCGATCAACAGAATCCAACTGATTTTAGGAGCCTTCATGCTGGAAATGGCCCCAACGTGTCTGTATCTACCAGGAAACATACAAACTTGAGAAGGGACCCTTTTTTATAACAATATAAATTGATCCAACTAACCCTTAGGAAAGCAATGTGGCAATCTTCTATATATCAAGGCCCTTAAAAATGCTTATATGCTTTGATCCAGAAGTTCTATTTCTGGGAATATCTTGTACAGGTAATACAGAATTATACAATACTAGAGTAAAAGACCTTTTTCCGGCATTATTTATTATAATAAAAACAAAACAAAAACACCACTCCCCACAAAACTAAAGAATCTAATTAAATGTCCAATATTAGAAGAATAAATGTATCATTTATGTTACAACCACACTGTGGAATATTACGCAGTCATTAAAATAGTGAAAAACTGTTTATGATATAATGCTTTGGACATGAAATGTCAGAAAATACCAGAATACATAAGATGATTTCAACTTTTTTTCTCTTTTCTTTCTTTTTTTTTTTTTTTGTTATGTGGGTAACTCCCTGGCTGGGAATTGAACCCAGGCCGCAGCATTGACAGCGCCAGCACCGAAACCTTAAGCCACTACACCACCAGGGAACTCCGATTTCAACTTTATATAACGTATATATGCATGGAGAAAATATTTTTTTAAATATATACCAAATTATTTTCATTATTTATTAAAAACAATAACATTTTTATTATTTTAAGTGAAAAATGAACTTCGCTAAGGGAATACTTTAAGGAATCACTTAAATTATAAACAGAGAGGGTGCCATTCATGTGAGAACAGTGCACCTAAGGAAAAGCCAAATGCAGATGAGCATTGGCCAAAGACACCATAAAAAGAGAGAAAAGTAAGAAAAGATATTTACAGCACATGTAATTGATAAAGTATTGATAATCAATATATACAAGATCTCCTAAAAGTTGAGAGGAAAAAAGACAGACAACCACTGCAAAATATGCATGACCAAAGATTTGAACAGACATTTCACAAAAGACATCGAAATGGCCAGTGAATATATTAAATTATTCTAAACCTAGTTAGTAATCAGATAAATCTAAATTAATCAGATAAACCAATAAAACACACCCATCAGATATTTAGTGCCACCAAATGATTTTAAGAATCTGGAATGTTTAGAATTCTTGTAACTCACTGGTGGGACCTTTCAACCCTTCAGGAAAAGTTCCAATGTAGACATGCATATCCCGTGACTCAAGGATGTATTTTTTTATTCCTAGAAAAATGCATTTTTTTAAATATAACAATACATATGCACAAATGTTTATTGAAGCCTTGTTTCTCATTTTCCTAAACTGAAAATAACTAAAATAGCCATCAGTATATTATAGAAATGGGATTCCCTGGTGGTGCACTGGCTAGG
The DNA here is from genome assembly GCA_004026885.1 of Lyroderma lyra. Taxonomy (NCBI): domain Eukaryota; kingdom Metazoa; phylum Chordata; class Mammalia; order Chiroptera; family Megadermatidae; genus Lyroderma; species Lyroderma lyra. Next base: position 388,161 of record PVJL010000416.1, on the reverse strand, counting down.
CTTCGGCGCTCTCAATGCTGTGGCCTGGGTTTGATTCTCAGCCAGGAAACTACTCCGCCCCCTAAATATATATATATTATAGAATTGATAAATAAATTGTGATATGGAAAATTATACAGCTGCAAACATGAACACATTAAAGCTACCTGCTCCAGCATGGCTAAATCTTACCAACACGTGTTAGGCTAGAAAAATGAGACACAAAGAACATATCCAGTGTTAGTCCATGTATAAGAAAGGTCAAAAAGAAAGAAAATTGTATGGTTTAGGGATGTATGATTAGGTAGTAAAACTACAAAGGAAAAAGCAAGAACACAATTACTAATTAATTAAAAAAATTAAGGGCACGCTTGATCATTAGAATCGTTGTTTCTAGAAAATGGAGTGGCGATTGTGATGGGGGGAGTGTGTGGATTTAGATGAGGGATTCTTTAAAAGGAAAGGTAAGAAGTGGCCCTGAGAACGAGCCCATGGGTGGGTACAGAAATCTTGGAGAGGGCACGTAGGGCCTCGCGGGATCTGGGACGAGGGCGTTAGCCAAATGCAATCAAGTCTCCAAGGAGGGCGCCCGTAACCTGACACTGGGTTGTGGCAGAAGTTTCTCTTCTTCCTTCTCCCTCTTCCTTCCATACAGAAACTTAGAACTTAGAGATCACCAAGGTTACCAGTTTTTACGTTTTGATTTCTGGTTTCCATAGTGTGCTCAAAAGACATCGTTTCCCTTTTAAATATTTCAAATCCCAAACATGCCTAGAATTTTACTTTGTGTAACGATGGAGGGAGAGCTGTTTTGTTTTCCTAGAGAGCCAATTTGCTATTTTCTCTGGTGATTTCAAATGCCCTATTTAATCATCTATTATATTTTCATATATTGATACCCTCTTTTCTCTCCCATTGATTCTATTTCAGGGCTATTGCTATCTTTAGAACTATTATACTTCTGTGATAAATTTTAAAATCTGATAAAGTCTTCCTTGTTAGTGTTTTTTTGTTTGTTTGTTTGTTTTTTTGGGGGGAGTACTTCCCATTTGAAGATTCTTTTAAATACATCTTAGAGTCATTTTGCTACTTTCTAGAACAAAACAAGACAAAAACAATACAAAACCCTGTTGGACTTGAATATGGAAATCATTGAGTTTATGGATTACTTTCGGTAGCAACACCGAGTATTCTTAGTCAAGAACCTTGTGTCTCTAATTATTCCATTATTTTGGTATGTTTCTCTACAGGGTTTTTAATCTTTCTTTATCAGCATCCTAAATATTTATCATCTCTAAATAAGCTATCTTGTTTATCAGTGTCAGCCTCCAGCATTAATTTTATAACCTAGTTTGATAGCTATTTGTTTTTATACTAAAAAATTAGCTGCATTTCCTTGGGAGATCACAGCTGGCTCTTAAAAAATACATTCTATTAATTGTATTTAATGGAAAATCTCCTCAGATTCTGGCACTGAGTTGACAGTTTTTATTTTGGATGGTGTTCATTTTCAAGTTTTCCTGTGTTTCTGTGTGTCCATAGATATTTTAGTGGGATGCTGGAGAGGATACGCCAGGAAACTCTAGCCAAGCACCGTTTTATTTGTTTTTTTTTTTTGTTTGTTTGTTTATGTGGGTAGTTCCCTGGCTGGGAATCGAACCCAGGCTGTAGCATTGACAGTGCCGCAGCCTTAGCCACTACACCACCAGGGAGCTCCCACCAGGCACTGTTTTAAACCAGAAGTCTATTTACTGACTAATAAATAATAGAATCCCAAGGCATTATTTATGTGTCTTAGTGCTGCTTGCTGGATAGTATTACCTAGGGTGCATTCACCACCACATTTTATTGAATGTTTGTCCATTCTGCTTTTAATGGATGACAATTAGCCCCCAACTCTATATTGTCTCAAAAAGGCCACCATGAATGTTCTTGTAGGTGGCCCCTGATGGATCTGGATGAGAATTTCTCTTAAATGCTGACTGAAGAAAATCAGGTTGGACAATTAATTTTGCAAACTCATCCTAGAAAAATGGGCTACATGCCTCATTGCTGAATATCACTACCATCACCTTTGAAGTCCTCCCCTTGGGAAGTTAGGCTCTGATGCCAGAGCCTAGTCCAGCCTTCAAAGCAATTTTGGAACTCTTTCTGGAATGGTCATTAGAGCTGTCATCACACGGTTGGCAAGGTTATGGTCCCTCACCGAGTTGTTTGTACAGTGCTGCTAACTTAAGCGCACAGTGGCAAGTTCGCGAACTTAACTGTCAGATTTTGGGTACAATGATAGCTCTGATGGCCATTCCAGAGAAAGAGTTCCAAAGCTGCTCTGAAGGGTGGACTAGGTGCTGGCATTGGATAACCTAGTCACAGCACGTCCAAGTATGCTCTCTTAGTTTTTCCAGATACTACCGGAATGTCCTCCAGTTGTACCTCTCCTCTGGTCGCAGGGACTCACCTTTTACAATGTACGTATTCTTTGTACCCATATACCACTCTGGCAAAGAAAGTCACCATTTATGAATGCAAGACCTTGTAAGAAAAAGTGAGTCAGGATCTTGAAGTTGTGATATTTTTATTTCTGCTAAAACATTAACTATAAAAAACTACACACTTACTAAGGAGACTATCAATGATATTTTATAAACTAAAAGCAATAATAGGTATTTTTATGAGTAGGAGTAAGAGATCCAAAGGTCTAGTTCTGTCCCAAGAAAAAATGGTCGAGAAAATGTGATGATGACAGTTTGATGAGGCCAGTTTTATTACTTTGAGTGACTCAAGATCACTCAATCTGAGATTTTTGCAGTTGGTGAAACAATCTTCCATCAATTTGTAAATATTAAAATTTTAGAAAGGGGGAAATATATTAGTGAGGGAATTACTATCATAGAATAAATTGAGAATAGCATGGAAAAAGCATCACACATGGTTCATGCTTTTTGAGAATTTATAATGTACCCAGTAGTGTACTAAATGATGCATAACATTATCTTGTTTAATCCTCATTAATTCTATGAAGTAGATATTATTTTTATCATCCCTTTTAAAAGATGGAAACACGAAGATTTAAATAATTAAAGCAATTTGGCCAAAGTCATACAACTACTAAATAGCAAAGTCAAGATTTGAACCTAGGTTTTTTTTGTTTGTTTGTTTTGTTTTTTAATTCCAGGTATGGAATGAGGCAGACTAGGTTAAATTCTTGCTTTTCCCATAACTTACTCATTATGGGATGCTGGGTAAATTATTTCAGTTTTCTGAGCCTCACTTTTCTCATCTATAAAATGGGTCCAGAAATCTACTTCACAGAGTTATGAGTATAAATGAACACGATGTATGACATACAGTAGATGCTTAGTAAATGTTACTTTTCTTATTATATCTCTTCTTTTCAGTCTTTGGCACAGAGTAGATATGTATGTATTTATTGACCAAATATAATACGTCATCAAACATCTGCAGATATTACTTGAAGTTTCACCTAGATTAATTGGGAAGGGCAAAGATCTGAGACAGGTGGGAGGCTCTGTGTGTATATCTGTATATATAGAACCCTAAAAAGAGTGACCTTGAGAGGCCAGAGGCAACCCTAGTCTATTTTTGCAGTTTCTCAGGCCTGGCTGCTGCCTCTTGTAAGCATAGTCAGTCAGTTACCTGACATTCCTCCAGAGATACCAGGAAGCAACAGGCTCGTTCTGCCCCCTCCACCAGGCCCCACGCAGGGAGCACTGTGGGTTCACACAGCAATGACCCAACGCAAACTCTCCCAGGGACCAACGCAAACTCTCCCAGGGACCCGCTGGAGAGGAAGCTAATTAACCCCTGCCACAGCTTCCCAGTGGGAGGCCGGGAATTAAGCTGTCATTCCCCCTGAGTTTGTGGATCGGGCCCCTCTTTGTGGCTGTCTTAGACCCTGACCAATAGCCTGTTTCCCCTCCCCCCCTCCCCGCTGCCCTTGGATTGAACATGCTACTCTGAGCAGGTAAGGTGGGCATTCCGTTTCCCAGGAAGGATTGTCTAGTTTCTAGGGTTGGAAACTCCAGAGAAACCTTGTCCGGGGAGCACGGGCGGGCTCAGAATCAGTTACCCATAGCTGAAGTAATGCGATTTGCAGAGATCTTGAGAAAGTAGCTTTTTAGCTGTGGACACCAAGGAAACTGTCGAGCATTCGGATTCTCTGGCATCTAGACCATTGTTAGTTCTCCAGAGGGAGGCCAATGCCATGTGAAATTCAAAGCTGCTGAGAGCTCCACTTTTAATGAGACTTTTCAAAGGGGAGAGCTCAAATGGTTCCTAAGAATCATAATGTCATGTGGATTTCATGGTCTAGACAGATCTGACGCGCTCCCTCCCATTTTTTCTTTAAGGTTTCCGTATAAACCAATAGTAATAATAACAAAAAAACAAAACAAAAAAACCCTGGAGTTCTTTTGGGACAGGATTGATTTATTAATAGAAGCTACTGGTTTTCGGCATTGATGGCCCCGGGGACTTTCTCTACATGGTTATGATGACTGGCTTTCCCCACCAAGCCTTTAGAGATTCCAGCAGCCAATTTATCAACACAGGACGACAAGTTCATTGTTGTTCTGGAAACTTTGGCTCTCAAGAAGGACTTGGGGTTTCGGGCTAGGAAGATGCCGTGGGAGAGCAGTCTTATATGGAGTAGTAAATCTGCTTGAAAAATGCCGGATCTTTTGAAACGGAGATAAAACCAACCCCTGTTCCTCTCTCTCCTCCCCAAGGGAGTATGTTTCTTTCTAGAGCTTTCCAAGAGCCAGTCAGCTGGAAAGAAAACCAATTTCTGGCAGTCCAGGACTGTGGGAGTTCCACTTGAGTAACCCAGACTTCACCACATACCCCAGCTTGTGTAAACAGAGAAATTCCCATTAATATCACTGACTCAGATTTCCAATTTGTACTCGTTTTCCAATGCTGCTGTAACGAATGACCGCACATTTGGAGGCTTAAAACAACATACACTTATTCTCTTACAGTAAGCGTATCCAACCTGTGGCCCGCGGGCCACATGTGGCCCAGGACGGCTTTGAATGCGACCCAACACAAATTTGTAAACTTTCTTAAAACAGTACAAAAATTACGCACAGACTGTTTTTAGCTCATCAGCTATCATTAGTGTGAGTGTATTTTCGGTGTGGCCCAAGACAATTCTCCTTCCAATGTGGCCCCGGGAAGCCGAAAGGTTGGACACCCCACCTTACCCTTTTGCACGATAGAAGTCTGACCCAGGTCTCACGGGGCTCACGTCAACGTGCCAGCACTCCGCACCCAAGGGTAATCTTCCAGGCAAGCAAGGCTCAAACCCCTGTGCCCCAGGAGTTCTCCACCTCCCCAGGATTCCTGTGGTCTTCTCTGTCATCCAGCTGCCTCAGACCTTTAGCTTCCACACTGAGATACCAGAAGACCTGGGAGGAGGTCAGAAATGGAGATGGCCACCACAACGCTCTTCACATAGTTGAAGTTCTGCCATATGGAAAGGAACTTCTCACGCTGTGAAGGAAATGCCCCACACGATAAAAATAGGCTTTTGGATGCAAGTCTGCCCCACCTCAAAGTTGGTTTTTCAGTGTCCTTGGGGTCTATGACTAGTTCAATGTTGAGGATAATTAAGAACACACACAAAGTTCCTGTCACATGGAGTCCCTAAAAGGTGTCCCCAACCCATTCCAGGTGCTCACAGCAGGTTCCCCCTTGGTAAGGTCTGCCGATGCTCAGCTTCACCTGAGGAAGACTCCCCATGGCACCCATCAAAAGAAGTCCAAGGCCTGGACCTGGAACGTGGGCTCCAAGGCTCCCAGGGCCTCCACGATCCAGCGAGATCCCACAGGAGACATGCGGAGAGCGTTCTTCTCTCTGGTTTTGGGCTACACCTTGTCCCGTGGGCCCCACGAAACACTGTTTGTGACTGGAGTTTTCTAAGGCCTCTCTTGAAAACATCTTCTGGCTGTAACCCTTTCTCCACAGAGGTGCTAAACCAAGCCAAGAGGTCAGGTGGGGTTTAGGTACAGGCATAGTGCCAAAATCAGCCCGAGACATGCCAGGTCCCACAGTCGTTCCTGGGAATTCAGAGGACAGTTTCACCTCCGGAGGCCCCTCGGAAGTTTACCCACCAGGGAAAACTCTCACTTTCATGAACATAGGTGTCACCCAGGGATCTGGTCAGAATGAAAGTTCTGATTCAGGGCGTCGGAGGTGGGCCTGGAGATTCTGCACTTCTAATGCTCTGAGAGCAAGGGCCTAAGGGAGACGGGACCATGACGCGGGAATGAATTGTCACACAGTCTGACGAGCACTTTGTTGCCCAATCCGCAAATGTGTAAGGCTGGGGAGAGGGTAGGGGGTGATGACTAGAGGAAATGACAAGTTTGAGTGGAAGGTTGCCAGAAAAGAACCGGGGAAAGGGAACAGCCCGCAAAGGGAGGTAGAGGAGAAGAGTTCAAGGACTGCCTGCATCCCAGAATGAGGCAGCCAAGAGCTTAAGGGTCGGGGAGGGACCCGAGGGGACACTACTGAGGCAAGCATCCTAAGTTGGACCATGCAGGACCTCGTACCCAAGGCTAAGACGTGCGCACTTCATCAAGCAAGAGAAGGGGAGAAGAGTTCTTAAACTAAGAGAAAGGAGGAAATGAAGGCAGAGAACGATCTCTGTTGCTATTCATCTTGGGAAACGCCCTCCTTGTTTTGGTTGGCCAATGATAGGGCACATGAAAGGAATGACAGGCACTTTGTCTTAAAAACAACAACAACAGAAAACCACCTAGACCTTATTTAGAACCCACAGCGTAGCAGGGCAACGCCATAGTTGGAGTCAGCCAAGCCATGTTACGTCACAGCCACGGTTCTGACACCCCTGGAAACAAGCCCGGGTGCGCAGGTGGCGTGTGGAGGGCGAGGACAGGACCTGCTCTGCTGGCAGCTGAAGGACACTGTCCCAGGGTCTTGCCTTTACCTCGTGTGTTTTCACCTTAGCCTTAATAGTAGTCTAGTTTTATTCAATAATTTTTATCAGTTCCCTTGAACAGTATGTGTACCAAGTAATATTAGTGCACTCTGCACTGAGATGTACCAAAATGTAACTTTCTTCTTTTCTATATTTGGATTCAACTTTACCCTTAAGTCCTAAAGCTCACCATCTATTTTATCCCAGTTTGTTATGCTGACTTTTTTTCTAGTCAGTCTAAGTGTTGCTATCTCAATCCATTAAAGCACCGTATTTCAGGACTTCCTCTCCTTCTCTCTCCATCACCCTTTCTTCCAGAAGACATCTGTGCACAGCAGGGAGCTTTCAAAAATAACATCATGGCCACAGGAGGGAGGCCCTCTGTCCTCTGTGTCCTTGTCCAGTCTCTGTTTTTGATGAGATAGGGTCCCTATCAGCATGGATCAGCATCAGCTGATGTTTGAAAATCCTATCACAGCCTTCAGTTGTGATGGTATATTCTGGGCCTCCTATCTGTACACTAGGCCATGTCTTTCTCTTTTTTGTCTTACTGGGGTTTGTAGGGGGTACTTCTCAAGCTCTAGGGTGCTCCGCTCAAGCACTACCTGTTGTCCTGAAAGCATTTCACTGCTCCACACCTCAGGGCAATCTGTGAGCAACTGTTTTCCAGGCAAGAAAAGTACAAATCCCTGTGCTCTAACAGGCTTTCTCCGCCCGCTCGGGACATCTGTGGTCTTCGCTTTCGAACCTTCAGCTTCTGCACTGAGATACGAGAAAACCTGGGAGCAGGTCCAGGAATGGAAGATTTGCACTTTGTTGAGGGTTGTTATCACAAATTGATGCTGGACTTTGTCAAACACTCTTTCTGTATCTATTCATATAGTGAACATTTTTTAAAAAGTCATATATAGTATAGTGTATATGGTATAATTGGCATTCAATACATGATAGTTTTCTTGTCTTAAATCTATTGGGGTGGCATTGGTTAGGAAAATGGTATAGGTTTGAAGTGTATAATTCTATAGTACATCATCTATATATTACATTGTGTGTTCACCACCCAAAGTAAATTGTTCCTCCATCACCATATATTTGATTCCTTACCCTTGGGTAGCCACTAAACTGTTGTCTCTTTTTGAATGGTAGATTTATTTCTTTAAAGTGAATATGCATTTGTCTTTGTTCTCTGAGCATACTGCATAAAATCTATTCAGCATCAAAAGTTGAAATTCTGGGCCCTTAAGATAAACATGAGAACGGTTCCCTTACCTCGTGATTAATACGCTTGTTGTTTTGCTACATGCAATAACCAGACCAAACTAGTAGAGGCAAAACGGTTTAAAACTGAGGTCAAAATAGCAGCAGCAAGAAGGGGAAACGGATTGGAGGATAAGGCAGCATCTCTCACGAATGACAGGAGGGTGGAACAGGCGGGCTGTGAGAGCACAAGCCTACAGCTGGGCCTCGGAGACAACCACAGCTGCGGACTTAGACTTCCCCTTCCCACGTCCTCTCTCTCCGAGTATTTTTGCTTGCTGATACGTTTCCCACTAGTGTGTGTCTACCACAGGATGAGAATCGGAGCTGCTGTGGCCCTTCTGAGCCTCACAGCCCATGGCGCCCCGCACCTGATAGGGACTGCTCTGTCCCTCCAGGTCTAGCTGAAGAAATCTGGAAGGACGATTCTGATTGGGCAGCTCAGGTCAGGTGCTGCTGCTCTCCCCACCCCCACCAGCCCTGCCGCACCGGGCCCTAGGCTTAAACGGCGGTGATGGGATCGATAAATATAACAGTAGCTCCCAAGTGAAGGGAGGTGGTTCTGGGTACGAGGACTCAAAAGTATGTGACTCAGACAGTAACCAAAGTTCTTTGCAGGGAGTGCCATGCTCCTTTCATGAGTTACTTTTCTCCTCTTCTGTATCTGCTTGTTGTGTGCTTGGAGGTACATCAGAGGGAAGCCATTCTACTTGGGTGTGAATCCTGGCTCCTTGACCTATTCATGGTGTGACCTTGGGCAAGTTGCTTAACTTCTTTGGACCTGGGTTTCCTCATTTATAAAATGGGGATAATGGTATTCCCTATCTCACGAGGTTTAGGTAAAGATTACGTGAGTTAATGCATTCGAAGTATAGTTAAAAAAAAGTGTCTACTCCATACGAAGTGCTAATAAATATTGCTACTCTTAAAACATGTGAGGAACAATAGAGAGTAAGGCAGTTCGCCCCAGTTTTCCCTGTTTTTCTCGATCCTTCCCACTCATTTCCCATTCCTGGTAACTAGTAAAAGTTCAAGGTATGTTACTTCAGAATTTTAAGGCTTGCATTTGTAAGTATATACTTATAGGTTTATTTCTAGATTTTTGCAACTTGCTTTTTTCATTTCATACCTTTCCATTTCAATACGTCATAGATCAAAACAAGTTATTTTCTCAAACTAGTGAGGGAAGAAGACACACGAAGGTGGATATTTATGCTCAAAGTCAACCTAAGACCCACAGTCATCAGTGTCTTAGACTAACTCCCTCATTTACATCCCTGGATGGATTCCTGAAAATAAAATTTGCTCATGTTCAGCCGTGTCTGCAGCTGGAACTTCTTATCCGTACACTGTGTTCTTCCAGTGGGGGAGATTACAGAAAATTATTTTCATGACTATATTCCTAAAAGAGGTTTCTTACTATTCTCCAAAACTTTGATTAACCTCTCTTTTCCTCTTGAAATTTTTGTTAGAATATTCTCTGATAGATTTACAGGCTATTGGTGTTGTCTCTGTGGGTTGATATACCATCTGATCAATCTAACTAAAATCATAGCTCTAATTTCACAAATCATGCATCATTTGACCTTATTCTAAAATTAGCTAAATAGAAGATAGTGTTTTACTCAGAAAAAAAATGGCTTATTTGAGACTGGATGAAAGAAAAGACTCACTATTCTATTTTTTAATTTCTTATTTGTTCTCCTGACAACTCAGAGATTCACGGAGTCTCTAGAAGCAAAGTTTTTAATATCGTGGCTCTCAGGTAAGAACAAGAAAGTCCTGGTGCTATTATTATTGTAGCTTCATGGAAATGGAGCCTGTCCATGCCTCTCTGTTTCTCATGCTCAGTGGGTGCTCCCCTTATCTTCCTGCCTGTCCAAATCCTCCACAACGTCCTAGCCCAGGTTATACCCCTCCATGGTCTCTTCCCTGCCTCTTCCCAACTTCAGTGTCTTTCAGCTCTAATATCACCTTAAATTCCTAGTCCAATTAATTCATCTCCCCATCCTTCCATCATTCAGTTATTCATCCAATAACAGACAGGCCTTGGAATATAAAGATAAGTAAGTAATGATTTTCAACCTAAGGGAACTCATTGTTTAGTTAGATTACATTAAAAAGTAATATAATAATAGCATATGATAAATACTATAATTATGTCATAATGCACATCTTTTCTCCCCTAAAATAGATTTTAAAGCTTTTTAAAATTTTTGTTTTCTGTTAATTTTGAAGAAAGTCTGCCAAATTCTTTCTATTCAAGATGCAGAGAGCACTTTGAAGATTTCAGTGCATCTTGCTTTTTTTTTTTGAAGTTATACAATCATTTTCCAACATGTATTTCTTTTTTATGATTTTAAAAATTATGGTGGAATACAGGCAACCCCTGCATAACATGGCATTTCTATAACACGGTTTCACTCTAACACAGTTTGAGAATCAGAGAAATCTCTGAACAGCACCTAGTATAATAACTTTTAAGAGCAAAAGATAACCTCATTTGAAATTTTTCATTTGAACATGGATGTCGTATCAGATTTGACTGCAGAATTTTACAGTTTTGGACCGTATTAATCTCATAAATTTATCCATCAAATAAATAAAACTGGTGACATTATGTGCTCGTTGGAAAAATATACAGCCGGAGTCAATTCTAAGTGAAAATCTAATCAAGCCAGCAGAAAACACAATGGATGCAATAGTAGAACTTGCTGTCTCTAGGAGGGGGAAGTTTTGACGATATAACTGTCAAAGATATCCAAGAATTACTGGCGGAAAAAGAAACTGATGAAGCAAATTTAGGGGAAATGCCATCTGGAATATGCCAAGATAATTCAGGGGATGATAACACAGGCAAAACTGAAGAAGTTAAACACTTTACTCTAAACAGTGTAAAGAAAGGCCTAGACTTAGCAAAACAGTTGGAGCTACATTTCCTAAATGAAGATCCTTCCACTGAAAGAAGCCCAAAATTTAAGGGAGAACTTCACAAGTGCTTAGCACCATACAACAAAATTTATAAAGATCTCTCAGCTAAAAGCAAGCAATCTAAAATAACAGATTTTTTGCAAAAAGTACAGAATAGAAGTCAAGATTATGCTGAAGAAAATTCAGAGGATGAAGATACCTTGTCAAAAACAAAACAAAACAAAACACCCTCAGTTAATGGTGCTTAGTAGTAATGACAAAGAAAACATTATTTAATACATATTAATATGTTATACTTCTGGTGAAAATTGCTTTAAGAAAGATATTTCTCTTAATTATAAAAATATAATAGCATATTTTTCTAATTTTGGGAACGTAACCCCCTTTTTTGGTACTAGTTCTTTGTTTCATGTGACACAGATTCACGTAACACGGCATTTTAAGGAAACTAACAACCTGCTTAAAATGGGGTTCACCTGTATATACCACATGATAGTTATCATTTTAACCATTTGTAACTGTACAATTTAGTGGCATTATATACCCTCATGATGTTGTGTAACCATCAGTGCTATCTATACCCCAACATAAACTCTGTACCCATAAACACTAACTCCTCAAACCTCTGTAACCTTTATTCTACATTCTTTCCCTATGAATTTGCCTATTCTAGGTATCTATTATATCAGTTCACTCTTGCAATATTTTCCTATGTCCAGCTTACTTCACTTAGTATAATGTTTTCAGGGTCCATATTGCAGTACATACCTTGACTTCATTCCTTTTTATGGCTGAATAATATTCCATTTTATGAATATACCACATTTTAAAAATTCATTTGTTAAGTGGACACTTGGGTTATTTCCACTTTGGGCTATTGTAAACAATGCTGCTGTGAACATTGTTGTAGAAACATCTCTGCAAGTCCCGACTTTTAGTTCTTTTGGACATATACCTGGAAGTGCTTTTGCTGGGTCATATGGTAGTTTTATGACTTTTTGAAGAACCGCCAAACTGGTTTACACAGTGGCTGCATCATTTTACATTTCCACCAGCAAAGCCCCGGGGCTGCGGTTTCTCTCCATCCTTGCCAAGACCTCATTTTTTTCACTAAGCAAGTTACAGCCATTCTAGCAGGTGTACAGTGCTGTCTCACTGGGGTTTTTATTTACACTCCCTAATGACTAATGATGTTGAGCACCTCTTCATGTGCTTACTGGCCATTTGTATATATCTTCTTTGGAAAATGTCTACTTAAGTTTGCCCATCTTTGAATTAGGTTATTTTGTTATTGTTGAGTTGTAGGAGTCTTTTAGGTTCTCTGAATATTCATTAGTCACCTGATATGATTTGCAGATATTTTCTCCCATTCTATAGGTTGTCTTTCAGCTCTCTTGATTGTGCACCATGATGCACAAAAGTTCTTAATTTTGATGAAATCCAATTTGTGTAGTTTTTCTTCTATTGCCTGTGCTTTTAAAAAAGATATCAACAATATGCCATGCCCTCTTTATTTTTTTTGTTTTTTAAATGATTTTTTATTTTTCAACTGTGGGGGACCTCTGCAGCCAAGATACCCCTCATGACGTCTTACTGCTGCACGCAGCTGTGCCCCCAACCCATTCTGCATCTCTGACCCTCCTACCAGCCTCAAGGACGTTTCTTAGTATGTTCTTCGTTGTAGGGCTTACGCGCCACTAGACTTCAGGAGATTTTCAATGATGGTGGTTCCATAGTTTAGTTGCTGTAATTTTGATGTGGTCATGAGAAGGGGCAGGCACAGCATTTACCTACTCTGCCATCTTGACCAGAAACCAATTACCTGTGCTTTTGGGTCATATTTCATATATTTCTTTTTAAGCTTTTTATTTTGAAATAATTTTAAGCTTAAAAAAAAGTGGAAAGAATTAATGTAGAGAACTTCCATATACTCTTCATCAAATGGACCAGTTTTTAACATTTTGCCACATTTAATATATCTATGTAGCTTCTGATATGTATAGAGATATGTATTCACATATACATATATAAATACATTTTCTTCTGTACCATTTGAGAGTAGGTTGCATGGATAATGTTCCTTTGCCCCTTGATACTTTAGGGTGTGTTTTCTAAGAAAAGGATATTTTCGTAAATAACCAAAATAAAGTTCTTAAATTCAGGAAACTTAACATAGGTATAATCCTTTAATCTAATCTAGAGACATATGTCAATTTTGTTAATTGTCTCAATTCTGTCCTTCATAGTATTATTTTTTTCTCCTCCACTCTGGAATCTCATGTGGATACACACACACACACACACACACACACACACACACACACACATGCTGTCTGGAAAAAAATCCAGCCATAAGTGCCTCTATTTTTTATATTACATGGCTGGATACTTTGCAGCCCTTGCACATATAATTGTGAAAATCCCTATTCTTATTTGATATTTTGTTATGTAGTTCCCCAGTATTAAATAGATGTTATCTGTTGACATCTACCTATCACCTATCTTATTCGACTTTACCCTTTCTCCTTTCTCATTTTCTCCTTTTTGGGACATGGGGGATAATATTCTTTTTTTGTCAGAACAGAAAATGTTCACGTACTACTTTTCATATCATGTTTTAGTTCTAACTCTACAATTAAATATATTATATGCTTCATCAGTCCTTTTCCCAAAATTTTCAGTTATGTCTTAGTTAAAAGATATTTATTTTCTAGTACATAAAAAAGAGCGAACATCAGTTCTTGGTGTCAGTGGTGAAATTTTTCAGATATTACAATAGTATGTGCAACCTTCTAAAGGACAGTAGTACAGATATACAGTGTATGTGAGGTATTAAAATTTCATGATGGTGAAATGTGTGTGTAGGAATATCTGAAAATTTTTCTTAGGGACAATAATGAGGAATAAAGGTTGAGAAACATTGCTCTAGTTGACTCTTTAGGAATGGCTCATGTGTATAACATTCCCTGAGTTACTAATATTTGAAACTGTTTTTCTATAGTTTGATATTGAAGCAAAGTTTGGTTGGGTATAAAATTTTTGAGTTGCACTTCTTTTCTTCGATTTCTTGAAAATGTAGCTTCCCTGTGGCCATAGATTGTATGCTGCCCCTGAAAACTCGAGTGTCAGCCTAATTAGTTTTCCCTCATAGATAATTTGATCATTTACCTGAAAGCCTTGACAATTGTTTTGTCTATAAAATAGTCCTACCAGGATAGGTTGATCTAGAAGTTGATCTGATAGTTCTATTCCATTTTTTTCCCACACATATGGTAAACCTTATTCGAACATAAATTCAAGTGTTCTTTTACTTCTGAAATGGTTTACTTTGTTATTATACATTCTAAGTGTTTATTTCTGTTACATAGTTTTGTTTACCTTCCTTGGAGTCTCCAATTATATGTGTGTTGACCCTTATTTACTTTCTTTTCTCTTTGCCCATTGTTACTTCTTTTCTCATGTTTATTCTTTCACTTGTTTCTCTACCTTTTCTCAATATCTGTTATTAAAATTTTATTTTAACCTATTCTCCCTTGTGTAACTGGTAATTTATTCTTCATTTCATGATTTCCTGAGTTCTTCATTGTTTTCTTCTATGGATGATTTTAGTCTTTAAATTTATGATTCTAAGCATTAAAATTTTTCTCTAAGGAGTTGCTTAAGGATATTTAATTTACTATGGAGCTCCTTTATTGTTTGGGGTTTTTTCCTACCTTATGATACTTTCAGGAGAAGTTTCAACTGAAATTAAGTTTTTGTTGGCTTATTTTCTTCTTATAGAATCTTCTTATGGAATTGTAAAGCTGGATTGCTTTTGTAGGTTTTTATTTTTAGGTATGTTGTGGTCAAGCCTCCTCGTTTCAAGAATGCTCTCCTCGGTATCATGTAGCACAGTTTCTTACACTGATGAAGGTGGGCGGGTTGGTATATCTTATTTCTCTAATTTCTGTAGGACTATTAATTTTGTATTTCTCCTTTTTACTTGATTTTCTCTCCACTGCTACATCTCCCAAGAGTCATGATATTTTCTGTATTTATCTGATTTTCCCTCAGAAGCTATGCTTCTCTGAAGTTTCCACCTCCAAGATTTCGCACCTTCAGGTCTCTTTCCTATAAGCACAGCTGTGAAATATTAAGTCCCAGATCTGTGTTCAGTATTTTAGCAATTAATGTTGTATTTTATCTCATTGAAGGTGATTTTTTTTCCTGTTTTACCCAAGTACTCTACTCTTCCCGCCACCCCACTTTCATGGAGTCTCTCAAACAACCTCATTCTGTTCTCTACACTCATAGACATGTAGCAAAAGTGAAGCTCTGTATTATGTAAAATAGTCATTTGAAGTTTGTGATATTTTCAGGTAATGCTAGATGTGTGATTAGTATGTAGCTTTATTCATTTTCTCTTGTTGACCTTATAGTACGGAAACTTAATTCAAGTGGTGTTAATTATCCTCAATAGGAAGTAGTTTTTCAGTTTAACAAAGTTACTGTGTTTTTCATTTCTTCTGTCTTCCCTACTTATTTACCAAAGTTATGCATGCTTAATAGATGCTCAACAAATGAGCTGATATAACAAAATTATAATGGATATTTTTAAAAATCATTTTCATCATATTCTTGCTTTGGATGAAGTTACAGAAGCTTTAGTAGATGTTTTAGTCTTAAATATGTCATGACAGTGACTCTTAATTGGAAAACCAATGGCAATTTTTAGTCTAGTGAATAGAAACATTTCCTTTCTTCACCTTGGTCTTCTATTGCTGTGTTACTAACTTGGGAATATGATAAGCTGCAATACTTCAACAGCAGTTACCTTTTAATAGCAATTACTTTCTTGTACTTACTGCTAAGAGAACAGTATAAGGACTCAAGAATAAGACACAGATAAACTCTATAGACGTTGATAGAACATTACTTTGGTGGGGGACCTGTGTGGGATTCAGTATGAACAGGAAAGAGAAGAAAACTGTATGATGTCACTGTCTAACAAAAACAAGTTTCTCCCCTTAAGAATTATTGGAGAGAATTCAAATCAGCAACATGTGTGCATTGGTTGGAGAGCTGATGAATAAAAGATCTCATGTGATCTATGGTTTCCAAGAAGTCATGTAATAAAGATGTCACAGTGAGGAGCCAGCTGGGAGGTGGAACTGGCTCTCATGGATTAGAAAGATGAAAACTTCACTGGAAAGGAACTGAAGGCAATTCTCCTGGTTCACTTCATAAATCCACTATATGATATGGAATCTTGGGAAGCTATGAGGTTAAACACAGAATTAAATGCTTCCCAAGGCCTTAAATGTGTTTTTCTGGAGAAGGAGTATGAGGTCAAGGTTTGTGAGATAAATCTGGCTTGTTTAATAAGGTCATCTAGAAATACTTAGACTCTATGTGCATTTAGCCTAAGTAATGTTTGACATGAATATCACACAGTATTTCCTCTTGATTTTATCTCTGAACATCATATTGTGCTAAGGGTACTTGTATGAAATCTCAAGAGTAATGGTGAAAAAGAGGTGCCATCCAGCAATATTTCATAAAACTAATTACCTGAGGGAATTTAGGAGTATTTGTGCAGATGAATGCACGGCACAGGTAATAAGCTCTTATTAAAACTTAGGGGTCCTAATTACAAAACAGTTATTATAATGCATGACAATTTTACATTGCTCTTCTTATTTTGTGTTGCATTTAGTTTTTATTGGAAAGCAAAACAAAACAGATAAGTATTTGTCATCTATTTTTAGTTTCACTTTCAGTTACTCTTAGCTTATCCAAAACAGCTGAGTTTTGATTTCAAATACTATTCAGAAACAATTGTTATATGTTTAAAATTAAAACTGTGATGAATGTATATTGCCTTCAGTTTTTTAAATTACTATGTTGATGGCATCTGACTGAATTAATAGAAGCTGCTTCAATTACACACTGCATTTCTGTATAACTTCTAAGTTGTTTAAATTTCTTTTCAGGCCTAAGGACATACCATGTTTATCATTTATTGTATGATTTCAAAAGTGTTTATAGAATATTTCTTTCAAAGTTTACAGACAAAAAGGTAAACATTCATAGAAACCACACATTCTTAGCTTTTCTCTCTCTCTCTCTCTCTCTCTCTCTTTTTTTTTTTTTTTGGATGTTATAATACTTTTAGTTATACCTGAAACAAAAAAAGGAAAGAGCACAAAATCCAAAGGACAAGAAATAAATGCTATCCTTTGTAATATATATGTAATTTTATTTTCAGGGCGGGGGGGCGTTGGTTCCCTGTCTGGGAATCGAACCCAGGCTGCAGTGTTGAGAGTGCTGAAGCCTAGCCACTACACCACCAGGGAACTCCCCACCTATCCTTTGTAATTTTAAGATGATCTTGTTTGTAATTTCAGTAGAGGGACAAACATTGTGGAAAATGTAAAGAAAAAATGAAATCAGAGGCCAGTATTAGGAATGCTTGCAACGTGTATGTGTGTGTGGTGGTGGTGTGGTAGTGTGGTGGTGGTGTAGAAAGAGTACTTGTATTTTAATCAATATTTGCCAAAATAATTAGCCCAAATGAATCTCTTGGTGAAACGGCAAGTTTTCTGTAGAAATAGAGAATTTGGGAGCGCATTAACTGATGAAAGGCATTTGAATTTATTTAAAGAGCAGTAGTTGTAATGCCCACTTTTGATTCTGTACACAACAGCTAAGTGCTGACCCTGCCCCTTTGATTTTTTATGTGGGAGGGACAACAGCCCACATTAGGAATTGAAAGTATAGATGCTTGCTTTTCCACCTTCCTTGATGGGGTGGGCCTTTTGACCCAGTTGTGGCCCTTGAACCAAAGAGTTTTTGTTGGGGAACTTCTGGGAAATACCTCCCCCCCCCCACCCCGCAATAAAGACAGAGACACACTTGAGGGAAATTTCCATGCCACTCTGGCCTTCTTTGTCCCATCCCCACCACAGACTCTTTCATGCTGTCCTGGAGGCTGTATGGGAATAAGGTGCTTGGAATGGCAGTAGCTGTCTTGCAGCCACGTGGGGAGCTGTGACACAGAGAGGGTGGCAGAGAGAAATATGCCCGGAAGAGCCTGGACTCTTGATGTTGAGTCACTGAATCCGCCTTTGACTTCTTACCTCTGGGCTTCTATTATTCAAGTCACTTCTAGTTACACGTGCCATTACATACGGCTGAACACATTTAAATTAAGTAGCGTATCCGATTTTTCACATTGAAAAGTACTGAACTGGCAGAAAAGCTAACGTGATTATAGCTGCACCTTAGATATTTTGATACCCAACTGATATCAAGAGTCACAGTTCTCCTTTTTGCAACCCAGAGTCTGTGAATTTCTCTATCATCATAATTCTGGAAATTATTCTCAATACCATTTCCCTATTGCATTTCTTCCATCCCTAGTGAAAAACCTTTAGCTTTTCTAATTTGTATTTTCACCTTCCCCAGATTTCTTACTCTTATGCCATCTCTCCCAGCAATCAACATGAAGCGATACACTGAATCCAGAGAGTTCTCTGGATCCTAAACACACTGTACCCACTGACGATCTTACAATATTTGCTTGCTCTCTGCTCAGGTATTAGACAGTTTGATTCTGTTAACATTTTAATATACACACAGTACTTTTTAGAATCTGAGTTTCCAGATAGGTAGGATCATGTGTCCTTCCTCTAATACAACATTCCGTATAGAGACTAACCACGTACAGCCAACTGAATCAAACACACAGAACAGAGTATCCACATGTAGAACTCTTCTGTGAAATCTGGGGTATATGTTTGCATGACTTACATATAGGATCCTGCAAAGGGCTGCTTAAGAAGTAATCTGCCGATCACTCTGTTGACTATGCATTCTTTTTTTCCTATCAAAAATATGCGTTAAAACATTTAAAAGCAATGCATGCTTATATACAAAATCTGGAAACCGCAGACCAAGAGAAACAAACAAAAATCACCTAAGTTCCTACACTCTAAAACAGTGCTGTTAACCTTTAGATGGCTTACTTTGTAATGTTGTTTTCCTTGCATAGATTTCAGCGGGGGTTTCTGTCTGTTTGTTTGCAGCTCTTGGTCAGATAGAACTGTGATAATAGGAAATGTTGAAGGAATGTATGTTAGGAAAGTCTCCCCAGTTCTTCTCCTGAGCCCCTGTTCATCATGGAAGAATGATTATAATTTTGATTGCTTATGATAGCCATGATGTCCTTTAGTCCTCAAAATAACATAATTATGAAGCAATGTTATTATTTGATATTATAAAGATGAGCTACCTAGGTCAGGGAAATGCTGGAATTTGCCTGAGGTTAAACAGCTGCTGAGTCCTAAAGCTGGAAAGGAAGCGCATGTCTGACTGGACTTCAAAGCAGCTATTTTTTTTTCTAGTGCTTTTACCCGATTACCAAACATCAGAACCAGCAGGCTGTTTGCTGGTCCTTTGGTTCCAATCCTTTTATTTTGTAGAGGAGATGACAACCAAGAAGAATGCTTTGGAAATGAGCGTTCTTGCTTGCTCCTTCTGGGTTCTTGTTAAGCTCTATTGGTCAGCCTTTGGCCACTTTGTGCCTTTTTCCTCCATGCAATCCATGTGCATTTGTTGAGCCTGTTATGTACATGGGCAGGACATCATTGTAGGCACCATGCAAATCACTCCAAATGGTGAACACCGACAATCACTGAGATTCTAAATTCTGAATGTTTCAAGACACTCCTTAATGAAAGACACTGTCTCCGATTTAGTGTCCCCTGCCTCAGGTGCCATCTCTAAGAACAAGGCCACTCCCTGCACCCCAGCCACCTTTTAAACAGAGCAAAGAGGGGAAATTTCTAGAGCTGAAAGCTGACAGGAGACAACCATGATCAGTTTTATTTAGTGTGTTTGCTTGCTTAAGCCCGAGTTGTAGTCAACACTGGACACAGCTGTCCTTTCTCAAGGAGATTTCACTCCCAGACCGAGTGTTTGGATTTCAGCTCATTGTTTAATAGTTCTAGAATTCAACCGGTCACCTTGAGGCAGGGAGGTCAGCACTCCATTAAGATGGATGGGAAAAGTTCACACCTCTCACTTTTATTTTTTATTTTTTTCCTTTCCATTTGCCTGAGAACTCAGCAAAGCTGCAGAACATGCACTACACAGTCTGTTTTTATACCCACTGAGATGAAAAGTTGATTTACTGAAGAACCTGGATGTTCCAGGAAAAGGAAAACCCACAGAGAGTTTTAAAATTGTAAAATATGACAGGATTATCAGAGGAATAAGAAACCTTCCTCTAGATCCTTTGGTTCTTAAGTCAATCCCTGAAGAGGTTTTAAAGCCCCTAAGCTCTTTCAATGGTTCTTCTGGACCTCCCTATAAGTGTTCTTCATATAATATCTGCTGAAAAGGAGAGCTAAACCCAACAGGATTTGTGTGAAACACTAAGCCAGAGTGTTTTTGTTCTGTTAGCTTTCACAAATGTCGATTGAAAGGCGATAGGAGGACATTAACATTTGGCGAGTGCCTACTATATGACAGCGTGACGCCGGGCACCGTGGCAGGTTATGAAGACGGTACCTGGTTCTTTCCCTTCACGCTGTGAATAAAAAAAAAAACGCACACGATATCCTTTGATACAAGCCAGACTGCAAGACGGATTGTAATAGAGATTTATGCCACAGAACCATGAGAAAGGGACAGCTTTATTCTGACCTGGGTGTTCAGAAAAGCTTCTTGCAGGTGAGATTGAAAACCAGTTTGGGGGATCTGGAAAAACAGAGGCAGCGAAGTGGGACGTTCTTTCAGCAAAGGGGTTAAGGTAACCGGGAATGCATAGTATTGAGAGCTCAGCGCTCCTCCCAGTTACCCGTCAGTAGCACGGCAGAGACGTGCTTGATGTTCCCCAACCCCATCTCCTCTTCTTGACCATACAGAAAGACTACATTCCCCAGCCTCCCTTGCGGTCCCATGCGGTTACGTGATTGTCTTCCGGCAAATAAAAGGAAGGTAGAGCACTCGTCTGCCATTTTTGTCCAAGCTTCTCCCTTCGTTTGTTTGGCTAGCCCAATGACCCCCGAGGGAGCCCTGCCAGAGGGTCGTCCCAGGAAATGGAAGAATCCGAAAAGCTGGAATCATTAAACAGAACGGCCCACCCCAACACCTGATTAGACTGTGAAGCCACTGAGATTTGTTGTTGCCATACCAGTTAGCATTATGGTGGGGGGTGAAAAGATAGGTCTAAAAGGGCCTATGAAGAGTCATTCACAAGAATTAGGATGATAAATCAATTTAAAAACTAGTAAGGTTTGAATGAACAGAGGCCAGCGTCAGAAAAAAGGCAAAGCTCATTCTTTTCCATGTGGACCTCTATGAGTCCTAATTTTTTTTTTTTCTCGGCTGGTTTTATGCTGACACCGTAACCTAGGGTCATAAACAAACATTCTGGGAAAGAGGTCTTCTTCAGGAAAGAGGGTACTTGGGCACTGAATCACTTATGGAAAGAGGGAAAGGACGTGCTCCAAGCAGGAGTCTAAATCCAGCTGACTTGGGACTACTTCAAAAATATATTTTATGGCTTTTTTGACTATAAGAGTAATATACACTCCTTGTAGAAAAATTGGAGAATGTAAACATGTCTAAAGAGACTAAAATAATAACCATTTGTAACCCTACCACAGTTCGGTGTGTTTCGTGCCAATCGTCTTTGTCTGTCTCTGTCTATTTCTGTCTCTCTCTACCTATATCATATGTAATGTCCATATAAGTTATCAAATTATACTCATTGTAACACATGTAATACATAACCTGTTTTTGTCATTAACATTTTTCATAAACTGGGTTTTAAATAGGTATGTAATTTTTTCATTATATGGAATATACCATAATTTTTGACATTTTCCATAAAGTTGGATACAGTTATTTTCAGGTTTGGGGTTGTTTTTTTTTTTTTTTTTTTTGTATTTTAACATAAATGAATATTATTATTCATAAATATTTGCCTGGAGCCTTGATTATTTTTTAAGCATAGAGTCCCAGTAGTAGAGTTTGAAGTGAAGAGTTTGAAAATTTGTAAGAGATCTTGATGGGTATAGGGAAATAGCTTTTTAGAAAAGTTGTAGCAGTTTATTTTCCCACCAGCACAGTATGAGACTACCTGTCTTATAACACTTTCATCTGCATTGAATAGTATCATTAAAAATATTATCTATGACTTTCATTGTTTTCTTTGCAATCCAGACACTCCAGGACAATAAATCTATGATATAGTTGGTAACTGATTGTCATTTGGCGAAGTGGCTGGCTCCTCCTGATGTGGGTATAAATGTTTCATTTTAAGGAACCAAAGGTGTCCTCTAATCATAGTAAGTAATAAGCCGATTACATTTAGTACAGGCTGATAGTCAACTCTGATAACAAACCATCTCAAAATCTCAGCAGCTTAATATAATAGGATTTTATTTCTTACTCAGGCTACTTTGTACTGTTGGTTCTTTGCCTATTCATAATTACTCTAAGCTTGACAAAGGAATATAGTAAATCACGTATTTGCTCTTTAATTTTTCACCTAGAAGGGACACATGTCACTTGCCCTCATATCTCCTTGGCCAAAGGAAGCTGTGCGACCACAGTGATTATAGCGTGTGGGAAAGGATGCTGCTACCCTGAACCCAGGGTTAGAACAGGAAATAGTTACTGGACAGCATTAATACCTGTTGTACCTGAGTGACCTTTAACCTCTGAGGAAGGGGCTGTACCCATAGCTGACCTTCTATAGTGACTCCTGGAAATATTCCTTGTCATTCTTTTTTCTTCTGAGCTTCTAAAATAGGGGTCAGCAAACTTTGACCCATGGGCCAAATGTGCTTTGCTGTGTGTTTTCATATGGTTTGCTAGTTAAGAATGGTTTCTACATTTTCAAATCATTGGAAAAGTCCAAAGAAAAATAATATTGCATAACATGAAAATTATATGAATTTCAAGTGTATGTTTATAGGTAAACTTTTATTGGAACATGGACAATATACATAAATATATTTTTATATATGTATTGCTTGTGACTGCTTTTGTGCTACAGTTGGCAAACTTGAAGAGTTGCAATAAAACTTTTACTCTCTGGCCTTTTAAGGAAAGATCCTTAATCGCTGATCATAGACATAGACCTGAGGAAAACCATGGGCATTTCAATATGGCTGCCTGAAAAATCACCTCTTGGGAAGAGATTATTTGTTAGATGCTGCAAATTTAACTAATAGGATTCAAAACCAGAAAAGTTTGAAATCTTCTCATGGTTGACGTGTATAGTTCCTGTGGTTATGGCTCTGCTGTGGAGTGAAGCATGATGGGAGATGATACCCAACAGCCTAATTGCACTGGAATTCGAGAGGAAAGCCATTAGAGCAGTGGTTCTCAACCTGTGGGTCACGACCCTTTCACAGGGTCACCTAAGACCATCAGAAAACAAATAACAGATATCTATGTTACAATTCATAACAGTAACAAAATTACAGTTATGAAGTAGCAATGAAAATAATTTTATGGGGGTCACCACATGAGGAGCTGTATTAAAGGGTCGTGGCCTTAGGAAGGTTGAGAGCCACTACATTAGAGTTACCTGGAGGGTTCCTGGATTAGCTATTGCAGCTGTGAGATGGACCAGATGAGTTTCTCACCAGGACCCCTCAGCTCCTTAAGGATTTGTTATATAAATTTATTCAATGTTTTAGAATCAACCTGGATACAGACATAAGCCCTCATTGCCTCCTTTTAGAATAAATGAATTAAAAATAAAGGAAGGAAAGATTGGCTCCCCCAGTGGAGGAAAAAAATCCTGAGTTTTACTATCTACTTTCCCAGCTTGTTGCTCCTGAAAGACAACTTTCAACTGTGATTTTAAAAAATGTTTTGTATTTCTCCTCAGAGGCTTCATAAGCATTGAAATAGAATGGCTTTCTGGGTGCTTTACCGGCCGCACCGTGTGAGGTTTTCAAAGACTATACGCTCCGTCCATTGTCAGCATATCCCCATTGTCAACAACTACAGGAACGTGTTGATCCAGTGACTGAGTGCCATTTCTCTTTCTTTAGGGTCCAAGTCATAACGTACCAGTTAGTAATGCTTGGAATGAGCTGGGAGACACATCACATACATATTCTAACTGAGGTCAAGATCTATCCTTTTTAAATGTCAAAAATGACGTTCCTAATACCCATGTATATAGATTCCATTTATTTGTGCACTTAAATTAACTCCTTTCTAATCCCACTTCCACAGCTGCCAAAGACTTCCCCCTGAAAGGCATTTTCTTCTAAACTAGTCATAATTCACATCCGGCTCTCATCAGAGAAATGTCTCTCATGGCTTTGCGCCTTAGTTAAAGGTACAGGAGGATGGTTTTATCTAGTTTCAAAGGGTAAGTTTTACTGTGGTTTAGAGACAGATACCTCTGGTAGGCCTCCCCTCTTCTCTTCTGAGATAGTTCCACACTGTATTCTCTTTCTCTTTGCACTTGGCCAGCTTTCTTATAAAATAGTTTAACTATTGAGCATTCTATGTCTTTCAGAAGGATAGTATTATTAAACTATTGTTTGTGTACTGACTTCTAAATATATGATGTATGTTATAAAAACTAAGTTGATGTGATTTCCAATTTAAGTAAGAACACAGGATTTGATAATTATACTCATGAGGACAGTGAGGCAGAACTATTCAAATCCGTGTCATCCAGGAAAATCTAGGCCACGTAGTTGTTCTATTCATAGCGTACTTGTCTGACTAAGTAGAACACCGGAAATGATTTGGGGCTAAAATAGGAAATCATATTGGGATAACAGTACTAGTGTATAATAGCTATAAAGCATTCTCATGTACATTACTTTATTTAATACTCTCAATCCTCCCCTGAGAAAAGGAAGGCAAGTATTATTATCCACATTTTATAAATAAGAAAATTGAATCTCAAAAAGCTAAATGACTTGCCTAAGGAGGTCATCACGGGATAGAGATAAGATCTGGTTCTCTTTGTCCCTGGTTAATTATGCTCTTTTGTGAAGCTATTAATATTTCCCTCAGATTGGTAGGATAGGCACTGGCCACAAGCCACCCTCTGAACTTTGTAGGTGAATTTTTTGTTTGGAAATAAATACTTAGATTAAGGCTTGAATCTTCGGAGTTTTGATCAAGTATTTACTATACATCGATATTGAACACTTGCCAAACTCAGGACTAGCTCCTTTCTCTAGCTTTGGACCAATTTTTATTTCTCTAAAATAAGATATTTCCCAACATCAAGATACCTAAACACCAGTCAAGTCATAATTATGTTGTCCATTTATTTTCACCTCCAAACTTTATTGCACACTATTCACATGCTGCCACGTGATTTTCAGTCCCCTGTGAAATTTTTACCTTTTTCCTACGTCTAGCTGATCTAGATCTTCCAGCCTTGGCGGTGGTGGTGCACAGTGAAGTGGACCTCTGATTCCAAGAGAGGGGTGTTCTGGATCTTTTTATAATCTTTCTTGGGGAAGAACAGATTGGCAGCGAAGATATCCAAGCATAAGTTTATACTTCATGGTTAGGCCTCTGTTCTTCAGCAGCAAAGTAAACCAAAGTCAAGACACCTTTTAGAAAAAGATTTATTCTTGGAACTTGGACAGCACTACATGTCTTCTATAGTATTATAATAAAGTAAAATGAGAATTCTTCTGAGAAAGGAGCTCCAGATCTTGAATTGCCTTATATTAGAAAAATATTTAACAAAAATTTTAAAAACTTTTTCTGTATTTTTGTCAAGGAAAAAGAAAAAAATTAAATTTATCATGAGTATTAACATGGAGAATGTGACCAAAAATTTTCTAAAGCAATTTCAGAAATAATTGCTTGGTGGTGATATCAGGTAACCAAGTTCAAAAAGAAAATAAACACCATGTTGGTCAATTTTAGAAAAAAAAAAAACAAAACACACAGTCTTTTTTCTCAACAAATCTCTTTTTTTTTTTCCAATACTAAGAAACAGAATCATGTCGAACTAATAAATACCGTACTTTGTTGTGTATAATGCGCTCCCATGTATAATATAATGCTCACCCACAATTTTAGCCCAAACTTGCAGGAAAAAAAATCTTTCATTTTAGTTTTTTAATTCAAATTTTTATTTGTTTATATTTAAGTACTTTAAGTTTTTTGCAATATAAAGAAATTTTAGCATTTATTTTTAAACACATTATGGTACAAGAAATTTTGTGTAACAAATAATTACAAAACATGAGACCAGATACAAGGTACAAGAAGTTTTATGTATAAGTTTTTTATATTAATAAAAACCAATTATCACATACCAGGGTATTATTTTGCATGTGGATATCCTTATTGATTTCTGGATTACACTTTTAACTCATAAGCATAAATAAAATAATTAAAATCATTTATATAGACACGGAGTTATTACTGCCCATGTAAAATGAACATCCTTATTTTTTGCTCACCAATTTGGGCCAAAAAGTGTGCATTATACACGACAAAATATGGTACATATTTAATTTCTGAGTTTCCCAGCTTTTCGTTCCCCTCTTCATCACCCAAGAAAGGTTGAGCTGTAACGCCTTTTTAGCTTTATGAAAACTAATAATATAG
Source organism: Lyroderma lyra (assembly GCA_004026885.1). Taxonomy (NCBI): domain Eukaryota; kingdom Metazoa; phylum Chordata; class Mammalia; order Chiroptera; family Megadermatidae; genus Lyroderma; species Lyroderma lyra. The sequence continues at coordinate 361,424 of PVJL010000416.1, read as the reverse complement.
ATGTAGAACAACAGCCTTTGATAAAAATAATTGCCTTTAAAGATGACTCTTTGGTGGATGCCATAGCTCAAAAGAAAAGCCGGGGATGGGCGGGAGGAGTAGAGAGGCCCTCATGACTGGTCCCTGCCCCAGTCTCCCAGCCTTACCCACCATGGCTTTACTGCAGGAGTTCCTACCCTTCAGTGAAGCATTTATACCTTCTCTGTTACCACTGTATTTTAGATTTCTCAAGGAAAGTGCAGGAGGGATGGAATGGCATTGCAGCAAGAGAGAAGAAAACAATCAGAGACCTGGAGATGGGAATGCAAAGGTACAGTGAGCGTGTGGACTGCAAAGTTTTTGATGGATCCGGATCCCAACTCTTATACACCAGTCCTTCGGAGAGTGTACTTTACTGGTCAGCAAGAGGATGCTCCTACAGTGTGCTGTCACGAAGAGTGTGAGACTGAAGCCAGTGGCATCAGCTGCGAGCAGTGCCGAAGTTGTGGATGGATGTGAGCCGGAGCCAGGAGGATCTCAATGTAAAAGACGCTGAGAAATAGACTTGGCCCTGGATGCCCACTGTGCCCGTCTTCTAGCTGTCTTCTAGTTATGTATCAATAGGTATAACAGGATTCCATCTTCGTGAAGAAGAAATGTGTGTATATGTGGCTGTGTATGATATATACATATATGCATGCATATATACATGTATAGAGCAGATAGATAGAAGCACAGGAAAAACAGGAAAGAAATGCTGTTAAGTGCGAATAGTTTTTAATCTTGGGGAAGAGGTGGGGTTGCATATTGGAGAGGATCTGAGACTTTCACCTCTTTCCTATGTGGACACACATGCATGCACACTCATACATACATATATACGTATGCACACAGGCATGCATGTGCACACAGGCATGCATACATGCAAACATGCAGTGGGCTCATGGTTCCAGTGTACTTTGAGTTTTTGTTAAGAACCCCTTTTTTTCCTACTCTTGCCCAACAGCCTCCCCAAATCTTACAATCTGAAGCAAATTGCTATGTTCTAGGATAAATTACTATTCCCTGTAGAAACTGATCACTACTGTAAAAACGAAATTGGTACGAGCTCCCAGGTACCTGAGAGATTGCTTCCAACTGCATAGGGAGGGATGGGAGTCGAAAGACAGTCAAGACTTTCTATCTCCCATACAACAGACACCCCAAGCAAGCAGTCCACATTTAAATTGTCTTCAACAATGTTCCCCTGAAGTTATCAGAATGCCTGTAAATTCTCTTATTTGAGGCACCCCCACTCCATCTCCCTGACTGCCTCTTGAGTTGGAACCTGCCACGGTTATTTCCTGTGAGACTCAGAATTCCAGTTTTTGGTTCACCAAGTAAGTCCACTCTCCCCACAGACGCAGGCACAGCACTTTGCCTGTAATAGCTACTTGGTAAGTCGTTGCTGCTTTGTGGATTATTAGTCTCACCAAAGAGAGGTAGTACTTACTACCTGATGAAGATCTTTGAATTCAAAAGTCTTTCATCTTTAGAAGGACAAGATGATTGCTTACAGCCTTCTCAAGCCCTTTAATCAAGGATAGGATACTACCAGGATGGAATGAACTGCCACTGAAGATCCCTTTTCTTAGCAGCATTGCCAAAGAGCACTTACAGAGTGTTTCGTGTATAAGTGCAGAATACAACACTGAGTGAAGCAAAATCCTTCCTCTGAAGATGGTCACACAATTAAACCCAAGCATGCATGACCGACCCCAATTGGCAATCCTTGCAGCCTGTTACAAACAAATGGGACCAGGAATGGTGTCCTCCCACACTTGCTGGGAGGCACCTGTGCCCACTACCTCCCACCATCCATCTCCTCCTTTCCTGATTTGCTTGTTTTTTTGTTAAACAGTGGACCTTGCTGTGCTCTTCAGACAGCTGACAAGAAGCAAACTGAAAATTAAAAATGGGGGCCAAGAGGCTTCACGGGAGTCTAAATAAACAGGCCGACAGGAAAGACGTGTGGCAGGCTAGGGTTTCAGGCTAGTGGTCAGAGAGAGTTAACAGACGTCCATACAACAGAAGGCTGTGTTTGTTTTCCCTGTCCCTGCTCAAGCAAATTTATTGGGTTATCTGTCTTATTTTGACACTTGGGTGTTTAAGGTTTCTGTTCTAGGTGTCTAAAGACATAAAAAAATTATTGTATGGTTTACATTCCGGGCTGAAGCTTTGACACGTGCTGGTTGAAAATCTCCTATCTGCTAGTGATTTCGCAGGCAAAGAAAAGAAACCTGCAGAACTGGGTTTTCATAGAGGGTCCGAGAATCCTCTAGGAAAAGCACCAAGAACAAAGGATTGCTGATTTTATTTCTGACCATATCGTGAAGGGTGGCCACATAGCCATTTTTTTTTTGTCATTGTACTGATTTTATTTACCCCATAATGTATAAGGAGCATTATCAGTGTCTTGTCCAGGGAGAGGTTATTTGAGTGGAGCTCGCACTCAGGGCACATCAACAAGGTACAGTTTGACTTGCTTTTGAGGTCAGGAATGCATGGTAGCGTTGAGTGACTGCTGGGTGTTATAATAATGTACCATCAAGATATTATAGTTACACGTGGAAATTCTGCCATTGGATGACTGATACACTAAGCCACCCACAAGCAATGTTGATCTGTGTCTTCTTTTCAGAATATAAACGTTGAAATAAATTTGCTTATACATGCCTTGTTCACTGTAGATACTGAGGCTGCAGGTAAAGGGTGTAGGGCACCGACAGTTCTCCAACACAGACCTCGTTTCGTTCATGCATGCGTTCGTTCTAGTGCGGTCAGTGGGTGCTCATGCTCTTAGCTGTTAGGAAGTGGGGAACACCCTGAGGGTAGGGATTGTGTAAACGGTATGCGGCTCTAATGGAAGCTTACAGTTTCCTCGGCCATCGTCCTCGGCACTAGACAGACTGCTTGCCATAGTCTCGTCAGATTGTCACAATACCAGGTGACCAGCACTCAGTTGAGGCAAGAAAAACTGTTTTCAGTTTATTTTTGTCCCTGGAGCAAATGACATTGTAGCTGCTGAGGCGATCTGATCGCGTTACTGCTGCTTTCTCCGTTCGGTCTTCGGTTTTGGTTGGCTGGTTGGCTGGTTGGCTGGTTGGTTGATGGTTCTCTACGGCTTAGGACTGGGAATTGGCAGCTGGTAGCTACAGTCCATGCGCTTCATAAAGCTCTTGGCAAAGGCTTTATCACCAGGCCACGGGACAAATGGTGCTCCTTTCTTGGGCTCCCTTGCTTTCCATCACCTACATTCATTCACACGTCATTTCTACTCATCTCACTGTTGGTAAAAACTTCAGTTTGGTGCCAAGTGCCAAGATGTTTACACTCAGCATACCTGAACTTGAATACAGAAATAGTCACTTAATGGGTGAGCGAGACTGACCCTTGGTTTGTCATCGGTAAAAATATGTGTAATATATTCTTGTCTCTATCACGGGGTTGTGACGTTAACACACGATCAGGTACTTAAACGGAGCCTGGCTCCTGGCTTCAGGCTTCAGAAGGTAGTTAAAGAAACTGCTCCTCCTCCCTTCCGTCAGCCATACAGGATGGGGAGAACTGGGCATGCAGAGAGGCTAAAATATGTTTGTGCCGTAGAAACTGTAGAGTTCATTGCTTTCTTGTTGATTTCACATACATGGAGCCTAAATGAGTTTTTTTTTTTTTTTAAAGGCATGAAAAATACATGCTTATCCTGGTGACGGAAAACAACCTAGCTGTCCAGGTTATAGGAAGGATACAAACAAATATATAGCACCAAATCTAATTTCTAGTACATTAAGCAGAATTTGAGATAAGATTTGTACAGTAAGAAGTCAAGTAGTCATAAACATGAGTATTTTATGGATATTACTAAGCAATAGGCGATTGTTTATTAAATAAGTTTGCTTTCCTGCGGAACTCCTCACGGAGTCTTTGATGTTGCAGTATACATTAAGAAGGGAGAAAGAAGCAAAGTTTTCTACACTTATTTGACCGTGGAATTATTGAATTTTGTCTTTTTGGCAATATTCAGCCTAGAAAGATAAATCGTGATCATGGCAAGTGAATACTAACGTAAAGAACCCGAAGTTTACCCTAATAGCACTGACGCTTCTAGAAGGGGCAGTGTCATGATTCAAGTGGTTAAGTAATATTTTAGGTCGAGTGGGTCACGGCTGATATAAGAGATCCTTGGTGAGACTCCGAAGAAAGAGCTTTTTCAAGTGGAACGTCAGAGTCTAAGCTATTAATAGATTACAGTTAATTAAGGAGGCTGTAAGTGGTGACATAGCGTCAGTAGGTACCAGAACACCCTTCACAATCATCTTGGAAGTGAAAACATGAGTCCTGGGCAAGATAGTTGTAGCCGGAGAATGCAGCCTACCACGTGCACCAAACTAAGTCCATCATATGCTGTGCTCATGCTTAATTATACACATACATCAGCCCCTCCTTGCCTGTGGGAGATATGTTCCAAGACCCCCAGTGGATGCCTGAAACCACCAATGGTACTGAGCCCTGTATATATGGTTTTTTCCTATACGTACACGCCTATGATAAAGTTTAATTTATAACTCAGGCAGAGTAAGAGATTAACAACAACTATTAATAAAATAAAACAATTGTACACCTTCTCTTTGGCATGTTCAAATCATCAGCATCATGACTCAAGCTCTTTGAGGCCACTATGAAGTAAAATAAGGGTTACTTGAACACAAGAACTGAGATACTGTGACGGTCAGTCTGATGACTGAGACGGCTGCGAAGTGATTGTTAGTAGATAAGGACTGTGTACAGTGTGACTGTGCTAGGCAAGGGGGTGATTCAGGTCCCTGGTGGGACGGAAGCTGGGGAGACATGAGGTTTCATCATGATGCTCAGAATGGCATGCAGTTGAAAACTTAGGAATTGTTTATCTCTGGAATTTTTCACTTAATATTTTTGGACTATGGTTAAATGCGGGTAACTGAAACCATGAACAGCGAAACAGCCCGGTCAGTGGGGATTCTTGTAATTATGTGTCAGGGAAGTGATGATCTGCAATTTGCAGACATGGGAATTGCTCAGCGTCACACAGCTTCTAAATGGCAGCTCAGGTGTTTGAAAAGCGTAAAATCCCTAATAACAATCTGGCGCAGGTACTGACTTTCTGATAGATGAGGAAGGTTTTGACAGCGGCCAGAGATGGGGCAGAGGGCAGCCACCAGCTGTCCCTTGGGATTAGTTCCAAGCACCATTCCCAATCCACTATCGGCCAGTATCACAACGTTCAACCCAAGGTTTTGTTGTCACGCTAGAGCTTCCTGAGTCCCTCAGCAGGAGTGGAAGAAACTGATCTTTCTTCCATAGTTGTACATGTATATATTTGTGTGTGTGTATGTAATATGAAAAAGAGAAGCATTTATGGCTGGATTTTATCTGGATAGTCCTCGTATACATGCGTATGTATTTGTGTATTTATGTACAAATAAATATGTGTAAACATGGATGTGTGTGTGTGTGTGTGAGAGAGAGAGAGAGAGAGAGAGAGAGAGAGGTCGGACAATTAATTTCGCAAACTCATCCTAGAAAAAGTGCTCCATACCTCATTGGTGAATATCACTAATGTTACCTTCAAAGGACTCCCCTTGGGAAGCTGTGCACCGCCACCAGCACCTAGTCCACCCTTCAAAGCATATTTGGAACTCTTTTTCTGGAATGGCCATCGGAGCTGTCATCTTACCCAAAATCTGACAATTAAGTTTGCAAACTTGCCACCATGCACTTACGTTGGCGGCACTGTACAAACAATTTAGTAAGGTGTCCTAACCTTGCCAATGCTTAATCTTCCCAGTGAATGACATCCCAGTCCCTTTCAGAGGGGCAGATGACCCTTTGAGGAGTGAAAAGGGTACCCTTGGGAGAGGAGCTTGCAGGTCTTGTGGGGATGTTTTTTGCATGTCTGAACACTGAGCCTTCAGCTAGTGTGTACAGTAATGGATTCATGGTTATTTTCTTACCTGGTCAGGGCAGGGACTTACTATTGTTGAGTTTTCTTCCCTTTTCTGTATCTTTTTTACACCTTGTATTTCACCCAGAAAATCCTGCTGCAGGTCACGTCACCCTTTGCACTGGGGGCTCCCAGGTTTGTCCCTGGCTGTCTCCTTTGCCACCTGCAGAAGTGTGAGGAAATGTATAATCCCTTTTATGCTGACAGAGCCAATGGGGGCTGAGATACTAATTTAGGGTCTCTCTCTACCCAGTCCTGTGAGGTCACCACTTCTGTGCCACTGTTAAGTGATCCTGTGTTGGATTCAGGTCTTCTTCATGATGAGTGTCGTATCTGGCATAACCCTAGTAAGTTAGGACTTCTCTCCCTTCCTCCCCCATCTCTACGTCTTGCTGAGCCCCACCCCAAACGAGCTGAATCCCGGGGGAGTCTGTATCTTCACAGTCTGATCTCCTTCCTCTTACTGTCTTTTCATTCTCCTTTCCTTGCTGAAAGTCTGCTGTTTCTCCTTCATGGTGGGTGGGGTTTTCCTCAATTTTAGCTTCTGTCTCACTCATCCAGGCTTCATGACTTAGCCATAATGGCAGGGAGATGTTCAGAAACACTTGTTGTAAATATAATGCTTAAGAAAGCACGGGCTTCTGAACGTCTAATGCGTGATGGTTTAAGTGACCAGTATTGCCAAGTGACAACTTGATTTCTTGCTCCAAATTAATTCAACAAAGTATACATATGACTATAAAAACTAAAAGGAAAGGCTTGAGATGAATAAAACGTAACTCCTGCATTGACAGCGTCGTGATCGTGCAGGGAAGATCAGATTGACTAGAGAATGGAGACACTAGAAGTTATCAGGAGGTAAAAGGCTCGTGAGAAAGACGAGCTGTGGGTTTGCAGATAGGAAAATGCATAGCTGATTGAGACCAACAAGAAGGACATCTAAAAGGCGATGGCTTTGGAGAGGAAGTGAGCACGCTGTCACTGGCACTAGTTCGTTCAAGACTTCTCTCCAAGCCCCGTGAAACAGGCTCAGAAATGGAACACACGCGATGGCTGGCTGGAGTTGGGGGCTGGGGCATCGGCCTTTGGGTAGCCGACGGCAGAGCCCACGCTAAGCCCCGAGGACAAAGCAGCCGGACGTGCAGGGCTGCTGAGGCGGGGAGTGAGGGAGCAAGCAGGGAAGGAGTCGCCCCTGAACGAGGCAGTGGGGGAAGGGGAAGGTCGTGGGTGGGGAGGAGGAGCGCCACACCCTTGGAGATGGCGCGTCACCGTGGGCCGGCTCAGGCTGAGCTGGGGACGACGAGCAGCCCGCACAGAAGGGCCTGCGAGGACACGCAGAGCAGGAAGGTGAGATCTTAGGAGGTCGGGGTTTCGGGGACTCAGAGCTTCCTTTCTTGCCTACCCATTGGGCCTACTCGTCTGTGTTTTCCACTGTGCCTTGGTCTTCAGAAGGGAATAGCAAGGTCACCGTTAGAAGATGCCAAACCTAACCCACACGAGCTTTGCCCAGCTGTGAACTCACCAACTGCAGCAGGTACCCCCATCTACCAGGTCTCTTGCTCAGCGTGTTTCACCCTTGACTTTCACCTTTGGCTCAGGCTTTTCAGCACAGGCAGAGGCAGGGTTTGAAAGGAATGTGTTTCTTTCTGCCAACAAATTTGGGGGAGGGTGGAGAAAAAGACAAAAACTTTGGAACACCTGAGTTCGCTTCCGTGACTGGAAATGCAGCAGTTTAATACCAAATGGAGGCCTGTCCAATGGCTGGTGACTCACATTACATTCTGAAGAAACAATTCCCCAGCCACATCTCTGTCAGTCTTAGAATCCATGCAGGTGACATATGGCACCGTGAGGTTGTCTTGTCTTTTCAGTGAGCTGCAGTTTACCCTCATCACTACCCTTGACTGCCCATGAGCAACACATATCTGTCCCCGAGCACCTGGATGGGACCACATTACTGAGTCTCCTTCAGTGACACAGTCTCTTTCCATGCAGAAGGGGCTCTTGGCCAGGCCAGGGGCCCAGGGTCTGCTGGGTGGATGCTATGCATGCACCATGCTGGCATCTTCCCGTCTTTTCTTCCTAGAAATCTCCGTGCTTTTTAACAGCGTGGTTCTCTGGTGTGTGAGAACCTGCTTTGGGACAGATTTGGTCTTTTCGGCCTCAGCACGCTGATTCGGGCAGGAGCTGTGCGGGGGCAGAGGAGGGCATCTGGTTTTGCTTTGCTACCAGGTAATGAAAGTGAGTCTTGTGTCTGTATTTTTATCAGGACAAAGTCATATTCTGGCGCTTATCCCAGAGCCTGCCCCCTGACAAGAGCTTCATGGATATCTGTGGAATAAATGGCAGGTAGAAGCATACACAGAGGGTACGCCTCTCGAAACAATTGCTTGGGAATTCTGTGAAGGGTGTCTGCCCGCGGAGGGAAGGCAGTCGGAGCAGAGAGATCCTGGGAAAGCTAATGGTTTCTGAATGGTTGGCAGTCTGCTAGGCCCGTTCTAACTCCTTCATTTGAGTTGTTGCTCACAATAATCATGCTAGGTAACATTGTGGTCACCTTCACGTTATAGATGAGGAAACAGAGGCACAGAGGGACCCGTGGGACTTGCCTGAAGTCACCCAACAAGGAAGTGGTGGCTCCGGGGCTTCAGCACAGGCGGCCTGCCTGCAGAGGCCCTACGTTTAATCTCAAAGTAGTGGGGGATTGTCGCGGGCCTCTTCCACTTGGGTAGTGGTTTGTACTCCCAGGGCGGTAAAAAGACTGGTTCTTAACATGACAAGAAAAACAAATACATGTTTGCAGTCCTGGAGTCCACAGCTTTCATGGCAATTAGCAGTGTAGACGTGAATTCCTTCACACAGTTGGTTTCAGACCAACAAAAGCAAAGGGTGACCGTGATGCAGGGAGAAGTGGGGGTGAGAACAGATTTCGCTGCTGTTTCTATGCTATTCGGAGCCAGATTTTATCTTCTGGAAGATAAAAGTTAAAAACGGAAGAGGAAAAAAATAAAAAGGCAGAGCCTGCGAACTGGTGTCGTTGGTGAAGCCTGTCTGGGACCTAAGCGAATTCTCTGAGGTTAAAACTCCAGCCACCTCCCTTGGGGAGAATCTGCTGAGACAGACAACGTCACCTCACGCCTGCATGGGGTGAGTCCACCTGCCAGGGCAGCAGAGTAATGAGAACCCTGAAGGGTCATTTTCTCAATGCAGCTGTATTTCCCTGGGGAAATGCAGCCCCTACGCAAGCGGAGAGGTTCAGGATCGTTCTATTAGCTCCTGGGATGGAGGGTCTGGGCTCCCAAAAACAACTTGTGTGATGGGACCCAATTTATGTTGCCCACTTTCTTTGGTGCAGGCAGACCTTGGTACTTGGCAGCTTTGAAACTCGTCAAATTTGGTACTCGACGCATTTCGACGTGAAAATTTTGTCCTGGTCCTTGTCATTGGTTTGGTACTCGATGCACAAGCTAGAACTCGTCGGTGTCAATGGACTCGTGACTCGCTCCCCTTCGCAGCCGAAACGAGGGGTCAGGCGTTAGTCACAGTAGCTCTTGCCCTGTGCACATCCCCCTGAAGTCTTATCTTAGCCTCTGCAGTTGCTCTGTGTGTTTTTGTTTGCTTCTCATTGTTTTTGGTACTCGATGTGCTCCTTGGAAGCAACTAACAGTGAGCACCACTGCAGGCTTTCTCCCCCAGCAGAGACTTTAAGTTTCATAGAAGACTGAGAAGAGGCAGTCACAGAACTCGGGCTCAGAACCAGTCGTCTAAAAACAAAGGAACAGGCAACACATTTGCAACCTGTTTTCAAACCCAACATAAACCTTCAGGCTCCAGAGTCCATAAGGAAAAGAGAGCTGCCTGGTTTGAAATTTGGTTTTAAAATAGTTTCTAGAAAAGTATTAGGTAAGGCCCAGTCCCTCTGGGGAAAACAAGAGGCTCTTAAACATTTTAAACTGCATAGGGGAGATTTTTATGAATGAATAACATATAGGTTAAATTGCCCATATTTGAAAAAATAAAATTAAAAGACAAAGCACACTTGGCAGCTTTACTGAGCCTGAATTATTTGGAAAATAGTCCCATGATACCTAGAAATCCCAAATGAAGCTTACTTTACCAACCATCTTTGAAAGACGCAATTTAGCCATTCATATAAAAAGACCTATCTCCATTACAGTGTACAGGAGTTAAGATAAAAAAAAAAAAGAAGTGAGTTAATTTTCCTAAATTCCGAGGGGTTCCACAGATGAATGGGCCTGAGACAGTCATGATGATATGCAGAACTTTCTGGAATGCTCAGGACTGGAGCCAGTGGGGCTATCTTGATTCTCAGTTCAACTCGCTGTCTGCCTCAGTTTCCCTCTGTTTTTCCTCCTCTTAGTATGTATTACTTGGGACAGATAGGCAAAAAACTGGGCTGTTCACTCTGTTCCCTAACTTTGAAATTCAATCACTGTCAATGCTGAATGAGACTCACTTTCTAAAAAATAACCTGTGGTCAGTTTATTGTACACATTATGATTCCTGTGGCCATCTTTCATTCCATATACGAAGCTGTGGGGAAGCATCTTTAAACTCTGTTTAAAAATCATGTCACAACTTAAAAATAGTCAGCTCTAAAAATAGCCTGAGCATTTATTGCACAGTGACTATGAGAATGACTGGAGGTACCCAAGGGAAATAACAAAGGTCCCTGATCGATTTTTATTCCGTGCAGAAAGGGATGGAAGTCGTGGGTTCTTGCCTGAGCGGCCCTGGGCGCTTCTACTCCCAAACCGACTGCATGGTGCCAACACATCAAATGCCAATAGAGACATGAATATTTTCCAAGACTCTCTCAGCATTTCAAACAAACATTATAAAGGCTTAGACACCAAAGGTGTCACCTGAGATTTATAAATCCTCAAGCCCCCTTTATCCATAAGTGAAAGTGGCAGCACTTGATCTCAGGTCTTCTGATTCCATGTCCGGTGCTCGCTCTGCAGGAATAAATCCCTTAGGTGCGTCAAAATCCTAGGCTCCAGGACTGGCATTAAATATTGTACAGGAATCCGTGAGGTGGAGACCGAGCACATGTTGTACTTTTTTCAACTATACACGGGCTCTTTAAATAATTAACATAAAATTGCCTTAAACTTTATTTTGCCTCTTATTATGGACTTTAATTACACATGCATTACACATTTATATGCGTACAATACAGAACAAGGTTGTCAACACAATACGTGCATGTTGTTCTCTGTATGTGACTTATGGGATGTTCCAGAGTACTTTTGACCACACTCATTATGTGCCTTATATCTAAGCTTGGGAAACAAACCCTGTGTGCGATGTGATTCCATGTACTATAACATCTGTGGATTAGAGAGAGTATTTCAGTGATCATGAAACACACCATTCTCACTAGTCATTCTCAACCCCCACTTCCTTTTATTTATGTGTATACATTTTCTTTTTGTTAAATTCATTGGGGTGACATGGGTCAGCAAAAATTACATAGGTTCCAGGTGTACAATTCTATAATACATTGTCGTTGTGTTGTGTTGTATGTTCATCACCCAGAGTCAGTTCTCTTTCCATCACCATGTATTTGGGTCCCTGTCCCTTCTCCCCCAGCTGCTCCCCACTTACCCTCAGGTAACTACTAAATTATTGACTGTGTCCATGAGGATGGGTATCTATGCAAAGAAATCCAAAACACTAATTCGAATGAATATATGTACCCCTATGTTTATTGCAGCAGTATTCACAATCGCCAAGATAGGGAAACAACCTAAATGCCTATCAACAAATGATTGGCTAAAGAAGCTGTGGTACATTTACACAATGGAGTATTATTTGGCCATAAAGAAGAATAAAACCTTACCTTTTGCAACAACGTGGATGGAACTAGAAGATACCATGCTAAGTGAAATCAGTCAGACTGAGAAAGACAAATACCTTATGAACTCACTTATAGGTGGAATCTAAAGAACAGAATAAATGAACACTCAAAATAGAAAAAAAAATACAACAAAAAATTCCATTAAGAAATGGGCAGATCATCACGCTAAGTGAAATAAACCAGACAGCCCCACGTCTTCTGCAACTAGAAAGTCCATGGATAGCAGGCGAAAAGGCTCTAAGGGAGAAGGTGCTCCGATACATTTTGGGTAAAGGGTCAGTGCTGTTGGTTCCCCCAGTGAAGTTCATCTTCTGCCAGACCAACGTGGCCAGAAAAGAAATGCACGTGTGATGCTTCGTCTCCCTGCTCTTCTGATGTGTGATGCTCTGTCTCCCTGCTCTTCCGAATCATCGCAGTCATTCTCTAGTCTTTGGGAAGAGGCCATACTCAACGAGCACAGTGGTCATTTCAGAGTGAGGGCCTCCTTTCTCCTTTGTGAGGAGATGGGTTGAAATTCATCTGAAGAACAATTCCAGAGAACATAATGTACATGCTAAGTGCAGAAGGATGGTTTCTGGCAGTCTGTGATCACACATGCTATTTCCTTGCCTTTGCGTGTACCTTTCTTCTTGGCATGACTTCTCTGCTTTTTTAATCCAGCTCTTTCTCATCACCCTTCAAAATTCAGTTTAAGCCCGACTTCCTTCGGGCAGCCTTCTCTAACCCACCAGTTGCGGTTCAGATGCCTCTGCTCCAGGCCCCCAGGGGAATGCTGGGCATAACTCTGGGCTGGGATTTACTTGTTCAGTAATAATAGATTTATTGGTCTGTAAGTACCAGGAATAGACCTCCTGGGGACGAGAATCGTGTCACTTCCTTCCGAATGCTCAGTCCCCAGCCCAGTGTCTGGCCCTCAGTAGATCGTTAATAAATGCTGATTCGGCGGCAAATAGATGAGTGGCTAATGGGGTGCAGCTGAGTCCCAACCCCAGTTCCCCTTACACAGGAGCACTAAGGAGAGGTGTTGCTCTCTCCTTATTGCATTTCAGAAACATCCCCTTGCCTTGGGGGAAAAAGACCAGTTGCATTTCCCAGCACAATAAACATATGAATGTAATTCAGAATCTGGAGCTCAAATTTTCATCCATAGAAAAACATCCTAGGAAATTAAAATTTCAAAAATATAAAGCAGTTGAATAATCATACCAATGTAGCAAAATAGTTTGTGCACATATTTTTTCAGCCTTGTTTGCATGTTTATAGACTTCTATGTAGTTGTAACCCTTCTATAGCCACTTAAGGGGAGACAGGATCATTTATTAAGCTTCCCCCCGTGTCCCAGGCTCAGTGATCAACTCCACTTATGTTATTAAGATCTCAGTGAATGCTTACAACAACCCCTGTGCTAGAAATATCTTCATATTTCAGATAGTGTGGCCCAGAGGAAGCTAAGTAACAGTCTAATAAGTGGCCGAAACAGGATGTGAACTGATATCTGGCTGACTAAAGGTATTAAAACTTTTAATTAAATTTAAATGCATAAAAATTAAATTAAAAGTAAAAATAATAAAAATAAATTATTTCATTTGGTCAGATTCCTGGGAATGGATCTATTGGTTTGAGTGAAATTTATATGCTTTTTAATGGTTGTTACTTAGTTAATTTCCAAAAGAGTTGGAAGAATCAATTTACAGCCTTACCCACCAGGCTGCAAATTTCTAAAAGGAAGAGTTTGTGTCCAGTGGCCCTAATCTCAAAATCTCTTACAGTGCTGAGCATGAGGTAGCTTCTTAACAGATGTCTGCCGAATGAACTGTCAAATAAATGGGCCCTGCCACCAGCGTTGTAAGTTTTCTTTGAAACCTACATAATGTGGTACCTGAGAAGTATATAAACCGGCAAAAGGCAGATAGATTTCTTGTCCCCGAATAAAAGGGAAGAGATGACTCTTGTGAAGCAGCTTGGCCCTGTTGGAAAGTCACTGATATCTGTACTTTTGCAAGCAAAAACACGTCATCTTCTCCATCTCTGTGTCTAAGAATTTAGTGAATCACTTTCCAAAACATGTGATTTGAATAAGTCCCAGGCTGCCTGGTGTTCCGGACTCAGCAATGCTGGTGCAGTTAGACACACAGACCAGGGAGCAAAAGTCATTAGAATGTCTAGTTCCAGGCTTTATTTGAAAATTTCAGAGGCAATCAAAGAGAATCTAATAACACTTTTGAAAATTTTCCTTTTTCTTTCTGCTCTAATTTGTTTTCATCTCAGCTGCTCTCATCTCTAACCAATCTCTAAATCCCCATTCTCAAAACTTTATGCAAAATCTTACTGGACCCCGCCCCACCCCCACCCCCCAGGCCTCTATTTGTTTCCATTCCAGTGGCTTCACTTCTCTTGGAAGTAAGTAGCTGTGGGGCCTTCTGCCTGTGGCTCCCGGGCCTCCTTGACCCCAGACCTCTCTTCTGCTCTTGCTTACACTTGGAAGTGAGAATATGTTTGTCTTCTGCTTGTTTGTCTTCCTTCCTTCCTTCCCGTCTTCCTTTTTTTTTTTTTTGGCAGGGGTTGGGAGTCATTCCCTGGCTGGGAATCGAACCCAGGCCACAGCGTTGAGAGCTCCAAAGCGTAGCCACTACACCAGGGAATCCCCATCCTTCTTTTTTTAAAAGCAAAACTTCTTCTAGAGAAGTTTTGCTTTTAAAAACATCCTTCATCATATATAGTTCTTTTAAAGTTGAGTTACAAGTAATATTTAGAATCAATTTATTGATCTGAAAACTTATACTCAAATTATTAAACTCAAATTATACTCAGATTTTCCTGTGACCCCAACTCGCTTTGCCGTTTTTTTAATAGGAAAGTTTCTTGAATATCCTTCTTGTTCTCAAGCCCCACACCTTCACCTCTCTTTATGTCGTAGCTTTCCTGGAGGCCATGGCGAATATTTGTCCATGATTAGTTCAGGTCCCTAAACTCTGGCCTCTCCTTTCTGATAGAGAAGATTCAAATAGAATCGGCCTTTTTACACGGAACTGAAATGCACGTTCAGATACTTCTCCTAAGTATTTGTCTTTAAAACACTTTTCTGACCAATCCATGAAATTAAATCTCTTGAATGTGTTTTAGGAGAAGGTTCTGTTTGGTTGTCTGTACCGTTTGCCAGTTGTAAAGTTACCCCGATTGAAATTCAGTTTTACTTGTATAGCCTTTAAAGGATTGGGAAGCAGTGTTCTAACTGTGGCAGGTATGGAGATAAGTACAGGTGTAGTAAAGTAAATTAAATCTGTAGTTACTCTGTCTTGTGTTTTTTGAAAATATTAAAATAATTGTCATAATCTGTGGTGTTTGTTATTTTAGGCATTTGAAAATCTAAGAAGGTTTGACAGCTTAGAGACACTGGTATATTTGCTTTGTGATTTTAATTTGCAATGTGTAATTATTATTAGATTGGTAGTTTTTAACTTGGAAAAAAGTTAAGAATGTTAATAGTTGGTAAATAGTGTTGTGTATTTTATAAAACTACTTTTTTTAATATTTAAAATTTCTTCTCGTAGATTCATGGAAGTTTTTCTTATAGGGGGTGTAAGTCTGCCCTGTCAGCTACTTTCTGTTTATGAGAGAATCAGCCATACCAAATTTGAAATGTGAGTCAGGCAGAGTTCAATCTGAGAATCAGATCCAGTAGGAAGTGTATCCGTGTGCTTGTGTGTGTGTGTGTGTGTGTGTGTGAGAGAGAGAGAGAGAGAGAAAGAGAGAGAGAGAGAGAGAGAGAGAGAGAGAGAGTTATTACAAAGAAATTGGCTCATGCAATTGTGAGGGTGGCTAAGCACCCCTGAAATCTGTAGGACAGGTTGTTGGGGAGAAGGTTAGGAGTCGGCTGGAACTCCATAAATACGGGCCAAAGCTTTGTCCACAGAAAGAACTCTGTTTTTTCTCCTGTGAAAGCCCCAGTCTGGCTTGCAAGACCTTTCACCTCATTAAGCCAGGCTCACCAAGAATAACTGCCCTGACTTAAGGTAAACTGAGTAAGGTGCTAACTACATCTGCAAAATCCTTCCACAGCAGCCCCTAGACTCATGTTTGCTTAATTAACTGGAGGACTATAGCCCAGCCCTGCCGACACGTCAAAAACCATCACAAAATGTTTAAGGTATTTTAATCATTTGTAAGTAAATTGCACCCTTTAGTGGGATTTAATCTGTCAAATTCATCATCACACGTAATGTATAGCAAAAGTACAAGTTATCTTTCTTTCATTTTAGGTAGAATTGCTAGTTTGCTAAATGGAATGACATCATTTATAGATTAAACGTACAGACACGAGAAAAACCTAGGCTTTAGTACTCGTGGTTTTAGCAGTTCTAATGAACCGAATAGCTGCAAATAGTCTTTTATGTGAACAGAGCTTTCCACATCTATGAAAAAAACCCTCAAGTGGTGGAGATGGGCAGAGTAGAGTTGGCTGGTGCACGAGGGTCCTCAGGCCTGGCAGATACCATGGGCATTACAGAAAAGGGAATGCGAATGACTATGGAGTGAGATTTGAGACCTTTAAAAGATAGTGTATCAGCGTTTGATAATGATAATGATTAACACACTTGTAATCTCATGATCCATATGGCCCAGTCTCAGGGCTTTAT
This sequence comes from Lyroderma lyra, assembly GCA_004026885.1. Classification (NCBI taxonomy): domain Eukaryota; kingdom Metazoa; phylum Chordata; class Mammalia; order Chiroptera; family Megadermatidae; genus Lyroderma; species Lyroderma lyra. The sequence goes on along the minus strand of PVJL010000416.1, from coordinate 344,905 downwards.
CATGATAAAAAAAAAAAAAAATTCAAATCCTATCCAGCCATCGAAAGAAATTTCAAGATAACCTGAGGGTTTTGCTTGCACGCCTTGATGCGGTTGTGGATCACGGCAACACTTCTAAAATAATCGCTCTTATGTTTACCCCACACACAGCACTTCCGCAGCTCCCTCTGCAGACTTTCCTCTAATTCTCAGGCTGCATGTTGCTTTTTCTTTCCCCCTTTCTTCTGCATGTCAAAGCCCCAAGTAGCTGTTCTACCCGAGGAGGACCCTCCTCGGAGGACCAGGGCGATATGAAGACTTAGGAGTAGGCTGGGGGAGTGGCTGTGAACATTTATGCATGGATTGGTTTGGATCTTTCTGAGGACAGTGACAATTCGGTGTTAGCTTCAGGGAAAATCAGCCAGACTCATAGCAGTATGGACAGTGGAAAACGTAAAGTGAGGAAAGAAAAGCTAAAAAGCTACTGCTATAGAACAGTGACACCACTTACACTTAATTATGTAAACTGGTTACCGTGGCTGCCTAAGTGCACCCAAGTGCAGTCATGGTTCTGCCCTCCATGAGCTGTGTGTGCCAGATGCACCCGGTGGGGAGTTCCATTCCAGGACAACATTAAACCTGCGCGTGCAGTCCACTGCAATCGACACCGTGGCCCACACGCGCTGTCTGGTCATCCGCTTGTAAATTTAAAATATTTAGAGGACACCTGTCCAGGCTCGAACGGCCACATCTCTGTACTTCCTAATAGTTGGGTCCTTTCCAGTGTGTTATCCCCATTGCAATAAAAGTAGTCAACAGTCTCCAGCAGCTCCCAGCTTTCTCTCTTCACAGGAACGCGCCTGAATCTTGCCATTTAGACCCTGGACTTCTTTTAAACCAAACAGCATTTTTCCTTAAGCAGGGAATCAGTGTGAGACATCTTCCTTTAAGACCCCAAGCCTTCCCTAAAGGGAGTCGCAGTGGGAAGGAGTTTGTATTTCCAAGGTGTATCTTGACAGGTGTCACGTTCCTTCCATTCTGAGCCTTTGGCTGCCGTAAATTTCTGGTCCACTTTATCTGGCTCTGGTTCCGTTCCCAAGCTCCACCTCAAGGATGAGCAGTGGGGCAGCAGATGGGACCCAGGAGCCGGACACCCAGTCTGGGGTTGACCACCCACGATGGGATAAAGAACCCGCTCTGGAAGGTAGGATGATGCCATGGCTTTGGGGACCACCTGGCATAGGATAGTGACAGAGCCACAGACCTTTGCTCCCCCCGTGTGTGCAGGGGCATGCAGTGCCTCGTTTTAAAGCCAGCCCTGCTTTGAAGGGCAGGATCTCCTTTTATAAACAGAAAGCAGCTGAGCCAGTGTTCTTGTACCAGAGCCCAAATTCTAGAAAATAGACGAAAGCTCAGGCTATTGTTCTTTCTGGTGTTTTTTTTCTTGTTGTTCTCAGATGCTTTCAGACCTCTGCCCCTCTGTCCCTGCGAGGAGACCAGGACACGATGGGTCATGACAAGGCAGGAAAGTCATGCTGGGGCAGAGTACATGATCTCCAAAAGGCAGGACTGGCCAAAATTGGGAGCCGGGGGACAGGCTGAAGAGTGGTGGGTGACTTTTTCCCACTTCTGCTGCTCCCACACAGCTCTGGCTCACTGTTGCCTTTCACACAGAACCTAGAACAAGTGTTTCCTAACTGGCCTTCCTACTTCCACTTACATCCTGCAAAGTGGTCCCCACACAGCAGCCAGAGCATGGTCTTTGTAAAGCACCAAACACGTCATGGTTTCCTTTGTCTAGAACCCTCCCGTGGCTTCCTGATAAATCCACAGACCTCCTGGGACCGGACTGATGTGGACTGATGCCTACACTGCCCCGTACTTTGCTGCAGCCACCCCAGCCTTGTCTGCACAAGCCAAAGCCTCTCCTGCCTCAGGCGCAGTTCTCTCTGTCTGGAAGGTTCTTCTCCTAGACAGTTCCCTCCTGAATTCAGGATCGCAGCCCATCGAGCTCCTCCCCACGTCCTGTCACCCTGCATCATGTCACCCTGTTCTGTTTCCCTCATAGCGCCAGGCACTTGTGAAATTACCTGCATTGTTTATTTAGGTCTTCCCTGTCCTTTTTCTGTGACTTAAGTCGAGAGTGGAGCTCTCATACGTCTTGTTCACCGGGGTATCTCCAGTGTCTGATACAGAGGTCGCCATACAGCAGGAGTTTTGTAAATATTTAAGGAATCGGCAGACTGTTCCTGGCACGCCGTTGTAAGCTGTTCGCAGAACTGTACACGGGAGAGTTGGTTGCTGTAAAGGTGACCAAGGTCTGAGGACTAAGGACTAAGTTTTAGGTTCGAAGGGAGAGAATCTCTTCACAGCAGCTTCAAGTTAAAGACACTGGAAACTGCAGGCCTAAAAACCATTGCCAGGAAACGTTAACGTTTTTATTGTGCTAACATGTATATAACATAAAAAAGTTTAGGGGGACCCCTGTCCAGGCTCTAACTGCCACATAAAACTTGCCATTGGTGACGTTTATTACATTCACAATGTTGTGCGGCCATCACCTTTATCTACGAGGGAAGGCTGATAAATTTTGCCTCCGTTGTGATATTGTGTTGTTACATTAGACACATCGGATAGAACCGGTTCTGTGCAGTCACACGTGTCCCCCCTCCATCACCCCTGACCTTGCACACACAGATGCTGACATTTTCCACCCAGTGCTCAGCGACATGGAAGTGTTCAGACATTCGGTTCACACAGTGTGCTGTTATTGCATACAGTGAAAAAAGTTTCTTCATTTTTTTTTTGGAAATCTTTGAAAAAGGAGGTGAGGACTTCTTAAAAAAAGGTCATTAGAGTTGATGAAATGGGGGTCCATCTTTATGACCCCGAGAACAAAAGGCCGTCCATGGCATACCGCCATAAAGGATCTCCTCAGCTGAAAATATTCAAAACTCGGGCCTCGACTGGCGGGGCAGAAATGTTGGCATTACTGTAGTTGCTGCTGGTGTCCCTGGTGATGCATGCACCATAACCTCCTCTGCATCTCTTAGCTCACGTCACCCTCCAAATCCGCCTCCTTCCCCTTAATTTAGAACTCCAACCACGACAGTGAGCCAAGTCTTTTCTTACCTTGCCTTATTGAAAATCTGCAAAACCTGCACGTTAACTATTTTACAAAGAAGTAAGCCAAGGCCCAGCAGGAAGCCCTGCCCCCGAGAAGAGGTAGTTAGGGGAATTAAGAATCTTCATGAGCATAAACTAGATGTACGTTTAATTGCACTTTCAAGCCCAAAAGATAAAGATGGGAAGTGGATGAGCAAAATTTCTAAGATTTTGTTGAAAACTTTTGATCCTTAAAGACCCACCCATTGCCAGGACTTCTCCTAACTTTGGGGTGAGTGTGAAAGAAAAAGTATGTTTAATTGGATCAGTTGTGTTCAAATGTATTTTAAAATTTTTCTTTGCTGATTGTCAGAAGGGCTTTGAGACAATTAGGCGCGGAGGGCGAACGTTCCTACAGAGAGTTGGAAGGCCTGTCTTACTCAGCACGGTGTTATTTAGTTTTTCCGTCATTGCAGGCCACCTCTGCAGAGCTGGATGATGAACTTTGGGGCTCAGAAGTTTGTATGATTTTAAGGACCCCTCAGTGGTTTTGAAAATGACCGAAAAAAGAAAAAACTGTAAAGGATGGCCTTCATATAAAAAAGATGTGTTCTTGAAAGACAATGTTAGACTTCAACTGAAGTTTCCTGATCTCAAAGAAAAAAGTCAAAACTAAGTACTCAGTAAGACCTCTTCCTCTTTCCAAATATTTATTAGGGATTCTAGGCAGGGCCTCGATCATTGAGAGGGTTAAGAGGAAGGAACGAAGGAGAGAAGACGGTGGCCCCTCGGGCAGAGTGGGAACCAGAGCAATGGGAAAGCATCCCCTGAGAGAGCAGAAAATGTGCACAAAGCGAAATTCATTTTAAAGACACTAAGAAGGGAGGGGTTGGGGGGAAGCAGAGAGGATGGGGAGAAGGCAAGGAAAATCTATGGGGGGAAAAACCAAAACAAAACAAGAGAAGGAATGGAGTTGGCCTGGTTTTAATTTCTGTCAATTGGCAAATAATTCCTTGAAAGCCGTTCTCAGCATGGAGAGTCCCTCTGTAATGTAAGTAACTGGAACCAGCTCAGAAGGCACTTCTCCCTCCTAAAATATGATGCACCCTGTAGACAGAGGCAACGTCGGCATAGTTAGGTCCCTGCCTCTGCTTCCCCACGCCCTCTGCCCTCCCCCGACACCTTCTGTTTCTGCCCACGGCTCAGAGTTGGTATAATTAGGAGAATTAAGGATATGAGTGAACGTAAACTATGTGTGTGTATAATTGCGCTTTCAAACCCCAAAGATAAAGACGGGCAGGGGATGAGCAAAAATTCCTCTTCTAAGATTTTGTTGAAAACTTCTGATCCTTAAACGACTCACCCATTTCCGGGACGTCTCCTAACTTTGGGGTGAGGATGAAAGAAAAAGTATGTTTAATTGTATCCGTTGTGTTCAAAGGTATTTTAAAAATTTTATTTGCTGAATTCTCCAAAGAATTTTAGACCATTAGATAGGCATGTAGGGTGAGTTGATTGACTGCTATGGATAAATGAGCAAACAATGGGAAATTAAGGACAATTAACTGAAAGGAGTTTTACATAGAAAAGAATTAGAGATCACTAAGAACATGCACAACCTGTAGAAAAATGGGTGAAAGAGAAAATCAGGCTTTCACAGAAGAAATACAACTGTTTCCATAAACATATAAAGGGATGCTGACCCCAGTCACCACACCGTGCTCTGCGAACACAGGAAGATGTGTTCGCCTCCCCACCAGCTTGTCAAAAATGGAAAACTCAGGCAATGCTAGGAGTCAGTGAGAACGTACAGCAACAGGACCCTCGTACAATGTCCATAGGAGTATAAAGGAGAATCATTTTGGGACAAAGTTTGGTATTGCCTAGTGAGCGGTGCTGTCTGCTTCATCCATTAGAGCCCTGCACATTAATCATCATCACTTTACACCCCCAATCTGATCATGCCAACATTCCTGCCATACCTGAGTCTGGGTCTGACGTTCGCCTGTCTTCTCAAACTTTGTCTTCTGCCTGTGAGTGTGCCCTGTCATTGTTTTCTTGCTAGCTGGACATGATGTTCTGGGCCTTGAGTGATGTGCTGTTGAGGTGTGAGAGGCATCCTACTGTCCTATGAGTAGGTCTCAGTGTGTCTGCACCTCTGGACAGTGACATTCACAAGTGCTTCCCAGTTCCTTTGCAAGGGGGGACTGGATGGCTGGCATGGGCTGGAGTTGGGTACTTCCCTTCCTCCATGTGAAAGGCTAGAGTCAAATGGAGCTGGGTCTTTCCGTCTCACTAGGTCAGTTGGGCTCTGGTTCAAGTTTCTCCCGTGGACAACAGAATAGAACAGAATGTTCTGCTGTTTTCCAGAATGGTTATTTCCCATTCTCCCTGCAGGAGGCAAGAGGGGATTTTCTCCCCTGATACTCACTGTGAGAACTGGATTGAGCTTCTGGAGGTCACACTCACAGAAGTGTGGGGGTCCGTCCCCAATGCCCTCTCCCCAATGGCTTGGTGCTCCCAGAGTTTGAGGCTCTTGGATTGTCCACACCGAGCCTCCAGCCACGCAGCCATTGTCACTCTGGTTTTCCTACCCTGCCACTTGTTCCCCCAGAGTCCTTCCCTGCGAAGCTGGGACTCTCAACCTGCCTGTCGGCCGCACCAGGTCGGGGCACGACAGCCCACCCTGCGACCTCACTTCTCAGTTAGTTTAGCTTCTTCCAGTTGCTGGGGGGCGTCACCATTTCCAAGCTCCTTCTGGGCTGCACCAGAGGCCGGAAGTCCCCTAGGATTTTCTTAAAAAGCAAGTTTGCAGTCGATGAAACGTGGAGGGCCTGCCTGATAATCAAAGAGAGTCTGGTCAGGACGGTCCCACTGATGTCACAGGAAGTTTCTGCTTCACGTGGTGGTCGGCCTGGGTGACCAACAGCGGGGCTCAGCTCTCTGGGGCCGTAGAGAGACCCAGGGGCCGGGCTGACTGAGCCTGCGGTCTGGCCACCCGGGAACGGCAGCACCTCGGTTTCAGTGGACGCTCCCCGGGCCCGGAAGTCGCTGCCCCTCTTTCTCAGGGTGCAGTGTTGTGGGCTGTAGGGAAGGATGAAGGCCCTGCCTGTGCAAGTGGTGTGACCTGCTTCTCGGGCCGTGGAGGTCGTCGGAGCTTCGATGGGGAGAAGTGCTGCCTTTTCCCACACGTGAGGCTCTTGGAATAAAAATCATGAAGTGACAAAACAGGGTTGCCAAAATGGTGGTCCTTACAAGTATTTAAATTGAACAAATGAACATTTTTAACACAGAAAATGCCATGCAATATGATATTGCCATGATAAATATAATATTTATAAAAAAATACAGTGCAGATTGCATTAGGCACCTTTCAGACCCGTAATAGGACTACTTCTAAGTTGTGTGATTAAAGTTGTCACGTTGCATCTCTGTGACTATTTGACGGCTGTCCAGAAAGTGTCCAGCCATGTAATAAGAAAAATAGAGGTATTTATGGCTGGATTTTTTTCTGGACAGCTCTCATGTGTGTGGTCTCACTTGAATAGGAAGTCAAAAATCTAAATTTGAGGCCCTAGGTCTTCTGCCCCGACCCCAAACGCTTTTCTGTGATAGGTCATGGTCTAAATGTTAGGCAAGATTTCAAAATAGGACCCATTTGAAATAATTTGGCTGTCAGCAAGATGATGTTTGCTGGGATCCAGGGTTAGTCTTATAAATGAGTTTAAAAGCAAGTGCCTCCTATCGTTGTGCCCCGTGCATCTGGGCCAACAAGGGTTCAAATCCCGGCTTTGCAGTTTCCCACCCGTGTGACCTTTGTCAAGTCATTTCCCTTCCTCTGAGCCTCAGTCTCCTCAACTGTAACATAGGCATATGCGCCTGGATCTCAGTGAGAGTTTTAAAAATGGTTATTTTTATGTATGTCTTATTCATTCTCCTAGACAGTAAGCTCTACGAGGACATGAATCATGTCTGATTCAGTGTTTCTTTTCACAGTTTACACTTGTTAGTCATTAAAACCTCAAGACAGGCTTATGATGTTGGCTTATCTCTTCGCTGCCTGTTAGTGAGTGGCTGGATTTAAATCTCTATTTGTTTGTCCATGCTCTTTTTGCTATACTGTGATGCTACCAGCAGCTGTACTAGGCGTATGTTTGTTTAATGCGTTTAGTGGTCTTACCTCCTCCGAATGGATCTTTCATTGGACCCTCTGGCTTCTCCTCTGAAAACAGTACGCCTCTGTGGTTCATAGGCACCAACCTTACGCAGGGGCATTGCCACATGAATTTAGGCAGATGGCCGAATCTCAAAGAAAGGGAGCCCAGGGCATGCAATCCTTTATAGAGTGAGAGGGTTATGGGAAGCCTGCTGTAGGGGTCACTCTGGGAGGCCAGCTTTCAGTACTGGGCCGCAGCACACGAGGAATGTGTGGAGTGGGGACGGCTTGCAAGGCGGCATGAGGGCACCAGGCATATGACAAAGGAGGGAGGAAAGAAGGGACAGAGAGATGCAAGCAGGGACTTGGCAACAGCAAGGCACCTGAAGAGAAGACATCAACACACCATTGGCTTTGAGGGTAGAAACTTAGCTGATGTTTTTTCTTTTAAAATTCTCTGCTTTTTGGTATTATATAAAATTTTTACCATGAGCAGGGTTTTTTTTAATAATAAAAAACTGATGAGCTTTATTTAAAAAAATAACATGTCTGCCTTTTCTCTCTTGTTAGTTTGCAGTACAGAATCACAGATTTTTTTTGAGCTCGGGAGAACTTGGAAAATAATCTGGTCCAAATCATCTCTCCCTGGCCCATTGCAATCAGCCACCATGTCTTCCTGCCTCCTGCATGCAGAGCACTTTGCCTTAGTAGGGCTATATCAGGAAGAATAGAATAGGATTGAGGCTCTGGTCTCACTTCCACCTGGGCAGTGGAGACATATCAAGAGGAAAATTATATTAGGAGGTAACATAGGCTAGGTATCCAATGTTGTGCCAGAGATAAATAAAAAGTACTGGAAAGTTAACTGTTAATTTAAGTGAGCCGTTAACTTACTTAAGTGCACCTTAAGACATACTCTTCATAGTCTTCTATGAATAAAGATGCTCTTGGCATCTTAAGCCTCATAATCAGAAGTAGGGAAGAAAGCCAAGGCTTTGAACAGTGAGGTGTGGTATTTCTAAAATGCTAGCCAGCACTGTATTTTGTGAATATCTTCTCCACTATTTATTTGCACGCAATAATTTCCTGTCCCAGCCTCAAGCTCAAGTCGAACATAATTGATGTTTATTAATTTTCCTTTAATGCAGGGATTATCTAAAACAAGAGAGTATCTTCAGAGGGGGAGAAAAAAAACATCTGAACGTTAGTACTTAGTAGAAGTGCTTTAATGATAATCACCACTGTTTATTGAACGTTGACCTCAAACTGGGCACCTTACTTATATTATCTCAAGGCATGTGGCAATCCTGTGAGGTTGATATTACTCTTTCCATTGTACAATTACAGAAAGTATAAGTCACAGCAGTTCAGTGGTTTTTTTTCCAAGTAATGTGCATACAAGTAAGACATGAAATTTGAACCTAGATCTGACTGATTTTGAGTCCATGCTCTTAATTACTTCTCTGTGCTCCCTACTAGGACAAGTTATTTTAACTTCTCTGAGCCTTGGATTTGTCATTTGAAATGCAGAGAAAGTATTTCCCTCATGGTTTTGTTGTGAAGAGAAAATCAATATAAAGCATTTAGTGGGAGCTCAGTAAATGTTGCTTCTCTTTAAGACAAAGCTGACAGCTGCAGGCATGACATTTAATGATCGGATCTCAGGTAAAAATGGAGCTGAACTTTAAGTCCTTATCTCAGACTTCCAAGTTTTACGGGAATTGGCCAGTAAAGAAAAGAAATCTTACAACATGAAAACTATGTGTGCTTATCCCAAACAAGAGCAAGCAGGTAGGATGATTCCAATTCAAATGATTTCTGCAGGAGTCAAAAGAGCGATAAATCGAAAATTAAGAACGAAACAATTGTTTTTAACGTGGCCATTGGGAGGGAAATGCAATCACCGGCTTTACTTTGTAGCCTGATTATCAGCCCATGTGCAGAACTGCTGGATGATGGGGCTGCCTGGACAAGTAGCCTGTGCCATTCCCCAGGGCCCCATGCTTAGGTAAGTGCTCTCCTGTCTAGAAATCCTTCATAGCTTTTCAACAAGGCACCTATGTTTTATCTTAACATTTCGCTCAGCAAATTATGTAGCTTGTCTCACTTGGAACATTTGGTGTCCCCCAACTCACCCTGCTGAAGGGTCTCCAGTCCAAGGATCCCTTCCCCAGGAGACTGTTGGGAACGCTGCTTTAGCAGATTTCCTTTTTCCTTTTGTTTTTGTTAGGAAGCAATGATCCACCTATTTTTTTTGAGGACATGCATAATGCATGCGATGTATAAAGCTCTAGGTGTGTCAGAATGAAAGTGATACAGTAAAAAGGGAACTGGATGATTTTTTTTTTTAAGTAGGAAAAGTAACAACACCATGGCCAGAATGAATGTGTCAGCAATAATACTTTGGAATGGCTTCTTCAGAGAGAAGTTTTGAATTTCTGCTTACGAATAGCTTTGGGTGGGGTCTGGGTATCTGTATTTTCTTAAAACACCCCAGGTCTTTCTAATGTGTAACCCGAGTTGGGAACCACTGAGTTCAAAATATGTTGGAAGAAGGGGACACTTCGGGTAAACACTGGTATTATGTCTCCCAAAGTCCCCTAGAGGATTTCCTTGTGATCAGCTTTGCATTCCCGAGGCAACTAGATGGTTGCATTTAGTAGGTACTCAGCCAACTTTTATTGACAGATGGGAGATCCAATATGACTTTAATTCCTTTGCTAAAGGACATTGTCAACACAATCTACACTTAAATCTTTTGGCCTTTATTAAAAAGAAAGTTTGTCAACCCCAGGATAAATAATTGTAAAATTCCATTTAAAATTCCATTTATAATAGCATCAAATAAATCTCACAACAAAAGTTACCTCTACATTAAAAATGATACAATATCTCTTGGAATATTGTTGGACTAAATAAATGAGAACTCGATGGTATTTATGAATTAGAAGAATGCATATTGCTAACATGTCAGTTATTCCCAATTTGACTTTTTAATTTAACACAATACCAATTGAAATCCTAACAGACTTTTTAAAGAGAAATTATCAAGGTGATTCTAAAATGTATAGAAAAAGGCAAAGCATATAGAATGGCCTGAACAACTTAGAGAAAAGATTAGAAGGACATAATTAGAGGAGCCACACTAATTTCAAGACTCACCATAAAACTTGAGTAATTAAGACAGTGTGATAATGGTTAAAGATAGACCAATAGGTGAAGGGACTCGAATAGAGTCGGCAAATAGACTTACACACATACAGTCAGTTGATTTATAAGAAATATACCAAAGTAATTCAATGGAAAAAGGATAATCTTCTCCATAAATTATCTGGATCAATTGGATATCTGAATTCTTTCACATGTTATACAAAACAAAATTTGTAATTGGAAATGGATCTGAAAGTGATCACAAACTTAAATATAAAAGCTAAAATTATAGAAGATATGCTTCTTGGATTAGTTAAATTTTCTTAATAGGGTATAGAAAAGTGCTAATCATAGAAGAAAAACTTGATAAATTGACCTAATTAAACATTTTAAACTATTCCTTAAAAGATACCACCAACAGAACTAGAAGGAATGGCACAGACTGAGAAAAAAATATTTCTGTGTGAAGAATGGCTTTAAAGATGTGGGAAGGGGGAGATAAGCCAAGGAAAGTGGGTGGTTTCTAGAAGCTGGAGTAGTCAAGGAAGCAGGTTCTCCCGTATTGCCTCCAGAAAGGAATAGTGCTTCCAAACTTGTGATTTTTAGCCCAGTGACACTCATATTGAACTTCTAACCCACAGAACTGTAAGGTAAGTTTGTGGGGTTTTCAGCCACTATGTGGTCATTGTTACAGCAGCCATAGTAAGCTAATACTATTCCTTAGAATTCTCTATGTAAGCAATTGCAGACAATTTCATTCTTCCTAATTTTATGACTTTTCCTTCTTTATTTTTCTTTATTCTACGGGATAGGAACTTCATTACAATGACAAACAGAAAAGGTACAAATAGACATCTTTGTCTTGTTCCTAATCTTTGGGGAAAGCATTCAGTTTTATACCATTCAGTATGGTGTGAGCTGTAGGTTTTTCATAGTTGTCCTTTAGCAAATTGAGGAAGTTTCCTTCTTTTCCTAGTTTGCTAAGGATGTTTATTATGGAGGTTTTAAATTTTGTCAAGTGCTTTTTGTGCAACTGCAGAAATGATTTTACCAACGTGGCAAATTGTTTACTGATTTTCAAATGTTGAACCAACTTTGAAGTTTTAGAATATACTCATTTTTCTTTATTAATGCATATGAATTGCTAATATCTTGCTGACACTTTTTGCATGAGTATTATTTACTACTGCATAACAAATTACCCAAAGCCTAACAACAGCACACATTGTCTCATAGTTTCTGGGCTTTAGGAGTTGGGTACAATTTAACTGGGTCCTCAGCATAGGTCTCACAGGCTGCAGTCAAGATGTTGGTCGTACTGTGTTCTCATCTGAAGGTTCATCCGGGGAAGAATCTGCTTCGCGATCTTTCATATTGTTGGCAGGATTCATTTCCTTGCAGTTGTACAACCGGGGACCCCACTTGCTTGCTGGCTACTGTTTGTAGGTTGCTTTTGGTTCTTTGAGGGGACCTTCACTTCCTTGCCATATGGACCTCCCAGCATGACCCCTTCTTCAGAGCCAGCTAGGGACCATCACTAGAGTGAGTCTTCCAGCAAGAACATAGGAGTGGCATCTCATCTCTTTTGCCTTGTTCTGTTGGTCAGAAGTATGTCACAGTTCTCACACACACTCAGAGTGGAAGGGATTTTATAAGCGTATAAATACCAAGAGGTGGCGCTTCCCTAGATCTGTCCATTACAGCATGTGTGTTTTTGAGATATTAGTCTGTCGTTTTCTTGTCTTTGTCAGGCTTTGGTATTAGAATTATGCAACTCATTTTTGAAAATGCTTTTTGTTTCTTACTTTCAACTGATTTTCAGAAACAAATACCAGGTCAAATTGTTGATAGAAACATCTAAGCTTTTGTTAGTAGAATGTATGATTTAACATAAAAATAAAACTATATAGTTTATAACAGCATCAATAGTTTTATTTTTGACATCAGGGATGAGTCCACAATGGTCACCTAAAAAGTACTAATTATCATTGAAGCCTCAATGTTTTTATGTCTATGTTTTGCAATTCATCCAACATAATTTCCATAGCCTATTGATAGGAATATAGCAGAATTAAACTTAGCTTATATAAACCTATATAATGAATTTCTTTTAGCTTCTATGCAATAACTCATTGATTTGGGTCCATAAATTAGCAGCTGGTAACAGTAAGGTGTACATTCATAGTGGTAAATAGGCAGTTGAGTCTTATTGCGTACTTCTTGTGCATTAAATAATTTTTTAAAGATTTGTTTTCCTTTAACTCTCAGCAGATCTAAGCTGGGGTCTAATTGGTCACATATGAACTGCCAAATGTATGTTAGACCCTTGGCTTCAGAAGGATGACTTGCTCTTTAGTGTAAGCAAAGATTGGGCACCAGACAGTCTTTTCATAACTGAATAATAATGTAATCTAAAGATAAGCTAATAGGCAAGCAGAAGGGTGGGACTTGTAGCTCTAGGGTCCATGAGACCCCAATTTAAATGGTGATGCTGACTCTTACTAGTTTTATTTAGGAAAATTATTTAATAAATCTAAGCTTTTCTTTTCTCATCTATAATACACCTATTTCAAAGAGTTGTGAGAATTAAATGAAGTGGTTCATAGTCAAAATCAACACAGATTTTGACATCTACCATGCACTTAACAAATGTTAGCTATCATTATTATTACCACTATTCCTATTACTTTTACTGTTATTGTAAAGTGGAAAGAGTATCGACTTTGGAATCAAACAGACCTGGTGACACCATTTACTAGCCACGTGACCTTGTACAAGTTCTCTGAATGTCATTGTCCTTGTTTCTAAAATGAGAAATGTGATAAGTACTTTCTAGGATTGTCATCTGTTGCCTATAAGCACTTTAACAAGGTGAGTTTTCATTCTTCATCTTTTACTCAGTACTGTCTCAGAGGCTTCTTGTTGGCTAAAGAACAGATAGTAGGTAAGGTATAAGCTGGGCCACCATTCCAAGAGACCCTGAAATAACAAAATGATCCCTCTTTCATGTAAGGGGCTAACATGCAGCCTACTATCAGGGATGCAGTCTCCTTCCATGCTGTTGCCCAGCCTCTGGGAAAGGGACAGAAGGAAAGGGGAGAATATGCTTCCTTCTTCTGAGGAAATTTTCCAGAAGTTGATGCCTTACTTCTGCTCATATCCTATTGGCTGGAACCTAGTTATTTGTCTATACCTAGCTGCTAAGAAAAGAGGTATTATCTTTGCTGAGAAAGAAGTAAGTCCAGATGTTAGGAGAGCCCACTGGAGACTGCCACTCAAGGACGAATTCATTGCTATAAAGCAGCAGTGTCCAACCTCTGGGCTTCCCTGGGCCACACTGGAAGAAGAACTGTCTTGGGCCACACATAAAATACACGAACACTAACACTAGCTGATGAGCTAAAAAATAAGTCACAAAGAAAAATCTCACAGTGTTTTAAGAATTTGTTTGGGCTGCATGCAAAGCTGTCCTGGGCCACAGGTTGGACATGCCTGCTATAAATGATGATGTATGACTCTCCATCAAAACACTCAGAAAAAAAAAATGAATGCTCTTTCTGAAACCTCATTAAATGCTTATGGGTCCTAAGATCTGCAGGTATGTAGAGAGGGAGACCCATGAGGGCTGGAGCAGACAGCAAAAGCTTTTGGATAAGGTAAAGTTTCAAAAAGGTTTTGGGTAGATTTAGAGATGTGAGAATGGCATTCCAGTGTGGGCGCGGTGTGAACAAAGGCATGGCATGTGCTGAGGTCCTGAAGTGGAAAACAGACTAGGAATCATCACGAAATTTCCTTCCAATGGTATACATGTCTCATTCTTTGGTCTTGAGACGATCGCAGGATAAATCCCAGTGAGTTCTGCCTCATCCTGTGGGGCTCTTCACCAAACACAGGGTACAAAAACGAACAATGGCAGAGTTGTGTCTAATGCTGCTAAGCCTTCCCTTCTGCGTTGGCAGCCCGAGTATGTAATTTTCTGAGATATAAAATCCTCTGGCTTGGTATTTTGCCAGAAATTACTTTCCCCCAATTAGACTCTAGTTGGATGCAATCATTGCTTGAAAATTGTCTCAAATTGAAACCATCTAATAGCCCATTTTGGAATGAAAAAAATGGGAGAAATTCAACACACCCCGACAGTGCATTCATCGAGTGTGCAGGAACAGGACAAAAGCAGGGCTCTCCATGTGCCTCAGAAGCAGACTGTTAGCGAGTCTCCTAACAGGGTGGTCTTCACCGGAGATCCTTTTGTTGGTCTAGCACAAACCAGATCAAGCCTTTGGAGGAAGTGCAGTGTGATCATATCTTAAGAAACCCATTTGTCATGTTCATCAGGTGCTTTTTGTCCTTGAGGCATGTTCCAGAGAGGCTGGCCAGAGGGTCCAATGGAATCAGCCATATCCTGGTTCCCAGACAGTGGCTGAGCTCCAGGTCTATGAATGGAATGTGGAGAAGATGATGTACTGTTTGGTGCTACAATGCCCATGGTACATGGTACATGCTCATTTTATCCTTGAATGAATGAATGCATTATTAGTTAGTTAATGAACATTACTGGACCACAGTGTCCCCTCCTTTATGGCAGGGTGGGCTTGTCCTCTCCCAAACATTTCTCCTTAGATACTGTACGGCACTTTTGTGGCGATGTACTGCATTCTTCTGGGACTTTTTCCAGATTTCACCTGGGGTCAGGTTAAGGTCTTTGGAAGAGTTCATCCTCTCTGGTCTTCATGTTTAGGCTTTTTTGAGGTGAAGCTAGAAGCATAAAGCAAGACAAAAACAGAAATCATGGGATGGTGTAATTGTGGTATTCATACAATGTCTACTGCGATGTCCATATACAAGGTCGGACCATTAGTTTCGCGAACTCATCCTAGAAAAAGTGCTACATACTCATTGCTGAATATCACTACGGTCCCCAAAATCTGACAACTAAGTTCGGAAACTTGCCACGGTGAGCTTACGTTGGCAGCACTGTATAAACAACTTATAACCTTGGCAAGGTTATAACACCTTACTGAGTTGTTTGTACAGTGCTGCCAATGTAAGCTCATGGTAACAAGTTTGCACACTTACTTGTCAGATTTTGGGGATGATGACAGCTGTGATGGCCATTCCAGAAAAGGAGTTCCAAAATTGCTCTGAAGGGTGGACTTTGACGCTGGTATCGGTACACAGCTTCCCAAGGGAAGCACTTCGAAGGTGACCATAGTGATAGTCAGCAACAAGGTGTATAGCAATTTTTCTAGGATGAGTTCACAAAATTAATGGTCCACCCTTGTATACTATATAGCCATTAAATATCACATTTTCAAAGAATGTTTACTGACATGGGATGTATTTGTGATAATATGTTTATCAGAAAGGGCATATGTGAATTTATTTTTATGATTTCAATTTTGTAAAAAACTAAATATGTTATGTACACTGTAATATAAGTATGTAAGGCACTCCTCACTTAACCACCGAGTCCTGTTCCTGTGACTAGGTCGTTAAGCAAATTGGTCCATAAATGAGGAGCTTAGAAGCAGATGTCTTGTGGTGTGTCATGGTGCCATAGGTGTGTATTTTTCAAAAGATATCATATGACACCACACTTATAAATGAAATAGGTAGTGTTGTGTGATTGCAAACGCTTCATGTGGTGAATACTAACCAACTGCGAGAATAAGACAAAGACTGAGAAAGGGGATCCCCAACCCTCAGGCAGACTGAGAAAGGGGATCCCCAACCCTCTGGCAGACTAAGAAAGGGGATCCCGTGCTGGAGAACTGGTTGGTGGTAAGCCCCAGTGGTCATTAAATGGGTAGTTGTTAAGTGAGTAGTGGCTGTACGTTAAGTATAATTTAATATATGGAAATTTGATATGCAAATTAAATTATATAAATATATGTATATATTATCACATAAATGCGTGCAATATAGATTGTGTTAGCAAATATAAATATATAATATACAAATAATATGTATGATGGATTAAATATATATGAAAGTATATATACTTGATATAAATTATGAGAGCTGTCTGGAAAAAAAATCCAGCCACAAATGCCTCTATTTTTCTTTCTTTTTTTTTAAATTCACTTTTATTGTTAGACTTATTGGGGTGACATCTGTTAGCAAGGATTACATAGGTTTCAGGCATACAATTCTACCGTGCATTGTCAACTTGATGTATAATATATTTTTCATATTACATGACTGGATACTTTCTGGACAGCTCTCAAAATATATACATATGTATTTTAATATGTATGTATAAAAAGGAACATATATATGGTCTTTAATATAATGGATCAAAAACATGTTCAGAGAAGAAAAGATTTGAAAGCAAATACTCAAAATGGTAAATGCTGTATTTTTCTAATTTTTATAATCAATATATAATAATTATCAAGTAAAAATCTCAATCACGCTTTTCAAAAGTAAGGATTTCAGTAAAGAACCTGCATAGCTAAATTTTTCCATAAGTCAAGGTCTTTATAGGGGAATCTATTTTTAATGAACGTAACTATCATAAATATAAATAGCCCTCTTTTATTTGACAGGTATTATTCTAAGTGCTTTTAATATAGTAATCCTTTAATCCTCACAACAACCCATAAAAATGGTAATAATCGTGTCTCCATCATTGAGTAAACGGTGGCCCAGAGAGTTTGTCACCTTCCCCGGCTATTAAACAGCAAAGCCAGGATTTGGCCGCAGGCGGGCCAAGTCCGGAGCCTGTTCTTTGTCACCGTGCTGTGCAGCCTTGCTCCCTGGAACTGTGGGAGAGCAAGGGCTAGAGCAGCCTTCTTCACCAAACCTGGGGTAAGAGCCCAGGTGACCGCAAGACGGACGCCTTGGCAGTAAGACCTGGAGATGCTCAGCTGCAAGAGAGGGCTTTGCGGATGCCTGGGGTTCAGCGGGGGCCGGCCAATCAGCTGCTGTGATACAGCCACGGTGCGCCCCGCTTCGCCTGTGCTCCCAGCTCTTCCAGGGGCCTCTCACCACTGCCTTACCGACTAGATAGAAGGAAGATGTAGGGGAGGTGTGGCGTGAGTGAGTGGGGCTCACTAAACTTAGATGGTTCCCCTTCAGTTAAGCCCCCTCCCATAGGCCCAGGGACCACACTTCCCAGCATTTCTGAGCGGGGGTAGGGGTGGAGCGTGGGGAAGCCTGAGACAATTCTGCAACATGTCGGTCCAAGCAGGGCTTCCCGGACCCGACACCCTGGAGTTATGGGTGTTTCGGGCATATGAGGTCACTGAGTGGAATGCCTCACGATTGGTTTAAACCCAAGCTACAAATCAAACATTTCTCCTTTAATGCAAGGAAGTTTTCTGAACGCCTGGTGCAGGGTGAGGTAATCTCCTATGGTCAGGAGAATGAATAACTTCAACCGCATTCCCCTTAAATTCCTTCAGCCTGGAAGGGAGTCTTGAAGGCTATCTGTGTACATGGCATGTCTGATTTTTCCTTGAATGATGTGCGTGTGAAGTGTTTTAATCAGGCCAGCAAATTCACAGGGTTCTCAAACCCTGGATTCAGCCTTGGTTTCTGTGTCTGGACCAGTGTTGAAAATTTTCGAGGATTGCTCTCTTAGTTTGACTAAATGTTCTTTCTTTTGTACGAAGAGATCTTGTTGAAAATTTCTTCATTCTGCATCCCGAACTTCCAGTTTGCAGAAGCAGAAAAATCAATATGAATAGCTTAGTGCCAACAAATGAGACTCCAATTACCAATACTTGTATGTGACATGGCAAAGGTTCTCATCCAGTTAACTCTATTGCTTTCTTCTTTTGATGGCTTTTGGCATAGGTGTATATTCATAACTGTATCTGCAAGCACTGTTTTCTTCTGCTTTTCCGTCCAAACGCTCCACTGATTTTAAAGTGCAATTATTTCGAGATGAGAATCAACAACTTTTTACATAAGGTTTTTTTCATAAGTTTGCCAAATGAGGACATTTCATTTTAGATTTTGTAGTCTTGTTTTGGTTTAAATAATGCAGGAGGAGATGAAGCATCCCACAACAGACACTGAGGACCAGATAATAAATAGTCTCCTAATAAGCCATCAACATTCTGATGCTGGATTTAATTACATCCACTGAGGTGTTAAAGCAGCGCTTTTTAGACTTCAATGTCCACACAAGTCACCTGAGGAGCCTGTTAAAATGAGTTGTCTCAGTAAGTCTGGGAGGGGCCCAAGCGCCTACAGTTCTAAAACACTCTTGGATAAAAGTATAATTTCTCTTGTAAGAACTTAATTGAAAGACATAACTCTGACTGTGCAACTCAGCCTCCCACCTGCTGCTGGAATTGTTAGCACATGAAAGAGGTGACATGTAAGCAGAGTTCCCCCCAATTCCTGAAATGAGACCATGCTTCCAGGAATCTGAGTCTTGCCTACTTAAATGTGTTACCTCCTTGAATTTATATCTGTTGGGTAAGTTAGGTTCTAGAGAGAACATGGTGTCTCTAGGAAGAGTATATCTCTGAGAATTGTACTTCTTCCTAAGCTAAAAGAGCTAAGAGGATGGGGGCGGGGGGTAGGAAGGAATGAAAAAGCAAAAAAGCTGAAACCTTCATGGAAGAAAAAAAATAACCAAGGGAGAAGGAATTTTAAATACTAACTGTGAAATAGATCTTAAGATTAAAACCTTAAATGTATGGTAATAAAAGAAGTATTATTGACCTTCTTGAGTATGAATTGTGGCATTGGTATATTCAAAATATATTAATGAGTGAACTAAATGAAAACTTACTAAGTGTTGGGCACTGTATTAGCTGTTGGGAACAGAGAGTAACCTTGAATCTTGCCCAAATAGTTGCACTTAGGATGAAATATGTAAAAAAAACTGCAACTGGGTGTGGTGTGTGCAGTAAGGGTACTTAATCTCATTGGGAATATCAGGGAAATCTTGCCTGAGAAGGGAACATTGAAGACGAGAACTGGAAAAAGAACAGGAGAAAAGACAAGTGAACTTGATGAGAGATAATCAGTGAATCAGCACACCACAAAATGTCTTTATGACATGCTCAGGGGTCAGTGGTCATTAAAGAAACCTTGTGAAATTGTCAGCAGAGGTGGGATTTGGTCATCTATGGGTCGCAGAGGGCCAGAGGAAAAAACTGTTAACATCCCACCATCATCAAGGCATTCTATATCACAGCTCTTTTCTATGAAGCGAAGTAGAACAAATCGTAGAATTGCAGGACCTAGAAAGTACAGCTGCGTCTTGTCAGTTGACTTTGGAGACAGAAAACAACACTAGCTCCAACGTCTGGTGTTTTGTGTAGTTTGGAGTTTGGTTTACTCCTGGAGAGTATCTTTGAAAGCTTTTGGGGCCTGGCTTTTAACACGAGCACAAAACACTTTGTTTCTTCATTTCATCCTGTTGAAAGTACTTTTTTCTTTCTTCTGTCTTTTTTGGTTTGCTTGCTTGTCCACTTGAGGGAAGAGTTCTGGGATTACTTTACAATTAAAAGGCCTTATGGGGTATACACACTTTCATCAGTCTGGTAAACGCACAGCAAAATCAGTGCAGAAAAGCAACCCACGAGCAGATTTCAACTCAGAAAGGGTAATGATTTCATTGCTTGAGGAAGAAGGACATAAAAGCAAGTGTCCTTTTGCAGGTGAATGAATTATTACAGTTATATGACTTATAATCATTGATGGCCAAGGACAAGCAGGGAACAATTAACAAGTACTTTCTCCTATCTCTGGAGAAAACCCTATTCATGTATTTTAAGAAATATCTTCGTCAACCATTTCTTTCAAAAACCTACTGAGGAAGCTACACAGTCTCTCTTGGGAAACCTATGCCTTGTTATTTTCATGCTTTGCTTAGTAATGTCTAATTTCCTCTGATGTCTATCCTGAATTTATCTAGTGCTACATACACCTTTACTTTTTTTTTCTCTGTTGGCAACAGAAGTAGCGAATGCATTATCATCTAAGTAATGGTGTTCTTTAAAGATTTTATACCTCTTTGGCTTCCTTTTCATTAGGTTGTACATACCCTCCATCAGTGTTTGGAACAGAAAGCAGTGTTCAAAACCAGTGACAGAGAAGCCAAAAGAATGAGATAGGAGCATCTCTGAAAATACCATATCAGAGCCATTCCTTGTATACATAAAGAAATTTCAGGAGATTTTTCCGGGGGAACTTGACTTGGATTTCATTGCATCTTCTCTTTCGTCCTGCCTTTTACTAAGAGACGTTCACAAGTGGAACGTGGATTCTCCAAGAATTGCTTGTAGTCAGGCTTAACACCTGAAATGTTTTTTCAAGGCATAGAATGAGCCTGAATATTTCTCCACACTTTAGAAACATAGAGGGCGTGGCCAGTCAAGTAATCTTTGGGAAACTGACCCAGAGGCCTTTTGGTAGAACCCACTGCTAAGTTCCATAGATTTAGAACATAAAGCCAGTTTCTTCTTGGAACAAACTGGGTTTGTTCTAAATCATTTGGCATTGATGGGAGATCAAATTAAGAGATACATAGGGTGTGTATGATGCTAGGGAAGTAGCTCTTGGTATCTATCTTGATCGCGTTTCTTTAAAAATGAGGAAACCCAGCATCTGAGAAGAAAAGGTCTTGGGAATCATAGCCTTATTTCTACAAAAGCTCTAGGATACACCCCTCCTTGTTCACTCTATTTCTTCCTGCTTGATTCCTACATTTCTTTGGCTTGAGCATTAATAATATAATCTGCAATTGATGAATATTTATGAATGAATATTGCTGAATGAATGACCTTGAGTGTCATCAGTCATATTTGGTCTTTCCTCATTTCTTGGACTAATGACTAAGTAGCCTTCTCTGCCTTGACCCTTGAGTCTTTTCCCCAACTCTACTTTTTACATCCTGGTGCCATCTACTTTAGACTGCTCAAGACCCTGAGAGCCTGGACCTAATCCTGCCAACGACCTACTGTGTTGGCACTTATATTGGGACTGCCCCTGCCATCTTAAAGGGGAAGTAGATACCTTGTAAGAAGTTTGGTCTCTATTCTCAGTAGAGGAGATCATGTGCAGGGCTATTTCATAGGGCTTACAGAGTTATAATAACTTAAAGGTTGATTTAATATTGTTGACAATCTCAACATAGCAATTGTCTGTTAGTCTCCATTACACTACCTCCCAACATCCAATTTCAGTATTTATAAAGATAGAGAAAAAAAGAGCAAAATTCGTATCAATACTGAAAACCAAGTTTGGTAGACTACCCATTGCCAATATCTGGCAGTGAATCTGCTGACTCTAAATATAAGACAGGTTAAAGTTCATTTAAATTCATCCCAAGTATGATGAATCATGAGGCAATATGAGTACTATGTTAATCATCTTTGCTCCCAATCACCAGATTATATCCATCAGAGATAAAAGTTAATATTAATGATCTGAACAAAAGGATAATGATAAGTCAAGAATTATAGTTTTTTGTGTTACATTGCTTCACAGTGACCAAGAATCGGATTGTGGAGAAAAGAGAAGGTATTCTTTATTTTTTTTTAAATTCATTTTTATTGATAGACTTTTTGGGGTGACATCTGTTACCAAGAATTACATAGGTTTCAGGCATACAATTCCACAGTGCATTGTCAACTTGTTGTATAATAATTTCACCACCTATTGTGACTAAGAGAAGGTATCCTAATACCTTGGTAAAGTAAACTTGAACTAGGTGAAAGCCATAATAAATTTAGACATGGAATTAGGACCCAGTGCATGTCATTCTGTCTTCCAGATAAAGATTTGGGGGGAGGAGCAATTGTTACATCAGAGGCAAGGAGCAGGGCCAGGGTCACTTCACCCAAATACTGTGTTTCCTGGAAATAGAACAAACACATTTGTAAAGCATTCCCTAATTAGAGGATTAGCAAAGAGAAGCATTGGAAGAGAAGAAAAAAGAAAATCCAGCTGGCGCCAGAGACATAACATCATGTAATGAGAAAAGACTTAGAGAAAATGTACATTTCCAAAATAATGTTCCCCTGTAAGACCCAGAAAAATCTATCAGGAAACTATTTGGAATGAACAGTGGTGAAGAGGACTACATTGTCCCCATGAAATAGAAATCAAAAGCCATGTGAGGATAAAATGCTGGAATAACACACTGCACTGAGAGATGTAGAAAATACAGAAGGATTACAGGAACAGAATAAAAGTCCACCAAATCGAGTAAAAGGGTAACAGAAAATCAGAGAGAAGGTGACTGACATGGAAGGCAGAGAACAGAGAGTCAACATGTGGATCATTGGTGTTTCCTAAAGGTGAGTAGGTAACAGTCAATAATCAAGGATACATATAAGAAAATATGCTTAAGGGAAAACATGATTTATAGATTAAAGTGGCTCACCCAGGCCAAGTCAATAAAAAGACTCGCTTTTGGTCATGCCCTGGCAATACTTTCAATACAAGGTTGTATGTTCTATATCAACAGTCTTCAAAGTTCTTGGTTCCTCAATGCCTTTGCCCTCTTAGAAATTACTAAGGACCCCAAAGAACTATAGCTTTCAATGTCTACCACATTAGAAATTAAAATAGAGAATTTAAAGAGAATATTTATGCATTAATTAAAATATTAAGCCCATTACATGTTAACATAAACAGCATAATTCTGTGGGAGAACAAAAGCTGTATTTTCCAAAATGGGAAAAATGACATTACTTTACATTTTTACAAATCTCTTCAATGTCTGGCTTGCTAGAAAACAGGAGGCATCATATTTACACCTGCATTCAATTTGTTTTAATATGTCATTTTGGTTGTATATGAAAATGATCTAGCTTCACACATCTGTGTAGTTGAAAAAGAGAGTATTTGAAGAGGCTTTTCAGACAATCGTAGATATTTTTAAAATACTACACTACAATTTAAAAAGTACTGGCTTTTAAAGGTTAATTGTACTTTGGGGACTGAGCTCCTATTAAATAACTTTTGATACTCAGTTACAGTAAAATCCATTGGTCTATCTTATGCCTTGAATAGCTCTTTACCTATATAGTATTATAACATCATACATTGGTAATTTGGAAATACCTATATTGTTTTCCTGAGTTATTCAGGTCTTCCAAATGTGGACACATTTCATTAAACAATTTTTAATGATCACTTTCATTAACATCTCCACTGATATCATCAGAACAGCCTAAGTATTGGAGAGCTAGAGAGTTCCAGAATTGAAATTTTCACTTGGAAACTTGAATGTGCCCATGGACAGCAAATACTGTCAGCTCTTTTCCCTGAAGTGACAGTCTTAGTTCATTTTTAAGAAAATGTTGGGCAAGTATCCAAGTTTGATTTACCATAATTTGTCTTTTAGTTGTTCTTTCATGTCAACGTTCCAGGAAAAGGTGGCTGGTTCTGTTGACAACTCAAACAGTTGCCCACGTGGTTTTCTTAAAGACCCAGGCAGTCTGCAGGAGTGTGTCCCTCCTCTTACTGACTAGAATATGTAATGACTAATAACAGTGCAGTTCGGTGCCACTGCCTTGCTTCTTCCTAAGGCTTCATGTCTTTTGCATTATTAATGCAAATGTTAACACCACAAAAGAAAATAATATTTTAGTAGTATTACGAAAGTAGTTTGACCTCATGGACTGCCTAAAGGGTCTTAGAACCCTCATAGGTCTATGGAGCACACTTTTAGTACCACCGCTCTGTAAGCATCCAGACAGACACAAATAGATTTTCTACAAAGAAATAAAAAATATGTGTATGTATCTGGTTGCCTCGGAAATACTCAATGTGAGAATATAATGGAGCAGTAGAGTTTCTGAGAGACAAAGTTAATAACCCAAGCTGTCTTACATATTTTTGGTAAACATTTTACTCTCCTTAGTAAAAGACAAATATTTCATGGAGATCAAAAAAGCCAAATTCATTTATATCCTACTTTAAAGAGACAGACCTAAGATAGCAGAGCACAGCAGAAGTACGCTGGGCCCATAAAGAGACAGACCTAAGAAAAGCTGACTCAAGATAAAAAGAAAGGGATACAGAAATGTATTTTTTAAATTTATTGGGGTTATATTCATTGGTTATTATGATAAAAGTATATAGGATTCAAGTGCACAATTGTATAGCACATCATCTATGTTGCATTGTGTGCTCACTACTGAGTTGATTCTCCTTCCCCATAAATGTATTTTTTAAAAACTGAAAATGTAAATGAAGAAACAAAATATTATCAGACAAAGTACAATTCATGTAAGAAACTAGCAAACTGAACAAAGACAGTTATTTATAGTGGCCATGGTTTCATTCTACAAAAAAGGAACTGCTTCCCTAAAACTTTATGAACCAAACTCATTACATATTAAAGTAAACAAAATGAAAACAGGCGTACTAATACAAGTCGAAGTTGAAAGAGAGATACTAGAAGTGGTAACTTAACGCATCTTGTTTAATCTCTCAGATCAAATAAGAGAAAAAGTAAGGCAGGCTACAGAGCATCCACATAATGCCTGCTGATTTTATATCAACTTTACCTCCTGCAGAACAAGACAAGCTTTAAACTGTAGGGAGAGGAAATATTATCTCCAGACTTGAGCAGTAGGGTCTATGCTTTGAGGGCAGTAGATTTATGTAAATGATTTCTTGAGTGGTGAGTCTAATATCGAGGCTGAGATTTTACATGTGGCCTGATATATGAGCCCCAGAGATCAAGTATGTCTTGTAAATCAGATAATTTTCATTTCTTGGGTTCTATTTATATCTATTCTTAAATAAACATTCTCTTCTTGTTTCAGTTGTATATAGGGAAGCTAGAGAGAATCAATAATCTTCCTAATGTTGCTAGCATTTAGATGGATGTCTGGCATATAGTAGGTGCTTAATAAAAATGTATTGAATGAATGAATGTTCCACATTTGGGAGCAGAATGGACGAGGATCTCCTTTTAACTTCTGATCCTTAGACTTAATGTGATGGGGAGGGGGCAAGGCTGAGGAAATAGGCATAAAATCCAGACAAGAGTCAGACATTTGTGGTCCAGCTACCACTTTCCAAGTAGGAAATTTAATCTTCACGCCACTCTTGGAGGATCGGAGCTGTATTTTATTCAGGAAGGTCGTCATTCCCGTGCAATAACATCGTTCCAAAGGAAGAGCATACACTGGGTACATGGCAGGCTGGGGCACTGTAAATCAATTACTTAAATAATTTCCTACAAATACGGCTCAAGACCAGGCTTTTGCATACAGTAACCACAACCCCTGCAAGCATCTGCCGGGCTGCTCCACAGTGTTCCCTGATAAGACGCTCGTGAGCATGAGTGAAAGGATTACCAGAAGACTTCTCTCAGACAGATCAAGACTGTCCGAGTGTTAGGAGCTGTGTGGCGCAAGGAAACTGAGAGGCAGACCAAAAGGAAAGGGTGATAGAGCAGCTAAAGCTAGAGACCCAGAAATAGATGCTTGTTGCTGAGACAAGACCGAGACTGTGACAGTGAAAACAAGATCCGTGAAGGGCAGGTCCCCCAGCCGACAGAAGAGTATTTAGCAAGGAACTTGGGTCCACCCCGCATCTCCTGCCAAGAAACTGCTCAGAGGCTTATAGCCAAGCAAGTGACCGCGGCAAAGGCCCCTTAAACAACATCAGGATTCCACCCCTCCCTGTGCAGTCAGAAGTCGGAAGCAGGCAAACACAAAGCAGCAGTTAGGAATGAAGGCTGTGGCTCAGTGCTCGTTGGGTAATGAATCTCCAGCCTCAGGGCCCTGGGAGATGGAGGAGAGAGGCCCTGAAACTGATGCCCTAGCAATATGGGTCATGTGGTCCAATAAAGAACCAGTGGCGGGGGCGGGGTGGGGGAGGCAGGGGGCAGGGAGGAGCGCCCAGTATTTGAGGACACTGACTACAGGAAATCCAGGCCATTGATATTGCTGGAGAGGGGGACATCAGAGGGCTGCCATTATGAACATTTTGTGAGACTCTTGATGGGTTCGACTCTACCAAAGTGTCCCTTCCTCGGACAGGGCGGAGCAGCGGCGATGCCTGGTTTTAAGAGTCCCGTGAGCTGTGGTGTAGGAGGATATGAGGGGCAGGCAGGGTGCATTCTGGCATCGTGCACCTTCCGGGGCAGAAAATCCAGTAGAAGCTAAGGAAGCTCTGGACTCTTCCTCCACATGCATTTGCTCCACCGTTCGCAAGTTAAG
The DNA here is from genome assembly GCA_004026885.1 of Lyroderma lyra. Taxonomy (NCBI): domain Eukaryota; kingdom Metazoa; phylum Chordata; class Mammalia; order Chiroptera; family Megadermatidae; genus Lyroderma; species Lyroderma lyra. The sequence goes on along the minus strand of PVJL010000416.1, from coordinate 318,364 downwards.
TTGAAAAAAAAACAGTTCTAAAGGGAAAGCCTCAAAACCCCAGGTTTTAGTAATTAACGCAGCAAACTAACCGTGTTTTTAATATTCATGAGCATTGTTTGAATGTCTGCATGTTTGAGGAAAAGCATATTTGGAAAACAAATTTCAACTATTGTGAAATGAGTATTTAATAACCAAATGTAGTCGTGTATTTAGCATTCAAATACACTATTTTAGGTTGGAAAGGTGCCACTCTTTAACTACAAACAGTAGGACAAGGAGCCGCGTGGGTGGGAAAAGAATTTTACTTTTCATTTTGTACTTTTCATGCTATTTACGTATTTAAGTAATTAAAATATCAGTTAAAAAAAATTAGTATAGTCTAGGCTACTTCTAGAAATAATGATAGAGTGATAAAATTTCTATGTGGGAACCCCATTCTCTTTTATCCCCCATCAACATCTTTTTCCCTTTACATTACAATATAATGATGAGTTTAAATAATGAAATTTTCATTCAATAATAATTCAATCCTTACGCTAAAAGAATTAAAAACAGACATTGGGATTTGTCCTCCTTTCAGTGTTTTAGGAAAACAAGAGATGTAATAACAGAAGCGATCCTTGCCCATTCTCCGCTAGCTCCCCAAACCCTAAACTGTACACCCGACCTGTCAATAATTTTCTGAATCATTAAATCACTGAAAGGACGATTTGTTTTTCCCTTTCAAGACCAAGTCTGATCAGACTCATGGTACTCTCCCTGCAGAAATTTCTTGGTTGTGATCCAGGGGAATATTGGAGAAGCAGAAGCTGTAGATATTGGATCCAATGAGTTACACAGGAATAATGAGCCTGATGGTGCCCGGAGGGATGGGCCCGCCCACTTTCCTGGTCAGCCTCCAGCAATGAATGAGTCCTGGTTTTTACGCAGAGGTGTCTGGGGAAGTGTTTCACTCTGGAGGGTCCAATGAGGTGGTAGGGTGTGGCAAATGTTTAGTAATCAGCTCCGTTTAAAACCAAAAAGACTGGGAGAGAAGGAGGAATTTCTGATTTGTAGGGTTTCCTGATTTTCACAGCCAATTACAGGCTACCAACCTGACATCAGGTCACTGAACTTGGAGTTGGGAAGAGATGCATAACATTGTCTCTCCCCAGCCAAGCCAGCTCTAGCACACCGCTGACCTGTTTCGGCTTTCCGGTGCCTGCTAAGAAGCTCACCAGGTTTCACTCTGCAACATTATCTTCCTCGAGTGAGTTACGGGCTTCTGTGGGCCTTGAAAAGTGGTGGTTTTTGTTTTGTTTTGTTTTGTTTATAAAATCTCTCCACTCCACAGTGAAAAGTTGAGATCTGCTGCTTAATGAGATATGAGTATTATTTTTGGAGGCAAGCAAGCCAGCTCTGCCCATAGGCTTATTATTTGCAGTATTGCTCCGGGAACCCATTACCAAAGAAGCAGTAGGAATATGGAAAGGGAAAGAAATTCCTTCAGCTCAAAGCAAACACTGTAACAGTGACACCAAACTGAAGGAGATGGGGCCTGGGGTCATGTGCGTCCCCAGGTTAGTAACACCCCCAAGTCCTGCAGGAGAAACCCACAGCACAGCCCTGCCTTCGCAGGGCCAATCTATGCAGGCAGAGAGGCCCCTAAATGAGTAATTGCTGAAGGGGCAATTGTGGGAGTCCTCTTTCAGAGATACATTTTATTTATTTTTTGATCCCCAGTAATCCTTTCAATGGATTCTGCACTGTCATTAAATAATCTAAATGTTACTCAGTGGTATTTAAAATGATTTCCAGACTCAGCGAATGGCAATTCGGCTGCAAACGCACCTCTGATAATGTCGCATGTGGGAAGGTGTAGTAATCAGGTCACATTGCTGGAATCCGAATCCTTCTCCATTCTTTCCATTTCCACCTTTGACCCCCACTTTTTGGCAGGCTGTTTCACCCCTCACTTATTTCCACCTTTTTAAGGTCCCCACACAGACCTGGGCTGTGGGATGAAAAGACCATGTCTGCCATTGCCTGCTAGTCAGAGCTGGGTGTGCTGTGAGATGCCGGGAAGGGGGAACCCAGAGACAGAACAGCCTTTGCTAAAGCCCCCCCAGAGCAGCTAGTGAGACGCTCACGAGGGTGAACATCTTGGCAGTGCACTTGGTTTACTGTGACTGTGTGTGATCTGATAGCGTGAAGCACCGTGCACGTGGGGGCGAGCAGCGACCAGAGGTGACAATACCCATGGCGGGCTGCAATCACGAGACGGGACTTCCGAAGCTCAGTCGTCATCTCGTCATCTCGTCGTGGGCCGCCTGAGTGACATCTGCAGGGGGATGCACTTCACATGCCCCAGGCCGCCGCCCTCCAGAAGTCGGCACAATTGCCCCTGTGTTTCTGTTAAGACGTGTAATAATGCAGAGGGGAGGAGCACTGTTGGGGTGTCCCAGCTCTTAGTTTTTGTTGTCGTTGTTGTTTGTTTTCCTTTTCACTGTGGTGAAAAAATATGCAGAACATAAAACGCGTCGTTTGTTTTTAGGCCGAGTTAAAAATGAATTCCAAGAGGCAGCCAGCAGCCCCCTCCCCGCGCCCCCACCCCGGGACTAGAGGTGGGGCATTCAGAGCCCCTTGCGTCTCCTTTCCCAAACGACAGCAAAATGTCAGGAAAGGGGAGGCACACGGGCGTTTGCGTGTCACACTGCTGCCCAGCGCGGGCCGCAGCCCTGCCGGGCAGGGAGGCGCTGACAATGGCGGACTTGCCGAGCTGCCAATCTGCTGCTCGGGCTGTCAGTCACAGAGCTCTGCACACAGACAGAGAAGGACGCGTGGTAAGAAGGAGGTCACGTGGGTCCCTCCAACACGCCCTTTCCACGTGACTTTCCCGGAGACAGAAAAGGGGGGTTTCACGACCTGGCTCTGCCACGCAACTGAGAAGCCGATGTGTGCAAATCCAAAACCAGGGTTAACAGGAGGCGAATTATCCCCCATGCACAGGCACTCTGATGGACTGACGAGGGTGTCGCGTCTGTACCTCTAGTTCCTGGAGTGCTGTCAATCAATGCCAAAGTGGCACAACATGAAATCTGAGTCAATTGGAACCGAGACCTAAGGTACAAGGTGCTACAGACAAATGTCTCTGGCATACGATAAATGGAGCAGCATGAAATTCACTCAAGCCATCAAACCAGGATTTGGAAACTCAGAATATTTTTCAGGTCATGGTGGGAACACTCTGAAAGGCAACGAAGGAAGGCTCGGACCAACCTAACGCTGCACGTCGGGGCTGAGGCAGCAACGCCTCCGTGGTCTCTATCTGGGGAGGAGATTTCCCTTCGATGAGAGAAATGAGATTAATGAGAACTTGTGTTTGAGGTTTCGGTCATAATTCTAGGGATAGAAGTTTTCTCTCCCCACCCCTACCCAGTAAGACCCAAGGAATATGAAAAATGTCAGCCGGTAGTAACTAAAATTGTTTTCTGTTGCTGTTAAATGTATTGGGGTGACATTGGTCAGCAAATATTACATAGGTCCCAGGTGTACGATTCTACGCTGCATCGTCTGTGTGTTGCATTGCATGCTCACCACCCCGAGTCAGTTCTTCCATCACCATAGATTTAACTCCCCCTCCACCACCCCCTTCCCTCCTTACCTACAATTGTTGATAGTACCCAGTATAATCAATGATGTGGGAAAAGGGGTTCTCTCACACCCTGAGAGAGTAAAACTGGGTGCATTCCTTGGGAAAAATAATTGGGTAACACGTGCCCTTGGATACACAGGCTCAATTTCTAGCAATTCATCCCACAGATATGTTTGCCAAGCACACAAAGATATACAGATGGATGCACACTGCTGTCATCGTACCATCATTTAAAATAGCAAAACACCAGAAGCAAACTACACATCCTTCTATAGAGAATGGTTCCATAAATTGTGGTGGAGCCACACAATAAAAACACTGGAGCCATCAAAAGGCGCAACAAACCTCTTTGAGGCCAATGTGCAATGTGTCCATGGTACGTTAAGTGGACAAAAAGAAGTGGCTAAACAGAATAGTAAAATTCCACTGCGTTAAACAAAAGAATAAGCACGTGTATGTTTATACGTGCACAGAAACATCTCAGGAAGGCTCATGCAAAACCAAACAAACAAACAAACACACAAGCAGCAAAGCCTGTTTTCACGCAGGCAGGGAGCTGCATGACCCTGCCTTCCCTTTTTTGAACTCAGGGCATTTTACTCGCGCGCGCTTTCATGATGCCTTGCTCTGTCCTCCTGCCACATCGTTGCAAATTATACCCAAGAGGCAGCAATACTATTACTTTAAATCAACAAATGCATTCATCCCCTAGGGCTGTCAAAACAAATGACCACAAATTTAGTGGTTTAAAACAATGGTGGAGGGGCCACTTCTTCCTTGACCCCTCCTAGCTTGTGGTGGGTTCCTTGGCATTGCGTGGCTTGCAGTTACCGCGTTTGCCTCCTTCAGTCCCTGCCTTCGTCGTTACGTGGCCCTCTCCTCTCACGAGTTTTGACCCAGAACTTTCCATTGCTAGAGAAAGCACCAAACCAGGAGAGTCAGGAAACAGGTCGATTCTCGTCCTGCCACACTGAGTCGCTGAGTGACTTGCACAAACTCATTGCCTCATTTTATTATTTTATTGTCTAGGAAATAAAAATGATGTCTCATGTTCATCTAACTGTTAAATTCTTGGTAACTTTAACTTGTTACTTTTACCCTTTGATCGGGCTTAAATTTGTATGTGTCCCGTATGAATTTTACCATAATTTCTTTAAAAATGGGGAAAATAGAGGTTGCTTTCTGCCCGTAGTTGTATACTGGGAAAGAGGAATATTTCGGAAAGCGGTAGCGCAACTGGTGCTCTGGGTTTTCCAGGTGGAGCTCTGGCTTTTAAGTCCCCTGATGCCACCACCGAGGGGAATGCAGGCAAGGGACACAGAGGCCCTGCGAAGCGCAGTAGTTGAAAGCGGGAAAGAGTGAGCCTGCCCTTACAGCCATCAAACCTCCTGCCCGGGAGCTCCAAAAGGGTGTGGGAGGGCGGGTGTGGCCCACAGCATAGATGGCCTGTAGGGGTGACCCCATAGTCCAACAGCATTGGCTTTGACTGGCCATCACTCCAGTGAAGGGGCAAGCGGTGATGGGGAGCCTCAGCTTTGTTGTCTGGTGATGTGAGTTCAGGTTTGAGCTCTGCCCCTGACAGACTTGGCAATGTGGTCTTAAGGAGGTCCCCTACCCATCCTAAGCCTTCTTTCTTTCTTTCCCATTGTTTTCGTGAGGCTACAGGGCATGCCTTAATGAGGACTGCCAGATTGTATCAATAGCTGCAGAGTGATGGCCAACAAAACCCTTGTCCTAAATGAAATGATTAATAAATTCTCAGACTCCATGACTAAATGACAAGGACATGAACCTTATAAATGGTATGTGGGCACTGAGCAATGAGGCCATGTCAAGTTTTAAACATGCACACGAGGCAATAAGGACACAGTATTAGTGCTTAATTGATACCGTTGGAAGAGTAAAGCTTCCCTAGGGGGACGGAGGGGAAACACCAGCATCTGTGAGGACTGGTATTACCGGCTCATGCTGGAAACGACTGCCATCAATAGCATATAAATCTGCATTCTAATTCTCAGCTCCTGTGTGTTCTCTGAGGAGCAGATACTGATTATATTATGGTACAGTGGGCAAAATTTCAAACTAGAATTGTTGAGACCTGGATTTTGAAACCAGGCCTCCACTGACTTGCTTTATTTCATCATTCTAGGTATTATAACTCAATTTGGCTTTCTCTGACCAAGATTCGCAATCAATAACACAGAATAATTTCCTATGTAAGGCTATATAGACAATACTAATAAAATAAAAACATGCATATGTTCGGGGCCCATTATTTATCCTACCACAGTCCACCTCCTGGTCCCCAAAGATTCACAGCCATCTCACATGCAAAATATGTCCATTCCAGCTTGAGGTCCCCAAATGTCTCACCCGAGGCACTGTTTTACCCTGAGATGACTTTGAGATGAGGTTGAGGTATTGTTGATGGTAGCAATGATGAGGATAGTTAGAAATTCCAGCCCTTCCACCTCTTCTAACAAATGAGACTCGAATTTCTCCGGGCTGGTGTGCTTGAGGCACTAACAAGCTTGTTAGCCATGAATTATGTTTGTCCAGATACCCTGAGAGTACCCTTAGAAAGCATACAGTGTGAGCTGAGCAGGCTTGTTTTGAAGGTCTATTTTTAGAGAGCTGCTGAGAATCATTACTGCCTGGTTCTGAGAGTCTATTCTTAGGCTTTCCTAATGATCTTGCACCAAGTAGAGTCTTGCATAAATGATCAGGCCTTTATCACTTGATTTCTCTGAAAATCTTTGTCTCTCTGTTATTCTTTGCAAAGTTCTGGATGCTTCAGCAGTTAGCAGGGATGCTGTGTGATGCCAAAGTACACTGACTCTCTAACCGGAATATGCTGCCTGTGGTTCCTTGGTTCATTTACAAACGCAATCAAATGTGTGATGACAGCTTTCGGAAACTGTCTTCCGCACAACTTGTTAATAGGACAAAGCTGAGTTCATTCTTACCAGGATAAAAGTAATCATTACAGAGCAAACACTTGTGTAATTGCCAACCACTATCTTGACCGAATTTTAGTGTATCAGAGGGCAGAGGGCAAAATCAGGATATTTACATAGTTTTGGAGTCTGGTTTTAGGCAAGTCTTTCAATGTGGGGCTTGGTTAGGACTGAGTAAGAATCGTGATGTGATAGTTTAGCATCGGTGAACACAGCAAGGCAAGTAAGTTCTCAAAGAATCGTGGAGGGTAAGGAGTTGTTTCAACTGTTCAATGCCATATATTGAAGAATTGTAGAGTTTCATGTTTAATTAAATGGTTTCTTAAAGGAAGTTTCTGAAATAAAAAATAATTTGCAACTTTTATCATCCTGGGCGAGCTTTTCTGGAAATAACGAAATCATATTATGTAAGACAGTGGCATAAGAGACTTAACGTTAACGTGGACAGTGAGCCATGTGGGTGTAGATGACTTTGGTTTTCACAGCAAATACTTTCGAGTTCCTGGAGGTAAATCCTACAAAAGTGAAGGCAGACGGCAATTGCTGGGTCCCCTTGAACTCTGACTCTCAGAGCTGTGCACACTGCATTCCCCATGATTTGTCAACAACATTTTAGATTTTTCTACTGGTGTACCAGTTTCTGCTTGAGTGATTTCCATTCAGTTTCCATTCATGAGTCTCTACTTCAGCTAAGTTGTGACTTGTATTTGCCGGTCTCTCCTGTCTTGGGCACGGTGGTTTGTCCTTGTCTCCCCGCTCTTATGGATCCAGGAAGAGTTGTTGCTGCTGTTTTAGTTAGTTTGTTCATCTTTTCACTTTTTGTTAGAATGGATTGATGACTTTCAGGCTCCAAGTAGGAAGAGTTGGAGCCTGGAAGGCCCACAAACTCAGGTCCTCTGTAAAGATACTTAGATATGAGGATCATCTTGTAAAAAATAAAATAAAATAAAAATAAAGAAACTTAGATATGAGAATTTTTCAATAAAACTTTGGATCTCTATAATTTAATTGGGAATTATCATTGTGAAGATGTCTAAAGAAAAGAGCTAAAGTGGCTTTGTAATATACTGTTTTTCCACATCATCTATGGGCGGGGTCTTCTAAACAATTGGGCTACAGTATCATGAGACAAGTGGTCATCACCCATTTTCCTTCACCATACGAGTATTTCTCACATTTTTAGCCGCCCTAAACATCTCCTCCTATTTCAATTTTATGGATTTTCTTTTAAAGTAATGACTCTGCTATTGGACCTTTAGTTAAGACAAAGGTTTTATTTAGTTCATGGACAGAAACATTAGTTCTTGGTCTTTTTATGTAAATGGCCAAGTGACTTTTCACTTCGCTAGTACAATTACTTGCAGCTATTACAATTATTATTAGTATTACAAAATGTCAAATGGCATTTAATTTTGATAGTATATAGTATAATTTTCCACATTTTAGAGAGTGCTTAGGTTATGACTAAGATAAGTGTTACCTTGCGTACTTTTTGGGTAACTTTTGTTTTGACTTTAAACATACAGAAAGGTTTCAAGAATAGTATAAAGAACTCTGAGATACCCTTTATCCAGATTCACCATGTTTAAATGTTGCCACATTTGCTTTATCATTCTCTCTCTTTCCATGTGTATATTGAGAATAACTTGGCCATATCATGCTTGCTATCCCTAAACACTGAACTCTGTATTTCTGATATAAGGGCATTCTCTTAAATAACCGTAGTTCAGTTATCAAAATCAGGGAAATATAACTCACTACAATATTATTACTTAATCTACTATCTATATTCAAATTTCATCAATGATCCCAATAAAATTCCTAACATCTGTTTTTTCGTCAAGTTAATCCAGGAGTACACAGTGCATGTATTGTCATGTCTCTTAAGTCTTCAGTCTACTTTTGAAGAATTTAGGCCAATTATTCTGTAGGATGTCCCTCAAGTTGGAAACCCTAATTTCCTTGCAATTGGGTTTGGGCTCTTTGTATTGGCAGGAGTACCACAGAAGTGGTGGCCTCATCTACTTTTTGTGTTTTCAAATGGAGAATTATTCTAATTTATTTGGTCTGCTCAAAGCCGAAACATCTTACGTATCTGGGTCTCAATTATTGAGCCAACTATTTTACCTGGAATCCATTCAGTAACCAAAAACAAAGTTTGAAAGGGCATATGTGCCACCACAATCAGCATTACACCACTCATGTGTTTCAGATTTTCAGGGACTCTGACTGGGTTGTGTGTGTGGCAGCAGAGCAGGGGGGGTATTAATGTTTTTACACTGGAACTTGGTGCCAGTGTGGCAGTCTCCTTGCCAAAGGGTTTTTAGACTATTAATTTCCCCATCTTGGCAGCCTCTCGGATTAAGGCCAAAACAAGCTGTCCAAGGTAAAAATGTGAATTCTAATAGTTATTTTACAGAATAGTTTCCAGGAGGTTAAATACCCCAGAAAAATCAATATTTGAAGATGTGTTTATTGAAGTCACTTTAAATAATTACATTAGCAGAAACTAAGAATACACTTCGACTAGCTTCAAATTGTAAGAAGCCCAAGGACAGACAACGCAGGCACAAAAACATCAGAAAAATCTAGGACAAAGGTCCAGCCTAGCCCAGAGGCCGTTCTGTAAGCCATGGAGGGTAAGCGTTATCATCCTAAAAGGAAGCTGAGAATCTGTGACAGCAGTCAAGCGGGAGATCTTTCTAATTCATGGATATATTTTTGTACATGTTAACTGTACCGGAAAAAATATAGGGTTCTTTATAGAGTTTGATTTTAGTCATCACTCGATGGATAGTTTTGTTGCCATCATATGCAGAGTTAAAGAATTCTCTGAGAGCCATCTGATTGGGGTCCAACCTATTTAATCATTGCAGTCAAGAGCCTAGGTAGCTAGAGCAGGTAGAAGCAGGTACTCAGCACCTCTTAGATTTACCTAATAAAATGTAACTAATAAAAACACACAGTTAACTAGTAAAAGATGCAGATTGTCCAGCAAAATTGGAATTCAGATAAACAACAAAGAAGTTTTGAGTATAAGTATGTCTGTCATCCCTGCTCTAAGAGGAAGCTATTTCAACCTGTTTTGTTTTTCTTTTTTCTTTTTTCTGGTTGCTGGGCTGCACATTAGAAGCCCTCTAATGTGCTCGCATTTACTCCTGGCAGATCCACTCATGAGCCCTTACTGAGCACCGTTTTATTCTAATGGGTCATTTGGTTTACAGGCTTGTGCAATATTAGAAGTAATGCTCTGCAAGAGGGAGGGCACTCTCAGAGGTAGGCCTGCTATGTGAACAAAAAGCCATTGCTTGGTGGCGAGGGAGGAAACAGAGCAACTCTAAAAAGCAGAAGGAAGAAACCACAGGAGGAGAATGACGGTCACCCCAGAAGAGGACCAAGAAGCTTCTCTTCCCAAGGGCGTCACCTTGTTACCGCCTCATACTGTCACTGGTGTTGGATAATAAAATCCCGGCACATCCAAAAGAGTTCAAATTACGTTTTAAATGTAGTTTGAATAGTTCTCTGGGATCTTTTTTGAGAGTATTAATAGCAAAAGTGTAACGAAATAAACACTGTTTAAAAAAACAGAGCAATGCATAATATACTTGATAAAGATCTTAAAACCAGTTAAAATTTAAAATAACAACATTTGGGGGTTTAAGAAAAGGACAACATTCAATATATGAAAAATACAGCTTTCTGAAACAAATTATTTCCTGAGACTTCCAAACTGTAGACCTTTTCCTGTTATTACTTTTATTACTGGTATGTTCAGGTGACTGTGTTAACTTGGTTGGAATTATTTGAATAATTTCCTTTAATGTCTTATTTTCCTTGACATGTAAATGATTCGCTTTTGAGGTTACAATTTCAAGTGACTCAGGTCATACCTGTCACCTCAAGGAAGAGTTTAACACAGTTTTAGAAACTTTGGAAATCAAAACTACCATCCAAGTCGTCCTATTGGGCAGAAGCAGTGAGTGAGTGTGAGAGATTTTAATTTCCAAAAGAATGTTTCTTTTGCAGAAAGGTTCACCCCTGGGTGCCCTTTTAAAGCTGAGCAACTTTCCTAAACCAAAATACCCTTTCATTAATGCCCTTGTTCTCTAAATTCTTTTATGCCTCCACTTTGCAAAGACAGATAAATATGTCACAAAGGGGGCTGTGCAGATGGACAGAATGCTCTACAAGTAGGCCCTTAACGAGTGGAATATGCATATAGACACAGTCAAGTGTCAAAAGAAATCTGTCGGCTTCTTAGCAGTTGAATAATTCAGAGGATGTGCATTAAGCCAACTTCTTAATTTCCCGTTTCCCCTTTTCTAATTCTTTCCTTCTCGTCCTGTGATCTTTCTTCTCTTTCCCGCAAAGCTGTTCGCTGCAGGGATGCAGCAGGTGGTCTTCCTTCTACGACAACATCTGCTTGCTCCGAATGAGAGGCTAAAGATCTAACAGCAAAGGAAACCTGCAGTCCTATAATGTCTTTTGAAAAATAGCCTGTTTTTTTTTGTTGTTGTTGTTAATTTTTTGTTGTTGAACTGACTAGAACACTTTTATTGTTCACGATAAAACAAGAGGTCTAAAGACAATGATCCTCCTCCTTTTGTATTTCTACACTGGGGTTTGTTTCTTTCCAACCATTTTCTGGATCAGGTTTCTCCCCTAAGATTTTACAAATGGTGCGGGTGCCTGCAAACCCTCTGAAGCTTTTCCTTATGCCACTTGGTAGGCATTGACTCCAGCCTTTATGGCTGTGATTCTTAGTGGAGTTTCCAGGGCATGCTGGTGTTTTTCTCTTCTTCCAGCACGAAGGGAGAGAAGGATTCCCAGGAGGACCTTTGGTGGGCTCGTTATTATCCAGAAATAAGACATCAGCATGCTCGAGCCGAAAGGCTGAACATTTTTTTGAACTACCCAAACCTGAATGGGCGCCGTGGTACAAGAAAGTGCAGGAGCCAGAGCTCATAGGGACCTGGATTTAAATCCCAGCTCTAAAATAAATAAATATAAATAAATAAATACGTAAATAAATCCATCCATCCATCCCAACTCTGCCACTTGCTGAGCACACAACACTGGTCAAGGTTTTATACTTTAAGTTCCTACCTGTATATAGTGGGTAATGTTACCTGTTACACAGGTAGGAATGATTTTTGAGTCTCAGTTTCTTGTCTGTAAGGTAGGCGGTATAAGGATCCCCACCTCACGAGGCTGTTGGAGGGACTCAATGAAAGCAAGGTGCCCAAATATAAGGTGATGGAAAGAGAACTGACACTGGCGGTGAACATACAATGCAACACATAGATGATGCTCTGTGCAGTTGTACTCCTGGAACCAATGTAATTCTTGTTAACCAGTGTAATTCTAAAAATAAAATTTTTTTAAATTAAAAAATTTAAAAAAAAAGAACGCAAAGTGGCAGAAGTGCTTGTCACGCACGCCCTTGAGGACCTTAGCATCCTCTGAGGACCACCTTCCGACTTGCTCTCCCTTCCCCTGCCCCAGCCGCGGAGACGACCTCGTGTACACATGTGGGACTAGCATCTTATCTTAATCTCTGCCTTTTACAGGGAAGATTACGGATGAGGTGAGAACCTGTCCCAGCCTGTCGTGTTGTGGACATGAACTTCGATTCATGAATAAGACCCTCTGTGTGATGGGGAGAGTGTGCACGGAGAGGAAGCCCTGGTGACCTGCTTCAGCAGGAGGCTTTTCCTCTCTGAACCCCAATGCCTCCTTTTCCGGTTTCCCCCAAAGCTATGAAATGTGATCGCAAGTTTCTAAGATTCACCGTTTCGGGGCCACGAACCAAATGCTTTCGGTTTGTCTGATCATACAAATGGCTCTCACATGTCTCTGGCAGCTCATCAGTTGTATGCTGATTTTGGAATCCCAGAAATTGCTAATAACAAAGTTATTTGCCCACATTTCCTTCTCTCTCCTTACTTCCACCCGTCCTCCCTCTTCCTTTTCTCCTCTAGGCTGGTAACCCTTCTTTGACCCAGGCTGCCTGGCAGATACACTAATCGGCACCACAGCAAGACTCTCACGCTGTGCATTGAACAGTTCTTCTAAGCACACCTCCTTGGAATTGCACACGGTGTGCCTTTGTTCTCTTTTGGCGCCTGGCTCTTCCTGATTTCTGCTTCTGGTTTGTGTGCCAGGTGCTTGAGATGTCAGTGGGCCAAGACAGATGCACCCCACCTAGAGACCTAGTGCAGAATAATGTCCTGAGCGAGGAAGTGTAGTTACCAAACGAATCAATTACGTTCGTGTTACATTTCCAGTGAGGAATTTAAGGCAGAGAACATGGGAGCTGATTTGAAAGAATATAATTAAGTGCTACAATGAAAGTAAGGAAGCAGGCCATGTGATTAAAGAACAGCTTCATCTTAATTTTTTTCTCTTGGCTAAATTTTTTTCCCTCTAAAAACTTAAAGAATCTTTATTGGGATGTAATTCTTATACCATAAATAAGTGTACTCTTCAGTGACTTTTTAACAAACATATAAAGTTGTGCAACCATCTACATAATCAGATTTTAGGACTTTTCCATTACCCCCCAAATTTTCCACAACTCTGTTTGTAGTCAATCCCAACTCACACACCCTCGGCCCCAGCAACCATTGATCTAATTTCTGGCCGTGTAAATATGCGTTTCTGTACATTTCATATAAATGGAAACTTGAGACCATCATGCTAAGTGAAATAAGCCAGACAGAAAAACCAAGAACCATATGACTCATATGTGGACTATAAAGCTGAAAGCAGCAAAGAAACAAAAACTCATGGACACAGTCAATAGTTTATCAGTTACCTGAGGGTAAGGGGAGAGTGGGTGGGAAAGGAGGGAGGGGTGACAAAGGAGGGAAGGGCAGTCAAATACATGGTGATGGAAAGAGAAGTGACACTGGGTGGTGAACACATAATGCAACACTGTAGAATTGTACACTTGGGACCAATGTAATTTTTGCTAACCAATGTCACCCCAATAAATTTAACAATAAAAATAAATAGATTGATAGATAGAGGGATAGATAGATAAATGTATAAAACAAATTAAATGGAATCACACAGTATGTATCCTTGTGGATCTGTTTTCTTTCATCTATCATCTGTCATCTATGTTTTAGCAAGCATCATTGTTTAATTTCTCTCTTGATTGTTCCATCATATGGCTGTGCCACATTTCATGTATCTGTTCATCATGTTGATAGACACCTGGATTGTTTCCAGTTTGAGGCTATTATGATACTGCTTCTATGAACATTTATGTTCAAATCTTTGTGCGCAGGTTTTCATTTCTTGGGTAAATTCTTAAGAGTGGAATTGCTGAGTCCTTTGATAAGTTTATGAAACTTTTAAGAAACTTCTAGTCTTGCAAAGCGGATGTGCATTTCCACCAACAAGTTATGAGGATTCAGTTTACAGTTTCATCACACATTTGTCAACACTTGATATTGTCTGTCTTTTAATGATAGCCATTCTAGTACATATGCAATGGTAACCTACTGTGGTTTTGATTGCTCTAAAAACTTAACAGTGTTGAACACTTTTTAATTTATTGTACTTAGCCATTTGTGGGCCATTTTGCTCATTTTATAATTGAATTGTCTTAAATAATAAGCATTAAGAGTTCTGTATATATTCTGAATACAACTCCTTTTTCACATACATAATTTGGAATTGTAACCAACTTTGTGGCTTGTCCTTTCATTTTCTTAATGATGTCATTTGAAGCACAAAGCTCTAATTTTGATGAAGTCCAGTTTATCAGGCGTTTTTTTCTCTTAGGGCTTATGCTTTTGGTATTATATCTAAGAGCTCTTTGCCTAACCGAAGGTCATAGAGTTTGTCTCCTGTGTTTCCTTCTAGATATTTTATCTTTTAGCTCTTACACTGATATCTACGATCCATTTTGAGTTAATTTAATATATGGTGCTGGTACAACTGTTTGTTGAAAAAAATTATCTTTTCCTCACTGAGTTGTCTTGGTGCTTTCATTAAAAATCAGTTGACCATACATTCCAGGGTTTATTTACGGACTCAGTTCTATTCCACTAATCCATAGGGTTATGTTTATGCAAATATCACACCACCTTGATACTGTAGCTTTATAGTCATTCAACTTTGTTATTTTTCAAAATTGTTTTGAGTCTTCTAGGTCCTTTCATTGTCATATAAATTTTAGTATTGTTTGTCAATTTCTACAAAAGATTCTTAAATCTCCTAATCCAGGAATGTAGAATGTCTCTCCATTTATGTATATGTTCTTTCGTTACTTTCAGCAATGCTTTTTGTTTTAATTGTACAAATCCTGAACTTCTTTTTCTTTTTACAATTTTTTAACTTTTCAATTACATTTGACATACAATACTATATTAGTTTCATGTGTACAACATAGTGATGGGACATTTATATAACTTATGGAGTTATCACCCCAATAAATATGGTACCCATCTGGCACCCTACATAGTTATTACAATATTATTGACTGTATGCCCCATGCTATGCTTTACATCCCCATAACTATTTTGTAACTATGAATTTGTACTTCTTAATCTCTTCCCCTTTTTTACTCACCCCTCTAACCCCCTTCCCATCTGGCAGCCATCAAAATGTTCTCTGTATCTGTCTGTTTCTGTTTTGTTTGTTCGTTTATTTTGTTCTTTAGATTCCACATGTAAGTAGAATCATATGACATTTGTCTTACTCTATGTGACTTACTTCACTCAGTATGATTCCCTATTAGATTCCAACCAAGTTGTTGCAAATGGCAAGATTTCATTCTTTTTAATGGCTGGGTTGTATTCCATTGTATATATGTACCACCTCTTTTTTTTTTACATTCAATATTATTTATATTAATTTTAGGTAGATAGCATAGTGGTTAGACATTTATATAATTTAAGAAGCAATCCCCCTGACTAGTCTAACACTCACCTGGCACTGTTCATAGTTATTACTGTATCATTCCCTATGCTTTACTTTATATCCCCATGACTGTTTTAATAACTACAAATTTGTACTTCTTAATCCCTTCACCTTTTCATCCTACCCCCTAATTGCCCTCTCATCCATCATCTCAATAAATCAAGTGCTCATCTGACACTGTACATAGTTATTAACAATGTTACTGACTATATTCCTTATGCTATATCCTACATCCCTATAACTACTTTGTAACAACCAATTTGTACTTCTTAATACCTTCCTCTTTGTTCACCCACACCCCCAAGCCCCCTCCCATCTGGCAACCATCCAAATGTTTTCTGTATCTATGAGTTTGTTTCTGGTTTTTGTTTGTTTGTTTGTTTTCTTCTCTAGATTCCATATGTAAGTGAAATCAAGTTGCCTCTGTCTTACACGCCACTCAGCACAATACCCTGCATGTCTTTTTATTGGAGCTTTTAATCTATTTAAATTGAAAGTAAATGCTGATAGGTATGTAGCTATTGTCATTTTATTATGCATAATTTTGCTCTTTTTTTTTTTCATCTTAAGGAAGTCCCTCTAACATTCCTTGCAATACTGGTTTGGTGGTGATGAATTCCTTTAGCTTTTTCTTGTCTGGGAAGTTCTTTATCTGTCCTTGAATTTTGAATTATAGTCTTGCTGGGTAGAGCAGTCTTGATTGTAGGTCCTTGCTTTTTATCACATTGAATATTTTCTGCCAATCCCTTCTGGCCTGCAAAGTTTCTGTTGAGAAATCAGCTTACATGGGCGCTCCCTTTTAAGTTACTAGTTGCCTTTCTCTTGCTGCTTTTAGGATTCTTTCTTTGTCTTTAACCTTTGCCATTTTAATTATAACGTGTCTTGGTGTGACCCTGTTTGTGTTCATCTTGTTTGGGACTCTCTGTGCTTCCTGGACTTATATGTCTATTTCTGTCACCTGGCTAGGGAACTTTTCAATCATGATTTATTCAAATAGGTTCTCAATCCCTTGCTCCCTCTCTTCTTCTTCTGGTACCCCTATGATGCAAATATGGTTACACTTGATGTTGTCTCAGAGGTCTCTTAAACTGTCTTCACTTTCTTGAATTCTTTTTTCTTTTTGCTGTTTCAATTGGGTATTTTCTGCTACCTTTTTTCCAAATCACTGATTTGATTCTCTGCTTCATCTAGTCTGCTGGTGTTTCCTTCTATTGCAGTCTTCATTTCAGTTATTGTATCCTTTATTTCTAACTGGTTCTTTTTATGGTTTCTATATCCTTATTTATGCTTGCTGATAGTTTTCCAAGAGAAATTGCAATGCAGATGGGGCTAACTAGTCACTGGAGAAAGTGCCTCTGGTGTTGGGGGAGTTGGGCAGGCAGGTCTCAGTGAGTCAGCAGGGTGTTGCGAGGGAAGCTCATCAGACCAATCAGATTCAGATTTGGCCTTGTTGGGGTTAGGCCCAACACAGGGAAGATGGCACCTGCCCACTGGCTGCACAGGAAGGAGTCCCTATTCAGGAAATGTGGCAACTGTCCCTCCAGTCCCCTCCCTAAAGCTACACACCTCAGTCTATTCCCATATGCCTCTGATGCCCCTCAGGTCACCATCCCTCTGCTGGAGCCCAAGGTGAGTTCCTGTAAGCAAGGAGTCTGTGTGCAGGCCTCTTAAGAGGATGTCTGGGTTTCTCACAGCCTTCCGTTCCACCCCGACCATTGGAATCCCCGCTGTTTTCCACAGCCAGATGTTGTGGGGCTACCCCTCCCGGCTCTAGTACTCTGGGTTGGAGATCCTGGTGTGGGGCTGGGGTCTCTTGCTCCTCCAGGGGAAACCTCCATGGCTGAAATATCCCTCCTGATTCTCACCCACCACATGGATGTTTGAGGATAGCCTTTTACGTGTCTCCACCCCTCCTGTCAGTCTCAACATGGCTTCTTCTTTATAGTCTTAGTTACAAAATTTCTGTTCAGCTAGACTTCAGATGGTTCTCCAGGCTGGTTATTCTATAATTTACTTGTAATTGTAATGTGCTTGCAGAATGAAGCAGGCACAGTGTTTATTTTTTCAACCATCTTGAATCTCTTTCTGAATATTTTTTGTTAAATTTACAATTAAGTATCTTTTTCTGTTTCATTCTTTGTGATTGGAATTATTTTCTTAAACTTACTTTTTAAAGAATTGTTTGTAGAAATACAACTGAGTTTTGTATATTGTGCTTGCATTGAGCAAACTTGCTTGTACTTTTTCACAATGTATGGGGCTGTTTGTATGGTCCTTAAGAATTTCTACATGTAGGGTTATATCACCTGCAAATACAGAGTTTACTTCTTCCCTTCCAATCTAGTTGGCTTTAATTTCTTTGGTACACAGCTTTCAATCTTTATTAAGTATGATGTTAGCTGAAGATTTTTCATAGATCCCTTTTATTAAGTTAAGAAAGTTTCCTTTTAGTCCTTGTTTGCTGGTGGATTTTAATCATTAATGGGTGTTGAATTTTGTCAAATATTTTTTTCTGCATTTATTAAATAGCCACATGGGTTTTGTTCCTTATTATCTACAATGATGTGTTACATTGTTTCATATATTAAGCCAACCTTGCATTCTTGGGATAAACCTCACTTGGTTTTACACCATAATTCTTTTTGTATGTTGCTAAATTTGGTTTGCTAATACTTGAAAAATTTTGGCATCTGTGGTCATAAGAAATAAGTTTTCATTTCTTTTAGTGTCTTTGCCTTGCTTTGGTAACAGATAATAACTGGCCTCATAGAATGAATTAGAAAGTCTTCCTCTTCTTTTATTATTATTATTTTTTGGGGGAAAATTTTGAAAAGGATAAATGTTAATTCCTTAAACTATTGATTTCTAGTTTCATTCCATTGAGGTTTGAAAAGATACTTTGTATGATTTCAACATTTTTAAATTTGTGGATATTTGTTTTGTGGCTTGACAGTCTGTCCTGAAGAACAGTCCATGTGCATGTGAGAATGAATATTTTGCTATTGTTGGATGGAGTGTTCTATGTATGTCTGTTAGATCTAGTTGCTTTATAGTTCATTGAGCCTGCTTGAGTACTCCACAATAATTTCACCATCTCAGAATTTAACATAAACACATCTGCAGCCTCCCTTTTCCTTTTAAGGGAACATATTTACCTATTCCAAAGGTTAAGAAGTGGATCTATTTGGGAGGCCATGATTTAACTTACCATCATAGCTATAGAGTCTTGGCTTAAAACTGACCTACAGTTAGCACACTCACCACCTCCAGGGTTGGACAGCATTGACTCCGAAATAAGGAGAAGGGTGTGTGATTACAATAGCATGGAGCAGACTACAACATCAGTGTAGCATTTTGAAGAGTTCCAAGATTATCAGAATGATGGATATCATTCCATCAGAACAAAACAGGGTTTCAATGTAGGGCAATGGAAATTAGACTGGAAAACTGTATTTAATGTATCTATTGAATTAAATGTATTTAATGTGAATTGGTAAGGCGTTTCGTTGGCAAGTTTACATTGTTTTCTTATGTTCTAAGATAGAGAAAATCTGAGTCACCTGCAAATATTTCTGTTTTTGTTTTTAAAGGCATGAGTTTGTATCAGAAATACACTTTGATCCTCTAGATAGAAGTTTTATGGTATAGTGTTCTTTCCAATAATAATAGTTATGGGCCTATTGCTGTGTATATCATACAAAATATGCTTCATGGTCAGGAGATTTCATAAATTAGAAGTTATGTTTTCCACTGAGGTCTTTGTAACTGAAAAAAACAGTTTTTTAATGTTGATTCATCTGCATTTGTGTTACTCACATTATGTCCAGCTTGAAAAGATCTTGATCTGACTTCTATTTAATTAAGTTTTACTGCTTTATACTCTAAAGCCAAACCATAACTATAAACCTAGAAGAAAAGTTATGGCTGAAAAAGGGAACATCACAACATGTTCGCTGCCCTCTTTCCATCATTTAGAAATCTCTAGTTGTGAGCCAAGAAGTTTCTGACCAGTAAATTTAATGTTTAATGTTGAGCTTTGTTAGATTTTATTTTAAAGTTTTTGTTGACCACAATGAGGACTTTTGAAAAATAACTGAAAATTCTGATGAAAAACAACACGGGAATAGTTTAGAGAACCTACTGGAGTGAAGTCAGATGATATGGTCTCACATCCTGGTTGTGATACTGCAACCTTCGTAACTTCAGAGAAGTCAAATAATTTCTTTGAGCCTCAGTTTTCTCATCTGTAAAATGAAGATAATAGCATGTACCTCAGACTGTTGTGAGAGTTACAGGAACATGCTTTGAAAAATGTTGTATGCTAAACAAATTATATAGATAATAATTCCTCTCAAATGGACAATAAAATCTTGACTAATAATAATGAACTTGCACATAATCAAACTGTCATGATCAAAAATGAATGCATTTCATGGGGTAATTCTTCCAAGAGAATAATGTGTTTCAGATGTCTATTAATAGATTATGGGGCCAATAGGATAAATGCAAATATTTTGTCTCCATATATCTTCATGTGAGCAAATGAGATTTCCCTCTACTTTTTTGTCATAGCCCTGACTCTGACCAGCCATTTCACAAATCACTGGCATCTGATTAGCAAGTACTGGATAGATATGGCAAATCTATTCCCACCACGGAAGAGAGACACTGAAGAGACAAGCTCTTTTATTGATAGGTCATATGTGCCAAGTTCATGCCAGTGAAACAAAATACTTTGTCAGGTAGACCAAAAGGCCAGGAATATGTCACTACTATTTATAAATAATAATTTAATAATTCATAATGGTAAAGACTATTATATTCTCAAATTCAGTCTTTTCAAATGATAGTATTAAAAATAGCATGAGTGATTTGGAGGAATGTTCACTGAGAATTTGAACCTTTTGGCCCAATATTTGTAAATAAATATGATTTATACACAAACATACATACACACTCACATTTGTGTGTTGTTCAGTTAGATGAACAAAAAGTTACTTGGGATTTTAAAAATTATGTCTTCAATCTTATTGTAGGTTTGAAATAAAATCAATGCTCGAGAGAGAGATAATTTCTTCCAACACCACCCAAAATGAACAAAGGAAAGTGTCTCTCGCCAAATAATTTAAAATGATTTACAGGGAATGTAATGCTCTAAAGAATGGGTTGCTTTTTCCATTTTATTTGAAAAAGGAAGAAATGAGAGAAATAGAGTTTCTTTGCTCATCAAGGTCATTCAAGTGCACAGAGATGCACGTATC
Source organism: Lyroderma lyra (assembly GCA_004026885.1). Taxonomy (NCBI): domain Eukaryota; kingdom Metazoa; phylum Chordata; class Mammalia; order Chiroptera; family Megadermatidae; genus Lyroderma; species Lyroderma lyra. Next base: position 297,596 of record PVJL010000416.1, on the reverse strand, counting down.
ATTTCTTTGCATTTCATCCCTAGATCAAAGTCACATGGCCACATCTATCTATTGGTAGGTCTTGATGCTACCCAATCAAACTTCAAAAACTAAGAGGGGCCAGATTGCCTGAGATCAAATCAGGCACCCTTGCTTTGATTGCCAGCAGCTTTAATAGTAGAAGATAAGGATCTGATTTCCATTTAGATGTAGTCACAAGGAATCCTCCCAAATTGGAAAACTTTTGAATACCAATGGGCCAAAAAAAAAAAAAAAGTCCACTACTTATTAATTCATTCATTCATTAAGAAAAGATGCGTAACCAGGATCACCAGACATTGAAAGGCTTTCAAATGACTAATCCAAATATCCGTTGATTCACTCATGAAATTGGGACTAGAACCCTGTATGGCAGATTGTATTTTGCAAACGACATGTCCCATCCTACATCCTTGTCAAACAATAGGACCTTGACACTCCTCTCATTGATAGTTGAGTCTTTTTCTTCCCATTGAATGTGGAAAAAATAGTTATTTGTTTATTTGCTTATTTAATTATCTATCCAGCCAGTCAGCCACTCATCCATTAATGCACATTCGCAGTACTAATTAGTCTTTAGTTTCTTTGAGAAATAGATGCTATATCAAATGTCAGGCTCTTTGCTAAATATGTTAGCTACTTAAATCTTACAGTTTTCTGTGCTAGGAATTATTCCCATTTTTTGTATGACCTTTGTGAGGTAGAAGTCTTCTAGAACATGTCTAATTCTTTTTAAAATTTTGATGCCAAATCTCAACTTCTAAACTTTTAAATATTGCACATATCTGCCATCTCTAACATAGCTTAGCAGTACAGTGGAGTCGCCAGAGCGTAAATTCTGAAGCTAGTATGTCTAAGTTCAAATCCTGGCTCCGCCTCTTAAAATGTGCAAATCTTTTAATCCTGCTGTATGTCAGTTTTCTCATCTCTAAATCATGGATAGTAGCAGTACCCCTACTGAAGGGTTGCTATGAAAATTATACTTATTAATATTTGTAAGATGCTTAAAATAGTGCCTGGCAAACACTTAAGCACTATATTAATGATTGCTAGGTAAAATGTGAAAACTCAAATAAAATGTCCTTTAACCCCTCTCCTATACCATGTGGTTTTCCTTTAGTTTTAATAAATTTTAACTTTGTGAACCACGTAACAAAAATTTTGCAGAAGTAGCATTTCCTCTCTTACTCCCCCATAGAACACTTGATCTACAGAAGTTTAAGTGCTTCACTATGGGGTGATAGAGGACTTGATGCAGCTAGGAAATGTGTAAGTGGATGCAAAGGAGTTTAATGAACACCTGAAGTTACCTGAATGCTCAGATCTGTAACATTCCTAGACCTCAAATATTCTGTTGTAACTTGCTTGACATATCCATAACTGATAAAATTACACACACACACACACACACACACACACATTTAGCAGAATGCCTCGAATGTGGTAAAGGTGACCAGAAATGACACTCATTCACTAAGTTAATTTTAAAAATTAGTTAAAGAACTAAATTATGCAATTATTGGCAGAGAGGAAGGCAATACTAATTACAGTTGCTGACTGTCCTATGGACTATACCTGTTGTCGGAATCTATGTCATTCAGTAGTTCATTCAATTTCCTCACTGTGGTAGCATGTCATGAGTCTTGTCTACTCATGGCCACGTAGTCTGTGCTGTGCGTTTGGAGATTTCAACATAGACTCAGCTTACCTCTTGCCAGGAGTTGGCTCTGCTCTCTGGAGACCTTTGCTGAACTGAGGCAGCCTATGAATAGCAAAAGGCTCCAACTGCGACGATTCCATTCAGGACAATGGATACAAGGCTAGGAGAGGAAAGCACCAAACCCCTCATGCATATGAAACACCGGATGGAAATAGCAACCATTTACAGTGGGGATTTGGGAAGAGCCTACGTGGTTGTAGGGAACTCAGGTGGGAGAAAGAAGACCGGAAATGGAGACCAGAGCACAGAAATCAAGTAAAATGGAGAGCACCTTTGTGACAAAAGTAAAAAGTAAAGCAGGCAAAGGGTAGACAAGTACAAAATGCCCCCCTCCAAATTGCTCTCTCCTCAGTTTGTTATGCTTTTCTACTGTGTCACTTTCACAGTGTGTTGGAATTCCTTGGTCATAGATAAATACCTCTGTGACCTCTCTAGGATGTGAGCATAGGTAGGGCAGGGCAGCGGCCAACAGATATAGACAGAAAGAAGAGGGAGAGAGGTGGGTTAAAAGGGACTTACAGTAATAAAGGAAAACCTACAGGCAAGAGGAGGAGAGTGAAGCTGAGCAAAAATTAAACACATCGTCACTAAATAGAACGATGTAAGAGACAGCTATCAGGTATAGGAAAGCTTCTCTCACTCTGATTTGCCATATGTCCTTGAGTTTCCAACATTTTATAGCCAATGAAACTCAAATGCTGAGTTCCTACTTTGAAAAAAAATAGAGGTAGTTACGGAGAATAAAATCCATATGTTTCTGATTCATTCACACAAATCTCATTGAAATTCAGCTCAGTGCAGGGCGATTGAATGTCACATGTGCCAATGCACAGCATAGTAATCGTTTTAAGCCGTTTTTGATGCTCCAGGAAGTCTGCAAGAATAAACAATACGAAGCCCCAAAGGCTTAACAATGTAGTCTGGAAGGGAAAGCCAAAAATATCTGAAAGAGAGTCTACAATTCCAAATTCAGCAGTCTGCCGTGAAGAATCCAAGGATATTTTATGATGCCCAGGAGCTCAGGAAATGGTGGTCATAGCATGACAATTGGGAACTAGGAAGAGTTCACACCAGCAAACATTATAAGAGAGAGGGAATCAAAGAAGATAAAGCAAAATCCAAATGGAGGAGAGAGGGAGGCTCTATTTGAAAGTGATCAGAGGTGCATTAAAGCAAGGGGGGAAAATGGCACAAGAGGAAGAGCAAGGAGTTAGCAACAAATCTAACCTCCAAAAAATGAAGTTTCACAACTACAGTGCTGTAAAGTGCAATTATTTATTTCAGTGCCTCTTTCTATTTTATATACTGGTTCAGACACAGCCGATGCAGGCACACTTTCCATACCCCAAATAAGAAAGGGGAGAATTTCTTTGCCATCTAATAGCTTCCATATTGGTTGAGGGAGAGAGGCAATAAACAAACAAAGGAGAAGATTCAAGAACAAGTTGGAATTCTATTTTGAGCAGTCACAAAATTGGTTCGTTATAGACTTAATGTTTATGTCCCCCCAAAATTCATATATTGAAAGCCACCCTACCTTATGTGATGGCATTTGTAGGTGGGGCCTTTGGGGAGGTAATCAGGTTTAGATGAGGTCATGAGGGTAGAACCCCCATGATGGCATTAGTGTCCTTATACCAGAGGAAGAGACTAATGTTCACTCTCTCTACCATATGAAGACATAGTGAGAAGGTGACCATCTGCTAGCAGGAAAAGTATCCTCACCAGGACCCAACCGTGCTGCCACCCTGATCTTAGACTCTCAGCCTCCGGAACTGTGGGAAATAAATTTCTGTTGTTTAAGCCACTTAGTCTAGGGTATTTTGTTATGGCAGCCTGAGCTAAGATACTGATAATTTGCTCAGAGATTATTTACTGAGATAGGGAAGAGTGGACATGTTGATTTTGAGTTGACTATGATATATCCATGAGGTGATGTCAAAGAATTGATTGGTTATATACATTCAGGCACCATCAACATACCAAATCAATAATTTTGAAACCATGAGAGTAGTTGAGAACTTTAAATAATAATAGCTAATCTATATTGAGTGCTTCCATGTACCAGAAACTATTTCAAGCACTTGATATGGATTATCTCATTAATCCTTACAATAGCCCTGTGAGCTAGGAACAATTGTTAGGCTGAGTTTACATCTGAGAAAACAGGGGATTAAAGGATTCTTCTCAGTAAAATTGAATCATCCCAGAGAAAAGACCAAAGGCAGTGACATGAGGGGTCCCCTAGTGAATGACTTATCTCCTGCTTCCCAAACTTGAAGCTTAAAACCAGCTCCCTAGGTTCTACTACTGCATATTAACAGATAGATAAAGATTACCATAAATTTCAGAAATTCTCCAAAATAAAATATAAATACCAAAACAATAAAACTGGGGATGAGGGGAAATGTAAAATCTGAAGAAGACAGAAAAAGAAAAAGAAAGAAAGAACCCCACAGTAACAGAGGTAAAGAGTGCCTGCCTCTATTAATTTATGGTTCAGTATATGGTAACTTTTAGTAAAGGTTCAATGTGTGCTTCCTTCACTAAGATAGGGATATCGCAGCTGTTGGCAGCACTGTTCTCTATATGTCCACTATGTCAATTTGTTCATCACTTTGTTCAGTTTGTTAACATTATTGTTCACATCATCCTATCCAGGCTGATTGGCTGTCTGTTCTATCCATTACTCAGATGGGTAAATGTCCTAACATTGTGATTACTGTCTGTTCCTTCTGGTACTTCCATCAATTTTCCTTTACATATTCTAAAGTTTAAGGAAAAAGCCAATTTTTCAATTACAGTTGACATTACAATATTATATTAGTTTCACGTATGCAACATACTGATTAGACATTTATGTAACCTAGAAAGTGATCACCCCCATAAATCTAGTACCCATCTGATACAACGCATAGTTATTACAATACTGTTGCCTATATTTTTTATGCTATACCCTACATTCCCATGACTACTTTGTAACTACCAATTTGGACTTAATCCCTTTCCCTTTCTTACCCCCCCCCCCCTCCCAACAGCCCCCTCATCTGGTATCCATCAAAATGTTCTCTGTACTATGAGTCTGTTTCTGTTTTGTTTGTTTGTTTTGTTCTTTAGATTCTTCTTATAAGTGAAATTGCGTTGCATCTGTCTGTCTCTGTCTGACACACTCCCCTCAGCACAATAAGCTCCAGGCCCATCCACTGTGCCACAGATGGCAAGAACCCCTTCCCTTCCATGGCTGAGCAGTAGTCCATTGTATGTATACACCACCTCCTCTTTATCCATTCATCCATTGATAGACACCCAGGCTGCCTCCATATTGTAGTAGGTATCCAATGCCTTCCTGTTGTGGTTGAGTCTTGTTTGCTACTTGCACATCAAGGGCAGAGATTGACTCTCAGGCTGATTGGCTGTGAGTATGGCCATGACTACAGTGGAGGAGCTGTTGTGTAGGCTGACCCTACAGAGCAGAATCAATTTAGCAGGGCTCTGGTGCCTGCCTAGTCTGCTGTTTGGGTGTGTCATCTGTTGTTGTCTGAAGCTGGCCACCATGCATGCCAGCCCCAGGGAGGGACTCTGCTGCAGACCAAGTTCAGCTTCTGCCTGTGCCCTGCCTGGGGCTACCTGACATGAGCCACAAAGAGATACACAGATTTCTTTCGCCTGCACTGGGCTTGGAGTTGCCTGGGAGAGCCTAAACTGCTAGCCTAGGCCAGCTGCTGCTAGTGCTGAGTTTGGGGCTGCTTAGTAAGAGGTATGGGACATGCCAAAACCAGATGTTACTTGTCTGAGGTTTGTAAACTTTTGAAAAATTTTAGGAAAGTCCACAGCATGAGCCAAGACAGGTCATTTTTATGGAAAAGTCACTGGAAAGGTCTTTTATGGGGCGAGGTCTCAGAATCACCAGGGATGGATGAATGGTATTAGACAGATTGATGGAGACTCAAATATGGCAGCCACCTGTGTCTTCAGGCTGGGCGTGGGGAAGGTTCAACAAAGAAACAATGGCATCTGATAGCACTTCTGTCTTGGAGAAAGCTACCCCTCCAGTCCTTGCTCTGAAGCCAGACAATTCATTATCTCTCTGTATGTCCCTGGCACCTTCGAGCTGCTATCCCAGTGCTGGAGCTCTGAGGAAGTGAGTCCATCAGCAAGTTAGTTTGTGTGCAGGTCCCTTAAGAGGAACACCTGAGACTCTAGCAGCTCTCTGTCTCACTTAGCCAGAATCTCCACTGGTTTTTCACAGCCAAAAGTTGTGAAGAGTTCTCTTCCCAACACTGAAAGCCTAGACTATGGAGCCTGGTGTGGGCCTAGGACCCCTCACTCGTCAGGGGGGGACCTCTGCAGCCAATATATCCCTCCCAATTTTTAACCACCACACATGGGTATGGGGAATACCCCTTTCCATATCTCCACCCTTTCTACCATTCTCCACGTGGCTTCTTCCATATGTCTATAGTTATAGGACTTCTGATCAGCTAGACTTCAGGCAATACTCAATGATGGTTGTTCTATAGTTTAGCTGTAATTTTGATATGATTTTGAGGAGATGCAAGCACAGCATTTACAGCCTCTGCTATATTGACTGGTACCTCTGTATATTCTAAAGTTTTATGTTAAGTGTGCAAAACATTAGATTGATCTTTAATGCTGATTAAAACTTTATCATTATAAAGTGTTCCTCTTTATTTTTAATAGTACATTTTGTTTGATATTAATATTAATGTTAGTTTGGTTAGTATTAGAATGATATACCTTTTTCTATCCTTTTGCATTTAAACTACCTCTATTCTGTTTTCTGTGTTATTTATAAATAGCAAATTGTTGAGTTTTGTGTTTTTAACCAGCTTGATAATCTTTATCTTTTACCTGGTACATTTAGTCCATTTACATTTAATGTAATTAATGATATATTTGGGCTTAAATCTACAACCTATTAATATCTCACTATATGCTTTCTAATATTTATTCTTTTACATATTTATTTTTTTCTTATTTTGATTATTTTTTTCCACTTGCTTATGTTAATTTGAAAGTCCTATGTCCTTTTATCATTCTTTAATTTAGGTTGTTCTTCTTGTCTTTTCAATAACTATATTATTATAGTAGATACTAGAATACAAAGAAAATTAATAGGTTACAGCTTTGCATCAATTACATCTCAGGGTGTATGTTGTCAGTGAAAATTTTAAGTCAGACCCACCTATATAAAACTGGGCTCTAATATTTACTTGTATTTTACTGGGCAATGTAGTCACTTCTTTGAGTTTCTTCATTTGTGCAATGAGGTTGAGGTACCATTACAACCTTACAATCTGTAATAAACTTACGTATGGAGTTTATGTGAGATAATGTTTGAAAAGCATCAAACACTGACCCTAACACATGGTAAGCATTAGACTTCTATTCTCCCCTTTCTTTTTCTAAGTTGCTCCTTGACCAGACTGAAAGACAACACTCTGTATTCGTATTCAAGTAGAAAGTTAAATTATCTCGTCAATGACTGGCCTTGTTTATTTGACATGGAGTCAATTAGCTTCAAATGCAAAGAGAAACTCTTTTGAAGTGGGGACCAAGCTATGTGTGTGTGCATATGCGGATATATACTATGTCAGTTCCTGGCTTGTTGCTATCAGATATGTTTCATGCCCCTTTCCTGCTCTGCTCCATTCTGTAGGGTGACTGTTACCAGAAAGCTATATTCCCCAGTATCCTTTGTCAGCTGGTTTCTTGCTAGGTTTCACCAGGGAGACTGTGGACAGAAGGAAAGAAGAAGCCACAGTGTTCTCCTCTCTTTCTTTGCATCTGGGGCCATCTTCCCTGATGGCTTTGTCTCTTCTCTTGCTCGGATGGCCTCTGAACAGACCCAGTGCACGTCTAGCTTCCGTCAGTGATTTCTGCCCCTGGCCTCTACTCCTTCTCATTTAGGATGGCAGCAGCTTCCTGATACTGCTGATCTCTGGGTTCCTTCCGTGTCCACATGTGACTCCTCAAGTATTCCATCATATTTGTAACCTGTCATCTGAGTTAAATGCCCTCTTGTAGAAATACTTAGTGTGACTTAGATTTTCCTGGTTGTCCATGACAGAAACCATGTGAATGTGTGTGTATGAGAGAGAGGAAAAAGAGAGAGAGAGAGAGAGAGAGAGGGCTTATATTTAGGAGTGAATTAAAGCAGAGTCACTCACTTCAGTGACTGAGGCTTCCTATGCACTGCCAGAAGATGGATGGTAGTTGCTAGAATAGGAGCCAGAAAAGATACTCCAAGGAAAAATAGCATTGGAGTCACTAAATAACTTGCTGTACCCAGTGGGGTGTGACTCAATGAATTATATGGACAATTTCATAGGTGTTTAAACATATAATTGTTGATTGATTAATATGATGGTTCTGGAACCATAACCATTACAAAAGTAGACAATAGTCCTTTTCCTGTTTGGACAATCTCCTTATTCTCTGAAAGAAATAGAATTTGTTCTTCATCTTAATATCTTTTCTATTGCTAGATAATTCCAGGGAAACCCTTGCCACATACAGTTGCTCTTCAATGACACCTGTTCTTTAAATGGGACAGAAGACTCCAATAGTCATCTGACACCCGTGATTGCTGACAAAATACCATTAAATAGTTAAAAATACATAGGAGTGGGGTAGGTGGAAAGTCCTAGATCTAAATTATTCTGGGAGGATTTTTAAACCTTGGTTTTGCTACTTATAAAATTCTTTCATATTAGAAATATTGAAATCCTTGTTTAAAGACAAATGTACTAAGAGAATTCCGTTTTTACCTCTTAGGGATAGCTCTATTTATTGGTATTTCCCTACCCAACTGAAACTGTACTCTTGTTTTATTTGTCTCAGTGCCTGCTTCAGATTTTCACTTCCCTGTTTTGAATGTTGACTCCTTTAATTACTTTGTTATGCATTTGCCAAGAACAATGTTTTTCAGTCTAGCCCTGTGTGCCTGTAAAACTTGAAGCAGTCTCTGTAATTAATATCCCCTTTGACACATCATTGGCTTGTGCTGCTTTCTTTCCGACTTGGCCAATGTAGACAAGCCTTTTCACCAATGTAGAAAAACCTTAGACTTGATCACATATGTATGTTCTGCAGTGCTTCAGGTGGTTAAAAGGCTAATGCCTGTAATATTGCTTCCATGTTGGAATTGTCAAGCAAATTATGTGTAGCAAAAGGGATAACCTAGGAATGCCGCCAAACATTTCAAAATCAACAAATATTTACTGAGCATGTACTATGTGCCAAGCACTGTGTGAGGCATTCCAAGCATATAACAACTAAATTCATACTACAATGGGGATTATATTTAAGCAAGTTATTGAAAGCATTTAGCATTGTTCCTGGCATGTAGTAGCGCTCAAGGAATGGTAGTTATTGTTAATAATTAAAGTCTTACATGCAGAACGTGGGTTTTCCCTGCCATAAGAAATCACGTTGGGATAAGCACATATGCCACATAACCCTGCCCTTACCTATGTTCTTGTCCCATATTATCTACTTGAACCCAACTCCTAACTACTAACCCGTCTACTTTATGTGTATTCTGGTGCTATTACCTATCTACTAACTATCCTATCCACTTGAACCTTGGTTCTAGTTACTGCTTTTGATCTCCTCATCCTATAATGATCACAGCTAACATTCAATGCCAACTTTACTCTTGCCAGGTACAATGCCAGGTGCTTGCTAAGTGTTGCTTCATTGAATCCTAGGCCAGCTATCCAAATGCCCTCCCTTTTTCATTCACTAACCACTGAAGCTTGGTGAGATGAAGCAAACTGCCTGTATGGTTACAAAGCTGCAGGACCAGGAGTTGAATTCAGGCTGTTTGACGCCAGAGCTTGTGTTCTTAAAGGCTAGGCAATGTTGCCACTTGGGCCTTCATGTCAGCCTCACCTGTCACCACCATCCCAGATTGGGTAGACACTGTCTGGACTTCAGTCCTGATAGCTTCTTGCTGAAGGAGGCCCACTCCCAAACTCTAGAGTTACATAACTAAGGAGAGGAACAGTAGTCTCCTAGGAAGCAAAGGTTCCCTTGGTGGCCTTCCTGGTTTTTCCACATGGACACTGGAATGAGGAATTAAAGAAATGAAAAGAATCCAGGGTTTCATCAGAAAGTAGATAGATAGGATGATATCCTGGAAGTTTGCTAGGAAGAAACACTGTCTTAAGGAGAGAGAAGAATTGGCTTTAAGAAACTGAGAGGCAGTAAGTGAGGTCAAATAGCAAATGAGATTCTCTGGGAATAGGAAGAGATGAGTAGAGACGACGGCAAAGAAGCTTTCCTTTCTAGGGATGGAGGTAATCGGCTGCTCCTCGGCTTGCAAGTTCTTTCTCTCTTTCTAAAGACTGCCGAGGTTCAGAGTGACTCTTTGGGTGTTCTGGTCTTCCTTTTCCGGCCCTTCACCCCTTGGTTACCGGCCACACTCGCACTGTAAACAAGTAAACCCTGAACAACATTCTCAGCAGGAAAACTGCTGTTTCTACCCCAGAGGACATATGGCTTTATGACAAAGATGGGCTCCATTTGCATGTCTGTTGACAACCAATTTTAAGTGCCACTGAGAAAAACCCTTGGCGTGGCCATTCTGGCTGAATGTTTGGCTTTGTTTGGCTAAGTCCTTCCTTCCTCTGTGACTTACAGTCACCGCAACAGAGAAACCTGCTAGGCAAGCCTGGTTTGGGGATTAGACACAAGGAGGCGGGGGCCAACAAGCCTTCTTGTGGAGATGCTTCCTGGCCACTCCACCCAATGGGCACTTGTCTTGATGCCTTCATTTCTGGCCATTCATCCCCAGTGCTTTGGCTCTGAAAACGTTTGTTAGCACCATTAAAGGTGACTTTCCAATAAAACAAGACGAAGGGCATTGACCTTGGCAGAATTCCTGGTAGGGAAGGAGAGTGGTCAGTGTCAGGGACACTTGATGTGGTAGCAGCCAGGAGCCTGTCCAGCCTGACAGCTAGTGGCCCTGTTCCTTGGCACAGGCCCTTGGCACAGCCCGTTCTCTTCACAGAGCCAGCCTGCGAGGTTCAGACTCCGAGACTCACTGTCTCTGCGATCTCAGGCAGGTTCGTGTCCTCTCGTGCCTTGATTTTCTCACCAGTATCGTTAGGTGTGATGACAGCAGTTTCACCCAGGATTGTCGTGAGAATGAGATTGGCGTGTAGCTGAAGCCAACAGCGTGGCACATAAGGACAGTGTGTGGTTGTGCTCAACCACGGGAACCCGCCCCCTTCCCTAGAACCTCTGCGTAAGTGTCGCTTCCTCGGGGAAACCACCCCACCTTACTTTGCGATGCGTTCTCAAAGAAAGCTGGTTTTCTTTTGCCATCAGATGTTTATGGGTCCAATTATTGGGTGTACGTCTGCCTGTCTTCTCCATGGGGCTGCACGCCCCCTTTTGCCATTGTACACCGTGCCTGGCACAGAGTCTAGCACATAGTAGGTCCTTAAAAATGTTTTGGCCAAGTGCCAGTGTCAATGATCCACATGTAGAAATGGTTAAAGTGGCTAAACCAATATGTTTGATCTACTTCAACAAAGAGGTACTGAGCCCTTGCTGGGAGCGGGGCGTGCAGAGATGGGAAAGGTGGTTCCTGTTCTCAGAAGGCCCCAGAGGTCCACGGCTATGGACCAGATGAAATCACAGCACCCAAGATGAAGCCAGCACAAGGCCCGTGCCCACCATGTCTGAGTCGTGCTAACAACAACCAGGTGTGAGTTCTTGGGCTGATATTTGCTTCACTAGATATTTTATTGTTTGTTTGTTTCCTAAATTGATTCACATTGCTACTTGTATCGATAATTGTTTATCCACAGATTTGTATCTATTCACCTTTTTTTTTTTTTTAATGTAAGTAGTTCCCCGGCTGGGAATCGAACCCAGGCCGTAGCGTTGACAGCGCCGAAGCCTTAGCCACTACACCACCAGGGAACTCCTCCTTCAGTAGATACTATGGAAACCTAATGAGTGACTCAGAGATGGACGAGGGCTGTCCGGAAAGAATCCATCCATAAGTGCCTCTATTTTTCATATCACATGTCTGGATACCTTCCAGACAGCCTTGTCTGTTTGCTGGCATTAGGGCCTATACACACACAAACATGTAAAACAGGATAATCAGGAGAATTCTGATTGTGTAGTAGAAAACAATAGTTTCATTCCTTCGGAGCTTTAATCGCTCTGGAGGTCCACATCAGTTTTCTCTCGTGATCTTCTGGGTCTCAGGAAGCCAGCAAGCTCTTAAGCCCAGCCTTTTCCTTCTAGGACCCCTGGCCTCTGACCCAGCGAAGGGTGTGTGGGCGGGCGGGGACACCTCTGCAGCCCTGAGCACACCCTCCCTTGAAGGGCTAAGCAAGCCCAGGGCTCCTGCCGGCCCTCCCCTCCGGCTGGGGCAGGACCTGGCCCGCTCGCTCTTACACAGCGGAGGTGGAGGTCTCCCCTCCTGGGATCGCGGCCCATTAGGCCCTAACGGCCTTCCCGCTGAGGCTTAGTATGTTGTCTTAGTCACTTCAGGCTGCAGATAACACATTACCCCAGGGATGGGGAGGCTTGGAAAACAAACATTTATTTCTCACAGTCCTGGAGGCTGCAAGTTCATGATCGGGGTGGCAGTAGGGTCAGGTTCTGGTGAGGGCCCGCCTCAAGATGCTGACTTCCCGTATCCTCACAGGTGGAAAGGAAGCTGGCTAGCTCACGGACTCCTTCTAAGGGCACTAAATCCTTCGTGAGGCCTCCACCCACCGTCCTAGTCACCTCCCAAAAGCGCCCCCTCTGTAACCATCACCCTGGGAGTAGGGTTTCAGCATATGATTTTGGGGGAAGGCAGAGACACAGGCATTCAGTCCATGACATATACTTCCCATCACTGAAGTAGGGGGCGTTGGAAGGCCACCTAGGCATGCCCTTGGACCCAGAAGCAGCCTGTGCCATCTCCCTCCATCCTGGGGTGGGGTGAACCTCCTCCCAGAACTGAGTCCCCAGTGGTTGGGTAGTTTGGGTTTTCCTTCTTTCTTCAGGGACCTTAGTTCTAGGGACTGTAGAATTTAACTGGAGGCTTCAAAAGTCCTCTCCGGTGTTTCCTCCAGAAGGTTCAAATGTCCTTAAACAAATGGAGTGCCTGGCGCCTTCCCTATATCCCAGAGCACCTCGCGGGGGGAGACTGCATTCAGATTCCTCTTGGAACACTGTCCTTTCCCTGACACCACAAATGTCCACCTGTTTATTACACAGAGACCCTTAGAGGCGTCCCTGGAGATCGCGCTGGCCTTGTGGCGGGTTAGAGATGCTCAGAGCTGTGCCCTCTTGACCCCAGCCAATTCCCGTCACAGTCCGCCCACGAGGGACGGTGCACCCCTCGGTGCCACACTTGCCAGGCCAGGAAGCACAAATGCCACGCCATGAGACAGCAGACGCCCCAGTGTAAGCGCCAGACTCCCCTCCCTCGTCTCATCACGTGCTCAGAGCTGCTGTGGCCCCAGTGCTGAGTCTGGCACCTGAGGAGGGATGGTGGGGGGCTCCCGGCCGTCAGCCTACCTGTCAAGTGCTGCTGGGATCAGCAGTGCCCATTGCCAACACTCCCTCTGCAAGAACTTGATGGCTGGGCGTCTTGCCAAGAGGCAGAGCTCAAAGCCCTCATGTGCATGTGCTTCTCAGACCCCCGACTGGTTTCTTAGCCATTTGGCCAGATACCAACGTTTCCAGCCGTGCTTTTGAACCCCACCCATCTTCGGCTTGGCCTGGATTAAGCAGACCCACCATCAAATGCGATCAGTTTTCCTTCCTATGTATGAGGCTGACCCTGAAGCCTTCGGTTGGGTTGGGCCCATGTCTCGCCTCTCCCCTCACAGCCCCCTCCGTCTCTCCCCACCAGTGATCCTGATGATACAAGGCTGGTTTTGTCCTTTTGAAACAAAGCCTCTGTTCTGGGTGGATGTTCCAAGTCGGAAAGCCTGGTTGTGTTTATCCCAGGCCACTGCCTGGGCATTCACATGCTTTTTGTGTTTGGTAAGTGACAGTATTTGCAAAAGCTGATTGCCACAGCGGGCAGAACAGAGACAAGACTAGCAAAAACATGTGTCAGGAACATATGCTTAGCCTTTTCTTCTTTGCTTGGGGGACTGACACTTCCTACAGGAAGAAGTAATTATTTTGCATGTGCATAGATTACACCGGAATGAAGAAGAGTGGGGAGAGGCTACTTTATACATGCAAGAAATCTCTCTCACTCTCTCTTTCTCACACACACACACACACACACACACACACACACACACCCCTCATGCTCATATGTGTACACTTTTAGATATTGCTTCTTTTAAAAAAGGAAACATAGTAAGAACACAGAGATGTCTTTTGTAGGAAAGACAAAAAGCACCACCTTGGGAATTAAACAAGCCTGTGCTCAAGTCCTATCCACCCGTCTTAGAGGCTGTGGGACCCGCAGAGAATGATCAAACCTCTAAACATCTTCTGCCACCAGGGGACAAGACTTAACTCTCTGGTTTGTCATGAGGATGAAACCACAAAATGCACATGGAAAGCACATCGACTAGGCTTGGAGGAGACTTCTCCTTTCCCTCCTCTGAGTCAGCTAGCCAGGACGGACAACAAGTGTAGATCACATAGCCCTGATGTGGGACTAACCAGGGGAACTCTGGGCAGTCCCAGATAGTTCTGGAACCATTGAGAACCTCAGAACTTATTCCAGGTGTTTCCATTAAGCCACAGAGAACAAGTCTGAAAGCAGAACTCAGGGAAGCAGACCCAAATGGAACTGAGATTTCTGTACTTTAAGCAAGTTGTGCCTCAGTCATCCGACGAAGTTCAAAGGCACCGGCTGATGCACGCTGGGAATGGAGCCCACAAAGCCGTCTCGTGGCTTGCTGTGAGCTCAGAGCTCCTGGCAAAGCACGACCATCATTTGCTTCATTATTCCATCTTAACCAACCCTCTTTCCCACCCTAAATCTGGGATGATTCTACACTGTATGCATTAGCATACATTTCTCTGGCTGATTTTGGCTTTCCTCAAGAGCAAATTAGCTCTCCAACTTTTCATATTTACCTGTTTTTTATTGTAAAAGGCCTCAAGATCTCTCTAAAATAACAACAAAAAATTATGTCTCTCTTGACTTAGACTCATGAGATAGTAAATGTTGAATAAATCTTCACTGAATGGAGGATGCTACTCATACCTTACATTTATTAAGCACATACTTTGTGCTAGGGACTGTGCCAAGCACCCGTGCCGATACTTTAGAACAACCTCATGCGATACCCTCCACTTTATTTAACTGTTGAACATTGGAAGTGTTAAGTCGCTCTCCCCATGTGACAAAGCTGGGATGTGGAAGGCCTTGGATTTGATTGCCAGTCAGCACGGTATTTCATTGTTGCCCTGTACCAAGTGAACACATGGGTGAAGGCGACAACTAGTGGGAGCTTCCTCAGTGCCCCCGTACCTGGCACCCTTGTTCCTCACTATTTCTTTGCTGCAGTTCCAGCCCTGCCCCTCTCTTGACATAGGACAGACGTGTATCCTCGTTCCTGTGACTCTGTGCTGACTGCATTCTTCAATTCTTAGGCCTAGGCCCCCATTCTCTTCCCCTGGACGCAGTACCTCTGCGTCACCAGCACGGAACTCCAAGTTGCCCCACCAGGAAGCCGCCCCAGGGACTGGAAACGTACCTCCAAAGCAAAAGCAGGAACGGGGGCCTTCCTGCCGATGCCCACAACGCCTACCTCCGGCCTACCTGCTTCACTTGCTGGAGTTGGGTTACCTGTAGGAATACCTTGGTTTGTCACCTTCTGTCCCCTACTGCCCGTCAGAGTTCTTGCACCCTCCAGATATCCGAGTTCTGCCCGGGATTGGACTTCCTTGCCGCCCTTTCACCTGACTCTTCCCCTAGGTGTTCCACTCCAGTGCACATGCCCAGGTCCTGATTGCAGCTCGTCTTGATCCACCCCACACGACTGCCATTCACTAGGACAAACCTGGGTATGTCTAGACATGGCAGAACCCATCTAGCCCACCCCTTCTTTGGATCGAAGGATAAGGAAGTGCAGGGATTTTTGTCAAGGTCACGGTGAGACACATGGGAGCTGGACTCGGGCACCCAGACTCCGTCAGGCTCAGCCTCTCCCACCACACCATGCTGCCTCTGTCCCCCTCGGCCTAGGTTCTTCTTGCTTGCGTTTCCTCTCTCACCCACACCTCTAATTGGTTTTAACATCTGTTCTCCCTTCGTCCGGTATTCCCGTGACATTGCATATGATGTTGAATTTCCATTTTCATTTAAGACCCATCCATTTGCCTTCTTTGAAAAAAAGAAAAAACACATTCTGAGTCTGCTTTACAATTGTTTTGTATAACATTCTTTAAAAATCCAGCTCGATTCTCTCATTCTGGCGTCTTTCTCGGCTTCCCATCCCACTTCCTTTGCCACAGAAATTATTCTCTGCTTCCGTGTGGCTTCGCTCCTGTTCTCCGTGACGTCGGACCTGTAATCTAACAATCCGTTTTTGCTTATGATGGGTGGAACGAGTATTTTTGTAAATGCAAATGAGGAGACTAGTGGTTTTAGTTTAACTCCTGATGTTACATTGGGGGGAAAGCCTTTCTTCTGGTACTTTTACTGATTCTGCTGAAGGAAGATCATGGAAGGGGAGAAAGGAAAGCACCACCTGTGGAAGTGCCTCCCACCCAGTATCTCCGAAGTCCCTGTGCAAGTTTTATTGATAGGCTCATGTGCAAAGAGCGTGGACTCCAGCACTAGGCTTCCCACCTCTGACACTGTGTAGTTCCATCCTCAGAAGTAACCAAGGAACAGTCAAGGTCATTACTGGAGTACTGGGTGCAGAGATCCTTCGACGGGGAAAAGGGTAATGGCTCATATTTAAGGAGCGCTCATACTGTACGAGGTATTGGGCTCTTGGCGTTGATTAGCTCGGTCATCTTTCACACCGTCCTGGGGCGTCTCCTCATGATCTCCATGTAGCAGATAAAGCAGATGAACTTCAAGGCTAAGTAACTAGTGCAAGCTGAGAAAGCTACTACACGGCAGAGCTGTATTCACGTGCTAGAAGCCTCGCTCCAGAGCCAGTGCCCCTAATTACACAACAGTATTTCGGGGAGACTCAGTTTTAAAACCATTTGCCATACTTTGGAATGGAGATGAGCCCAAGGGGCCGACACCCCACAGGATCCAACCTTTACGTTATCAGGCAGTGGAGATTTGTCACATTTTCTCTGAACTCTGCTAATTCTGGTATTGTCAGAGCTGGCCCTTTAACCTGGTGATATTAACAGAATATCCATAATCAGAAAAAGTGCTTTTTCTGAGGTTTCATTTGGTCAGAATGGCTCACCTCGGCACCATGGGCATTTGGGGCTGGAATTACTCTTCATCATGAAGGGCTGGGTTTATTGGGGGACATTTAGCAGCATCCCTGGCCCCCAATGTCTGAAGGTCACAAACACGTCCTGTTCCATGCCCTTCCTCTCCCTCTTCCCAGAGTTGTGAAGTCACAGTCGTAATCAACGATGCGTCCAGCCACTGCCAAACAGTCCCGGGGGGACGAGCATGAAATCGCCCCCTTTGAGACGCACCGAGTTAGCTGCTGCCCAAGTCATAAACCCTTGACTTGTACGTAGTCCGTGCGGGGCCGGTTCCTACTCGCCCTGGCCGCGAGCGTGGCTGGCCTCGTGGGAGCCTCGTGGGAGCCTCGTGGGAGCAGGCGAGCTGGCTGTGAGGGTCTGCTCCTCTTGCCTTTCACTACACAGCCCCCTCAGAGAGGCCCCCTTAGCTCTTAGCGACCCCACGCTCCCCCCTCAGCCTTCCCCCTTGCTCCTCTCTTTCCCAGTGACCGGACTCGGAGTCATTTTATTTCTCCTCTCTTTTCCTTTCGTTTTCTCCTTCTTCACTCCTGTCTGAGCTAAAATACAATCCCAGCCACGCCAGACGAGGGATACCTGTCCTGCTCCTGAGCATTCCCTTCTCAGGAGAGAGCAAGGCAGTGGTTTTGACAGGAAACGGGGTGAGCTGAAAACACCCAGCACTGTCAACGATCAACCCTTCCCAAGTAGGCAGCTGTCCCTTTCCAAACACGGACAGAGGTGCTCTATCCATTCATTGTAAGTCTCTGCTTTCCGGGGATGAGCATGTTCTTAACAGTTCCATTGGCCATAATTAAATTTTCAACAATTCAGAAGGAAGACCATTAGGACTAATTGCCCGCATTTATTGAGCACTTACTATACCACGGGCACTCTCAGGGCGTTGCAAGTACTATTTTACTTGTAATCATCACAATTTCATTTAACAAAGTGATTTAGAATCTACGTCATTCCAGACATCGTGTTAAGGGTTTACACACCTAGGCATTGAGGACGTTTTGAGAGTTTAAATGATTTTCCCAAAGTCAGGAAAACTCAGAACGAGGACTCAAGCCCTGCTCATCTGTCTGCTGCTAAATTCACTGTTGCTGTTTTCCGCCTCAGTTTCTAAAAGTGGCATAGTATTGTTTTTTTACTATCTTTTTTCTATTTAGTTACATAGAATATTGTAACTACATTCCAGACAACGAATTATTTGAAAAAACCTGGAAAATATCACGGTTCATGATATTCCTATAGAACAAAAATTTCAAACACCCATTTTTACCAACACAATTTTGTACTATAAAATGGAGATTTTTTTTCCTATTGAGCATTCATAGACAACTGCGGGTCCATGCTAGTTTATTTTAAACGCTACCTACTGGTTGTTGACTCTTAAAGGGTCAAAGTTCTTAGGAATAAGCACATTTTCCCCAGTAACTGAGTCAGTTTAGAAAATATTCTGAGGAATTGGGCTGAAGGCAAATGGAATGTAATGCCTTAATTAAGGAGTTGCTAAAAACCAAGATAGGCGGCATCTTTTATCTGAGAGGTAGTTCACAGAGAAATTGCGCAGGGCACATCTTACGCTTTTACATCAACTCCTGGTACAAAACTTGACCAATGTTCCTATAGTAAAGAAAAATTTTCAGACACACTGAAACCATTTTATAAGGAAGAGTCGTGTGGATCCGCAAGCATGACAGGCTGCCGGTGTAGAGCTGAAAGCGGTACCGAACATGGTCTGTTCATTGGAGATCTTTGAACAAAACCACTCCAATGCCTGTAACGTTCTCTCTTGGCTCAACTTCATCCTTACCATTCCAGTCTGGTTTAGAAAGTATCTACAGTGCTAAGGTGTTCCCTAATCTTTCCAAGTTAATGTCCTTCCTCCTTGGCCTGGATATTTATAATTTACTCCATCAAGATGACAATGACGTCCTTGCACAGCAGATGCTGCTAACCTAAAATTCATGCACTTCTTCAGCAACTGGTCCGCTTTTCATAGGCTCTGAAATGAGAATTCTTTGCATTGTTATGAACTGTTTCAATTAAGCATCTACTTCTTCTAAAATTCAAGGGGCAATCACAAATATTTCTCAGGCCAGCATTTTCCATGTCATTTTCTCATTGAATTTTCTTAGCAGCCCTGTAATGGATTACAGGCATTTCACAGATGAAAAAAATAAATAAATAAAACAAAACCGAGCCTAAGAAAAATTAACTGACATGCCCAGAAATTAAGTGAAGAACCTTGGCTTTAGACCCAGGTCTGTCTAAGTCAGACTGTCTTATTCTTCTCACTACTAACACTTCCTGTGGTCTCTGAACACGCTAAGAGGGGTTTTTAACTTACAGAACCACAGGGTCCTGTTTCTCAGACACACCAAAATTCCCTTAAGTGTTTGTTTAAAAATGCAGATTTCCAAACCCAGGAAATCCAAATCTGTGGGTGTGGGTTTTAACACAGAGTCCCCCAATAATCCTCATTCACGTTCAAGTTAGAGACTCATTGGATTGGGGTTCGTGAATAGACTTCAGAGGTCTATGAACTCTGAATTCACACTCAACCTTTTGTGCAAGTGTTTTGTGTACATTTATTGAGAGA
The DNA here is from genome assembly GCA_004026885.1 of Lyroderma lyra. NCBI lineage: Eukaryota > Metazoa > Chordata > Mammalia > Chiroptera > Megadermatidae > Lyroderma > Lyroderma lyra. Next base: position 277,848 of record PVJL010000416.1, on the reverse strand, counting down.
CTATCTTTCATCGACTTCTCAAAGGGGTCCTTGACCCCCCAAAAGGCAAAGAACAGTAGCTGTGAAAGAAAGTAACTAGAATTGTGTCTTGTCATTTGCTGGTTTTTGATCCACTGCTGGGAATATAGAATGGTTGTCAGCTTGAAACAGTAGCAGTCCCCACCATGTGTGTGTGTCTCCCCTCCCTGAAGCCTCTCCTGCCCCACCCACCCCACTTTCTCCTAACCCCTAACAGAACCTGCTCCCACCTCCACCTCATTCTCATCAGAACGTCCTCCTTACTGATAGGATTTCTTCTACAGCATATGGTGTGGACGGGTCTGTCCCCTGTCTGCATTAAGTGCACTGAGCTGGTTGACTCAGTGACCCAAGCTGTCTAACATTTTACTATAAACAGGATACCATTTATGTGAAAGAACACAGTTACCATATTTCTCTGTCATCTGCAGTCTGCAGAGAACACAAAACAATGGCAACCTGACCCTTGGGCAAAGTGCTAATGGCTACATAATTGACTTAGCAGGTAATTATAAAGCACAGTTCTGCATTAAAACACCAAGATGTAATTATTGCACTTTATAAACTAATTAATGAGTACTAACTCAATTCAATAATTAATAATTCATTATGTAACCTCTAATTAAATGATCTTCCTTCCTTGGCCTGTAAGCTTTGCTGGTGGCTTAATTGCTCTGGGCCAAATATACAAGAGAGCACTCTCCTTCGCTGTTAATTAAACAGGGAAGGGATTTGAAATTTTAAACAGGGAGAAGCAGGGAATTTAAATTGGAGTATCTCCCCTTTGAAGAGACAGGAGCAGCTCCAGTCTCAACTGCCACCCAAAGAATTACCCAATTAATATGGTCTAGAGCGATGGTTTTCAACCGCTTGTCGGTGAAATAGTTTCATATTCTCGGGATGTATTTATACGAGAAGAACACATTTACCTCAGTGAGATTTAAACTACTTCACGGGCCAGCAGGCAATGTCTGGCGGGCCAGAGCTGCTCTGTGGCCGGGCGGCTGAAATCACAGGTCCAGGTCTGAGGAGCAAGGCGGGAGGCACTGGGACCGGCGCCCGCGGTCGGAGTCCTGTGCTGGGAACACAGAACTGGCTCCAGGGAGCCGATTGTGTGAGTCTCTTCTCACGTCACCTTAGCAGCTTGGAACCGGTCATCGTGGGAGTATTTACACACAGAAATTGGCAACATTACACACCAAACCTTTTCTTTTTCTCTTTTCTTTTCTTCTCTTCCCTTCTCTTCCTCCTTCCTTCCTTCCCTCCCTCCCTCCTTCCTTCCTTCCTTCCTTCTCTCCTTCCCTCCTTCCTTCCTTCCCTCCTTCCTCCGCTCCCCTCCGCTCCCCTCCCCTCCCTTCCCTTCCCTGATGGTTAACCGTTTACCAACACACCGCTGTCCCTAGAGCAGCGGAGGTGACATGTGGCTGTAACCTATGCTGGCTATCTGCAGGTGCTAAAATGCTGGTCGCTTCGGGGCTGGCCTGCAGACTGGCGTCCTGTCTCTGGACACCAGGGAACGAAACTTGGTGTTTGCTGAGTCTCTGCTCTGTGACGAGTCTTGTGGCAGCTCTTGGAGCAGCCTAGCTCAGCAAATCCTCAAACGGATCTGTGACAGACGTTATTGTTGCTGGCACACTTTCGATTAAAAAAAAAAAAGGACCTACTTCCTCCTCAGTTATCGTCCATCCATTTAAAACATGTACGATCCATTGGTTAGTGGCTTACTCCTTAACTTTTCAGAACTTCATAAATCCTTAGAATTTCAATCAACAGTAACCAACAACGTTTTTCGACCTGTAAAGTGTTGTGGGTGTACACAGATACGTGTATTCTGAATAAAATTGATGTTTTTGGTTCTTTTACATTTTATTGGAGCCTCAGTGGCATTCTCATAGCAGAGCTGATGTTCGCGTAGGGGCCCAGGAAGCATGGAGCAGTGTGACAAATGTTCTCCCTGTAGAGTTTCCTCTGAGGAGCTGTGCTAACGAGGACGTGAGGGGGCAGCAAGTGGGGCTTACGTCGGGGAAATTTGTCACTTAGCCACACGGCATCGCGCTCTAAGACAAACTGTACCTGCTGCCTCCCTCCTCCTGTCCCCTGGTTGCTCCTCTGAAAGTGCTCCTTTTACTCGAGTGCCTGACGGTGTCCTGACCTGTGAAGCTGTGATTATGGTACTAGCTCCCTCAGACCTACCTTCTCAGGGTGAAATGAGTTAATATTGACAAAGCTCTTACAAGGGTGCCGGGCGCCTCCTGAGAGTTGTATGGCTCTGTCGGTGGTGACAAAGGATTGGATGTAAGCAAAGATCCGGAGCTGGCAGCGGCGGGCTTTGTCCTGGATGTCGTGTAGAGTCCCCAGAGCTCACAGGAGCAAAGGGGACGTGACACATGACCAGATGACTGACTTACCCTGTGGGTGCCGCCAGTGGGTCCCCTCACGACTTGTTAGGCGGCCTTTGAAGTCTTTTTTGGGGAAGTAGTTGCCCTGTCCCAGGGCGTTCCCTCACGATTGTGTGCGAGAGAGCAGCTCAGGTGCCCCTCCCCCTGCTGAGCTCCGTTACTGAGGCAGCCTCTTCTTGCCCCGCTGTCCCCAGACCTCAGATGTGACGTCCCCTTTGGTCTGCTCCTTCGATAGTGACTTATCTAAAATTCACATGAGGACACCCAGCTCCTCTCCTGAAAACTCTTCCCAGCTCCCTGTAACTTTCAGAATGAACTCCAAACGTGGCAGAACCATGGCAAAGGCCGCCCACCTGGCCTCTGCCCCACCGAGGCCCCCTCCTGCCACGCGCCCACACCACGCGGTGTCTCAGTCCGCCCGCGGCGCTCTGTGGTTCCCCGTGTCTGTGATGTGCTCTCCAAGGAGCCCCCACGACACCTTCTAACGTAATGAGCTCTCCGCTCCTTCGAAGTTCACCTCCAGCATCACCCACCAGCTGATGCCAGTCCAAAGACTCTCAGGTGTAATGTAAGCACTGCAGGTTGAGCGTTCGTGTCTTCCCAGAAATTGTATGTTGAAACCTCACCTCTAATGTGATGGCATGAGAAGGTGGGATCTTCAGGAGGCGATTAGATTGTGAGGATGGAGCCCTCGGGACTGGGATTAGTGTCCTTGTGAAGACAGCTCCCTTTACCCTTCTGCCATGGGAGCACACAGCAAAAAGACAGCCACCTCTGACCCAGGACGGGGGCTCTCCCCGGACACCAAATCCATCAGCACCTTGAGCTTAGACTCCCCAGCCTCCAGAACTGTGAGAAACAAATGTCTGCTGTTAATAAACTACCCAGTTCATGGTCTTTTGTTATGGCAGCCCGAGTGGATTAACACGATTGACCTGTATTCTCCGCACCAGAGCGTGCTTTGTGTATAACATGGGGATTGTCACCTGCAATATGGGTCACACTGTTTGCTTGTTTCACCCCACTTCTCTACCACACACACACACACACACACACACACACACACACAATGTCCTAGCAGTTTTAGCTAGCAGCAGAGTTAAAGGTCATATTACCTGGATTCGAAGTTCAGTTCAGGTTCTAGAGGCAACCCCATTTCCACGTGGCGCTCATACGAGTAGTCACTTAGGATTGCCGCGAGGGTGACCTGCAATATATAATCTGTGCCGGTTCTCAGTTACCGCCTGACGTTTGCTAACGGCCCGGTGCATTGGATGATTATTTCTCCTTGTGATCAGGAACCATTCAACCCTGCAGGATCTGCACTGCAGGTCAAGTGCAGTGCAGCTCACCCAAGGCCGGGGTTAAAGCATGGACTCCGGAATCAGACGGGCCTGCGTTGAGCTGTGGCATCTCTAAAAACTGTATGATAAGAGTTTTTTAGCTCACACAGTTGCTGTGAGTAGCAAGTGGCATAAAGTGTCTCTCCTTACTCGTGTCATCACGTAGTACTGGCTAGGTAGCATTATACACTTGAAAATGGACGCGCCCTATGGACACGTGGCTCCCACTGTCTGTGACCGCCTGGGACGTGGGGGGCTGCTGCCTGCTGACCAGGCAGTGACCCACGGGCTCTGCTGTGGCTGCCAGGGACAGCTGTGGCGAGCCATGCTGCCGGGGCCCTTTGTCTTCTAAAAAGCTTCAGTGACAAGGATCTGGCTCCTGCTACAGTCGCACCTCCAGGCCCCACAGTAAAACACAGCAAGTGACAGATTACTGGGGAGGGAGTTTGATGGAGGGGGTGCATGTGGAGTCTGGCTGAGAGGCTCCCCCAAACCTTCAAGTCGCCTCCATAGTAAATCCAAGACTGCCGCTTGGTGATTAGTTAGAGGAAACAGAACCTGCGGGACAAAGCCAGGAAATGACCTTAGAGACTAAACACTGTGTATTTTATTTTAGGGCTTTTTCGCACTTAGAAGTGCCGCCAGGTTGTTTAAAGAGAATGAGTGTTATCAGGGAAGGATTTGGGGATCTGCCAGGCCTTAGACAACATGTGGTAAAAGATTTACAAAGCCCGGGATCAGAGGAGGATGGGCAGACGGATGTGGACTGGAGAGATGCTGCAGGTGGGCCTGAGAGTGACATCAACTTTTTATTGCCCTTTGGGGAGCTTTCTGGTCAGCTCCATGCACTCTGGGAGGCGAGGGCGGAGGCCTGGGCAGGATGGCACGTTCCTGGGAATGACAACAGAGGGGATGTGGGGAGCCATTTGGGTCCTGTGGGACCCAGAGGAGCTCATCAGGGGAGGGCGTGGAAGGGCGAGGAGATAGCAGGACCACTGAGACTCAGGGCACGGTCCTGCCCCACCCCACCCCCTTTTAGACGCATGGAGAGCGAGGGGATGTTTGAACAAAAAGTAAACCCGAGCCCTTGGAGATGGTGCACAGGAAACGGGGAGGAAGGAAGGTTAAAAGTATTGAGCTCCCCTTATGCAACCGAGTGGTGGCTGGGTAACGAATGCTGGCCCGTCACTGTGCTTCACACAACAGAGGGGCAGCCAGGGGTGCAGCCTGGTGACATGCACCTTGGAGCCTGCAAGATGTAAAAATGAGGGTTGTGCCCAGGCCTGCCCAGGCCTGCCCAGCTCCACGGCCGGAGTTCAGTCCCACCAGCTGGCACCAGTCCGCTCTGCGTTTCCTTAAGAGATGGCCTTGCTGCGATGGGTAGAGGGGTACCCAAAGCGTGGGCCCAGGGCTCTCCCCATTATTTCTTGTACTCCAGAGATAGTTCTGGAACATCAAACGTGAGTTTATTCACCTTCTCTCATCTGTGGACAACTGACTACAGGCCCTTCTATCCCTGGGTTGGCCTGAAGCCCATTTATTTTTAATGGTGCCATTAATTGAGGCATGCTCAGGAGTAATTCTGAAGCCATTACATTTTTGTTTTTGTTTTTCTTTTTTTAAAAAAAGAGAATCTGCAAATGATTCCAGGGATTTTAAGAATATGGTAAAATAATAGCTAGTACCAGCTTCAGTTTATGGAGTGCTTACTATGTGCTAGGCACTGTAGGAAGCATTTCATGATCATTGTCTTATTGATTGCAAACTGGTGGCACACAGGCAAATCTAGGTTGAAACTCTGTTTTCTAAATGTAAATTTGAATGTCTTTAAATAGGGTCTGTACTCTTCGGTTTTCTACTTTCCACACCACCCTCTAACTGTTACCCGCCGCCTAATTCATGGTTGTTATCAGCAGACCCTGTAGGCCCAAGGGAGTCAATCAAGGGACAGAGTAGAAGGGTGACAACTGAGACTTTGGGCACTGTCCTACCCCCATTTTTTAAACAGATGAAGACTGAGGAGATGTTTGAGCAAAAAATAACCCTCAGCAACTGAAAAGCATTCACAGGAACTGAGAGAAAGAAGTATTTGTGAGCTCTCTATAGAACAAGCTGATGAAATAGGTCACATAGGGCCGGCACGTCCCACCTGCAGCCTGGGACAGCTTGGAATGCAGCCCAACACAAATCCTTAGAACATCCTGAGATATCTTTGTGACCTTTCTTTTTCAGCTCGTCAGCTATCATTAGTGTGAGTGTATTTTATGTGTGGCCCAAGACAGTTCTTCTTCCAATGTGGCCAAAAGGTTGGACTCCCCTGATGAAGGGTCTCCTGGTTTTTTGCTGAGGCAAAGAAAGGCTGTGCAACTTGGCTGATGCCACACAGTGGGTGAGTGGGTTGGGATTTGAAAACAAATTCTTCTACCACAGAACAAGCTCCAAACCAATGTGCTGGATTCCCTTGTCATCATGCCAAGGTTTCCACAGGATGGTACCGTGTCTTTAGGGACAAGAAAAGGTGTCCCAAACAATTCTTAAACTGTGCATCTTCGACTCCTCTCCTAGCTCACCGCTGCTGCATTCACCGAGCACCTGTCTATAAAAACTCTTAGTGCACAGGTGCTGTCCCTCCCACCTCTACTTCACTTACAGCATCATGTCCCTTTTTCTATAGTGGCCAAAGACTACGGTCTCACCTGTGAGCAGAATTCCAGGACATGTGGTTTCTGGATTGAAGGATGCATGAGAAAAATGCCCTAGAGGAAGCTTTTCAAAAACAGAAACCAGTGACCTTTATCTTCATAACTCCATCGCCTAGAAACTGGTCAACGACAGCTGATCGGTAAGTGTGGGTGATTATCATTGTTGTTGTCGTAGTTACTATTATCATCATTATTGTTATTACTACCCCTACCAAGGAGCCAGCTCATGGGTAATAATGGGCACCCAAATATCTAACACCACCACCTGAGGGTGACATTCGTTTCTTATTTCATGATCGTATCTTTCTTAAGTATTTTATAATTAAATAATTTTCCACATGGGCCAATATTCCTGCTTTATATGCAGAATATAGAATGTTAGTTTTAACGTATTCATTTATCTATTCACCACTCATTTAGTCGACAAATACTTACCGAAGTGACCAAATATTAGGAGCTGGGAAATGAAGAGATTAGAATTTCTGCATTTAAGGTTAATACATTCTAATGCCGCGTTTTCAAACAGCAGGACGCAATTTGTTAGTGCGACATAAGACTAATTTAGCAAGTCATGACACTATTAAAGAAAATAAAAGACAATGGAATAGGACAGAAAATACTGAAGTGAACTTCGGGTAAGGATTATTTTGTGAATATCGATTTTGATGATATCTCTAAACATGCTGTGAATATCCTGAGTGACATGGTAAAGAGCGTTTCTTGCAACAGACCGAGAGGTCACAAGGCAATGAAAGCCACTGGGCTGGTGGTCGAGGGCAGAGGACAGATGTTGAAACGAGAAGGTGACCAGATGGCTGCATTTACAAGGGCTTCTTTTGCCCCTCAGGTGTTTCTCAGGAAGTCAACAGATGTCCACAGATTTAAAAACAACTTGAAAACACTCGGCCAGAATTCTCAGATGCTTCGTGTTTTGGGATGAGAACTCTTCTTTTTTCTTGGCCTTCAAAATGTCTCCCTCCCCTCTTTGTAGTGCCTGAAATGAGCTAGATACCCACACATGCACACACAGAGGCACGTAATATTTTTATACTCTTGTTAAATGTGTAAGGTCCAAGGCTTTCCTTATCAGAGGGAGAAAATCACATAATCGCATTCCTGTTGCCACAGATAGCTTAAATATTTACAGGGTTGAGTGGGAACCAATAAATGTAAAAGGGCTGTCAAGCTTGGCAGCGTTGTCAATAATTCAGGAGTAACCGACTTGCTGAAAGCCAAAGCCAGGAAAACCCGTTCTGTGCCCAACGTGGGCTCCAGTACAGTCCTGTTTCTACTGGCACTGCGAGTGCGCATGTGCGCGCGTGGGGGGGGGGGGGACTCTTGGTTCTGGCCGAGACCTTGGTTCTCCCGCCCATCACTCTCCGGGTCTGTGCTTGGAATTCCCCGCAGCACATTCTCCAGCTTTTCAACCAAAGCCAGGCAGCACAGGCCCATTTTGTTTAGATTTGGTTTCGGTCGTCCTTTAGTCAGGCTTTGAAGTGAGCGCCCCAGGATGATAAATGGGAAAAGCTCACACGTCCAGGACGGGCGGTGATTCCACTCTGTCTGCCTGGAGCCCAAGCAAAGTGGCTCTAAATTGATTAACAGAGACAACTGGGAAAATGGGGACGCGTTTCCGTGGAGATGCAGCTAATTAAAGGCGAGGGTAGCCAGCGGGTCTTTGGCTCTTTCTCATGCCTGAGCACCATATTTCTTCGCAGTACCGAAGCTCCCACCTCGAGGATGTCCACAGGGCTTTAACTCATTGGAAAATACCTTCTCAAGTAGAGCGGTAGGCCCTCCTAAAAGACATCATTTTTTGGAATACATCGGCCAGCCATTTGCCTTCCCCTCGTGAGGGGCAGGAGGGGCGATTGTTTTCCTTCTCAGTTGGTTTCTGAAGAACAGCTGCCTCTCTGGGCATTTGGCTAACTCTTCTTTAATCTGAACAAATCACCAGGAGCCAAGAGCTGGGGAAATGAAAGAGTAAATACCTTAAGGCTAAACAGATTGTGTCTTTTCTCCCACAGACCAGTGCTCTTTCTAAGCAAAGTCAGAGAAGAGGTACTTCATGGTATCTGGGATGGGTGCAGTAGGTGGGGGACATTCTGAATGCAAATGAAGTGAGCCCAACCCATTCATTTCCAGTCCAAGTGAAATCTCTGGTCACAAATGAGTGACAGCTACAAAAATTGGTCAGTTTCCAAAAGTGATCATTGCTACCCGGGTAATTATTAACAGTTACCAAGGCTGCTAATTCTGTCCCTTTTCTCTATTACTTCCTGCTCACCTCACTATGGAGTTCCCCTTGTGTTTCCATGGAAATGCAGAGTGGTTTACATGAAATATTCTTTAAAATGAGCATGAGAAATCCATCCTTTGTGTATTGATCTTATTAACTACATTCTGTTGCAGCAGCTCGATAGCAGGTCAAATGGATCGTTTCAAACCTTTGAACCATGCATTGTTTTTTCCATGTCCTCACACAAATCTGTTGTGAAAATATATACTGGGTGTGATTTAAGAGTCAGTCTCTTGTAGCTTTTAGAGCTAAGTGGACTGATTTTTCAGACTGCTCCGTATCTACATGGCAACAGATGCACCGTGTCAGTTCAGTTTCTCTTTATGTTAGTAACTGAAGCATTTATCCTCATTTAAGTTTTATTTAATATTCTTCCTCTGTATTTTTCCTGCTGTTGACTCCAGACCTCTACTCTCCACAGTTGTACCCGTAGTTCCTTGTCATCTTCTTAAATCAAACAAGTTAATTTGGGTGAATATGCCCAGAATAATGCTTGATACATACTAGATATTTCAGCACATGCTTTTACTCCTTTCAGATCTGTAATGTGATCATTCAAGTGAGTTGTACACACACACACACACACACACACACACACACACAAAGATGGCTGTTGAAGAGAATATTCACAGTTAGATAATAGCAATGGACCAAATTGGTTATTTGGTTGGCTTGACAGACTTTTTGTTTTTAGTAATAGTCAGCTCATGTTCTTTTCCATCAAGTTCTTGGACTAAAATCCCAGGAAGGAATTGGTAAGAGAGAAGTAGCAGAAGCCTCTTCTTTAGAAATATAACTCAGCCACCACGATTCCTTTGTGTGTGACAGTGGGCATGTGGATTAGCGACTATACTTTCATAGACTTCAGTAATAGGACATGTGAGAGGGAGGGAGGTGCTGGCATTGATCACCTGACCTTTGACCCTGGATTGACATGGCTGGCGTCCCACCTCTGCCGTGTATAAGCTGTGAAACCCTGGACACATTGTCTAAGGGTCTGCGCCTCATTCTCTCCTCCATAAACTGTGGCTAATAATGTACTTAACCTCAGGGGTTGTTTTAATACAGATTAAGTAAGTTTATATATGTATATACATATATTGCTTTTAATATAATCTTTCGTGTGGTAAGGATCGCATATGTTTTTGATAATATTATCATTCAAGATTACCCTCATCTTTGTGGTAAATAGTGGAAGGAGATTTGGTAGGTGATACTGAGAAGAAAGGAGCATGAGAAAATACAGGGAGGTGCTTCCTGTTAGTGGCAGAGAGGAAAGACATTGTAGAAAGACATAAGCAGTAGTTTGAGAGAGTGTTGGGTGGTACTGACCAGAAAAGATACCTTAAATGTAATAACAGTGAAGAAGCAGAAGATGCATCAGTGCAGGGGGTAGATCGAGAAGAATTTAAATCGGAGACTTTGGGAGCAACAGACATGACGCGAATGTAGACTTTTCATTCTGGGGATTACTGGAGTGAGGTGAGTTGGGATCACGGGTGGGGTTCAACTAACTGAGGTGAGTCCGCTGAGCCTGGCGAGCTGGGCATGAGCTGTACTGTCTCAGCTCCTGACAGGCATCATGGGAGGTGATGCTGGTGCAGTGGGGACCAGTGGCTCCTCATGCTATTATAATAATAATAAATAGAGAAATACCAGATGTGAAATAATTAAATGGCTATTAGGAGTAACCCAACATGTTGGGGGACAATCTGAGCTGGAGTTTGGGAGAGGGTGGGAAAGTAGACCGAAGACAGCTCAAGAGGAATGGCAGAGTTGTCCATGAAAGAGATTGTACTGAACTTACCCATGTGCTAGAAACTTCTTTGAGCCTTTAGTCCAATTCTGTGTAAAACTATGTGGCCTCATTGCTTCAACCCTTTGACCCAATGACCTTTGCGCCATGGAAAACACGTCAGGGCCAGAAAACCTGGACCTCATTCCCCCGGAGCTGTGGGTTTGATTAACCATATACGTACCAATTGCCTTCCCACAATTCCTCATAAAAGCCTTAAGATGTAAAGATAGGGAAAGCAATCTTCATCCACTAAATACTTTCATCTAAGAACAAATGGGTTGTACACACACACACACACACACACACATACACACACACCCCTACCTGTCCCCACTTCCCTTCCAGCTTATGTAACTCTAAAACATGAGAATGATTCAATTATTTGTGTAATAATAGTTACTTACTTTAATGTGAAGACGTTCATTTTTTAGTCTACTACTCCTGTACTTGGATATGTGTATACATACATAACATAGGGATGCTTGTATGTATATTTATGTATTATGTCTATGAATACGGTCTGTACTCTCGAATGTGTATGCGTATGCATGATGGGAAAGAGCCAAGTGGGAAATATTCTTTCCATATATTTTTATATAAATGATGTCAAATTTAATAGAATCTTTAACTTCAATGATTTTATTTGAATTTCCCCAATTTTAAAAGGAAAGGTAAAAGTAGACTAAGAGGAGGAGAAAGACCACCCACAATTTCCATCTAGAAATGATTGCTTTAATGTTATAGATTATCCTGTGTCAATTCTTCTGCACACACATGCAAAAAGCATATACATAAGCATGCACATGATTCCTAGCTAGATTAGATGATAGATAGATAGATAGATAGATAGATAGACAGACAGAGATTTATGAAATTGCAATCACCCAAAGTATAGTTTTTTTGTTGTTGTTAAATTTATTGGGGTGACATTGATTAGTAAAAGTTACATAGGTGCCAGGTGTACAACTCCACATTGTCTATGAGTTGTGTTATGGGTTCATCACCCAGAGTCAGTTCTCTTTCCATCACCATATAACAAAGTATACTTTTAATATTGTTTTTTCACTTAATAATATATAATAAAGATCTTTTTATGCCCCCAAATCAAAAAGCTCATTATAATGATTAATATGCATAAAGTATTATGATTGTTTAGATTAATTTTACTTTTATTCAAAATTAAAATCTATGTCTTTTCTTTCTTTTTTTTTTTTTGGCGGGGTGGGGGTGGTTCTCTGTCTGGGAATCGAACCCGGGCCACAGCGTTGAGTGCGCTGAAGCCTTAGCCACTATACCACCAGGGAATTCCCTGTGTCACCTTTTAATTAAAATAGTGTGTGTTTCCTTAAATATACAAGTAGTACATGGACACACCTTTATGGTAAAAACTGCAAGGGAGAGCCCTCCTTTATGTCCCCTAATAAATACAAAGTCCCCTGTCTTCCTCCTCCTTCTGCAGCCTCACTCCCCACAGAGAGAACTGCCACTGGCACTTGGGAGTGCCTCCACTCTGCACAAACACTTCCACATGTGTGCACACACATGCATACGTGCATGCATAGTTGGAGGTTTTTGTTACATTTGCTTTCAGCAAATCAGTTGCTGAATTTAAATATATCCCCTATGATTTAGAAATATTTAGTACTCAGAGAAAATATTTATACAGCTTTAGTCAAAGAGTAAAATAAATCATACATAGTTCATTGTTTATTTATCTTGAATTATGCATAGAATTAGGTTAAATTTAGAACATCAGTCACCTCGGATCCTTCTGGTCGTGGACAAATATGGGTGAATGTAGCATAAATTGTAAGCAAAACATATTCAGGAAATCACTTAGGAGTCAATGTAGAATATAGTTCCTTTAATCTCTTAAACAATTTCAAGAATTTTTCTGTTATACATCTATGTTTACATCCTGATTAGATGTTTTTCTAATCCAAACCCTAGAATTAAATATTGTAGGTATCAATCAGTAATGTATCTATTACACTTTTATGTTGTTTCTAATAACAATATTCTAGTGAAAGGATTCTGAGTTCTTTGATACTACAATAAAATCAAGCTAAGAATAATATTTTGGTCCCATAGAAATGTGATATTTCTGAGAAAGGGGATGAATTATAATAATTAAAATAAACATGGACATACTTGATACAGTTTGCACAACCCTGTCATAGTCGAAAAAGCATTGTGGTGCAGATCTAAATTAGTAAAATTGTCATGTACACTTTAAAATTTGGTTATTATCAGGTGACGACAGAAAAAAATGCCTGAACAGCTGAAGCTACATTAGCATGGTTCCGTACTGATCCCTTCCCTCCCAGATGATTCATTTAGAATGTAATCTTATGTAATAAAATAATAAAATAGAATCATATAATGTAATAAAATACACTCTCATGAAAGTACAATCTTACGGAGCGGGACTTTCCCTACTGCCTGAGAAATGAGGACTAGGGCCCAAAGCTTAGGACAGAAGGAACCAGGGACCCCACATTCAAACAACTGAGGCGGGGTTCCCATCAAGTACTACAGAGATTAGTACTCTGCTGCACCACCCACCACCCAAGTTTGATCCCCATCTGAGTCTATATGACCAGACCGCAAGTGGGTGGGGAATGAAAGAATCACTGGAATTAGAAGTCCTAGGCCTTGGCATATTTTGTACTGTGTAGGCCTGGCTAAGCTATTCTAGAACTACATTTCCCAGAATTCCCTTCTCTGTCTGGTCTGCCCTGAGGGTGGCCACAAGAGAGAACTGAAAGGCAAAAATGAAGCAGCAGCCATCTTTACTCTCAGGTCAGACACTGTTGCAGCTCCAGCCTCCTGTTGGGAACCTGCTACCTGATTTTACAGGCAAATGGCAGCAGCCGGGCCCAGAGCCCTACTCGTTCTCATCAGACTTCCTCCTTCAGTTCCACTCCTAGGTCAGATGTGTGTTTCGCTCCATGACAAATGGAGTCAGCTTATACACAGGACAGCATTATACACAGCAAAATATGGTATAAACCATATAAATATGAGAAGGAGCACTCAAGGGAATGACTTAGAGATTGAGAGTTCCCCAAGGAAGGGGCGAGCAGCATCTCCCCACACAGACTGCATGCTCTTTAGAGCTGGTAATCTGAACACCATCCTTGGTCCTGCCGCTGTGCTAGGGCAGAGGGTGGAGAGGCCGTATGTGGGAGAACTCTCTGCACCCTCCAGAGTTTGGGGCGTGAGTGGACGTGGGGTCTGGAGTCTGCCTCTTGCCTAGAGTCTCTGATGATAGCAGGCTGTCCCACGATGGTGTAGGGTGCTGGAGAAGAAGATGGGTGCACATCCCACCCACCCGACCTTTGAGAGTGCGTGTGCGGACTTCCCCAGGGCTCCAGTTCAGGAGACGGAAGCCATGAGGCAAGCCAGGTGGCTACCAAGTCTGCCACAGCTGGAGGGGGTGCTGAAGGTGTGGAGCTGTGTCCACAAAGGTAGACACAACTAGCATTCAGCAGTGGAGAGGTGGAATGGAGGTGAACCACTTGGAGACCATCCACGTGAACCCAGAGCCTGGCCAGACAGAGTGAGAGCAAAGACACCTCCCACTATGGACAGGCAGCAGGGGCCCTGCCTTCTCTCCCATGACCTTTCCCAGGGGATCCAGAGACCCAGCAGTGGGTGGGGCAGGGCAAGAGGACGCATCCCAGAGTCTGACAGGACAGGAAGCAGAAAGAGAAATGGAAGAAGAAGCCTTTTGGCACTCACTTCTGAAGCACAGATGAAGGCTGTGCTGCAGAGAAAAAAAACTGAGATCTGTAATCGTTTGGGGATTAAACTTCCCAAATGGGCAGAACGCATTCTTTTTTAAGTAACTAAGCTTTTAACAAAAAGTGATGGAATATGCCCAAAGGGACTGCCGATGTACCAGAGGAGAACAGGGATTAGTGAAAAGTAAAAACATTTCACATGAACATCCTCATTGCATTGAGACGTTTCCATCAGGTGGATACTTGATAGACAGACACATATGTATGTGGATTTACATACACATATGTCTAGCCCGCTCATTTATATGAAGATCACTGACCTGGAAAGCGTGAGAACCTAGATTAGGTTCAGAGCTATGTGGCTCCTGTGCCACTCAGCTCACCCCACCCCCTCCCTTGTCCCAGGCAGACATTACTCGTTGATCTCTGCCCTCTTTCACACTGACCCAGGCATCAGAGGCAGAATTATTTTCCACCCAGCATTCCAGGCAAGCCACTTCCAAGAGATCAGAGTTGGCATGCAAGATGAACCTGTTTCTTATCCCTGTTCAAGGTTCTAGAACACAGATCTGGAAGCAGGCAGTCTGGGTTGAAGCAGCCATGAGAACTATGCCTGTTATTGGCTCAGATCCTGTTATTCTTACGGGGTGCTTAACTCCAGTATGCTTTATCAGCTGTCATCTGGTGTATCCGTCCACAGCATAAAGAGCTGGGATTTTACTGGAGTAAACAGCACTACCAGAAAGAAGCCAGGATACTGACAAAAAAATAAAAAAAGGAAGGTGACATAATAAAAATAATTTCCATTTACGAAGCATTTTTAACTTTGTTCCAGGACCTTTATCAATATTCTCTTTTACCCTCATGACAGTGTTCTAAGGAAAATATTACAATTTATTCACTTTTTATAGAGGAGAAAACATTAGTCTCCCAGAACATCAGGGTCTTACACAGAAACACACAGTTGGGAGCCAATCACAGGTCTTTAATGCTCCAGAGCACATACTATTTTCTTGACACAACATAGATACCTCCCCGCCACCACCACCAAATTATAACAGTAGCCTGGTCTCATGTAGTATAGGAGCAGACAGTCCCCTAGGCCTCAACGGTACCTAAAGCATGGATTTTAGAATAGAATAATACGTCCTGTTTCCGAGGATTACCCTGAGTCATTACAAAAATACTAAATCAATATGCTCTGTAAACAAGGAAGGTAGGTAAATGTAGAATGTATTTTTAATTAACATGCTTCAAGGTATTATAAGAAAAGAGTCCATTATGGGTATATATTGTATTACACTAGCTGTGTATCTTGTAGTTCATGATTAAGCTAGAAAAAATTGGGTGACTGTATTTATGTGTATACAAGCATGTGTATGTGACATGACAGCACATACGAGGGCTGCCCGGAAAGTGTCCAGCCATGTCACGTGAAAAATAGAGGTGTTTACGGCTGGGTGTTTCCTGGACAGCCCTCGCATGTATAAATTTCCTAAGAGAAGCAATTGAAATGATAGTTGCCAGCTGATCCTATGCCTCCCACCCCCAACTTTCAGGTCATTTTTCTATGAAAAAATAACCTTAAGTTTTTGGCTTTTGCTGTTGTTTTTCTATTTTTTAGAATTAGGGAATGAGACCCTGGAGTTTCAGGTTTTTGACTGTTCATGATTTTCCCACCTCTACTCCATCTTTATTACCTGGTTCAATCCAGGTCCCTGGTTTCATAGAATAATTTCCCATTCTGCAAACAACGTAAAATTATTTTCCTCCACCCCTACCAAATAGAACTTTTTTCCTGAGGTACTCCTCCTTCAATACACTAGAGAAATGCCCCCACTTTTCAATCATTGAGGACTTTTTCTTTGGCTAGGTAACATACTGGACTAGTCCATAAAGAGGGTTTTAGAATCTCAGAGACCTAATTTCAAGTCTTTGTTCAATAACTTAGTAATTTTGTGACTTTAAGCAAGAGGTAGGACATACTGTTTATTTCCTCACTTGTAAAGTGGATACATTATCAGTGTCTGCTCCTTGGAAGATCAAATGAGCTACCATATATAAAACACTTAACACGCTGTATGGTACAGAGCGAGCTCTCGAAACGTGTTTCTTTCATTATTATCGTAATTTCCTCAGCCCTTCTACGTTTAGGATTGTCAGGTGATTGAACATCTTTGTCTAGTGCTTGCCATGGGATAATTTCCAAGGCTCAACAATTTATACAAAACAGAGGAGGGTTTTCTAATTTGCCCAACTTTGTGATCAATTGTGAGCAGAGGGAATAGTAACCATTTATCTTTGAGGTGATTATCAGATGCATGCAGATTAAAATTAGAGAGACTTCTCCAGACACTCTTCCCTCTGTGAAGTTTATTTTGATGTTTTAATGCTCGACTTGGGGTATAGCACAAGTGTTTTCACGACCACGGATAATAAGAGGTGTAGTTTGGGAAATTATTTCGTTGTGATGACTAACAGACTAGAGCACTAAAAAGAATATCTCTGATTTAATATCAGAACCTTCAAGGAAAGAGAAAAGAATTTTTTTGTAAAAAAAACGATACTGTTTTCAAGTTCGCCTCATTCAGAAATCTTCTCTTCCCATCAACCCAGGTTCAATTATGTAATCCCCAAGGCAGAAAGGAAAACTCATCGTCTTTACAGCACATTGTTGGGCCTGCTTTGTTGTCTTCTAATCCCTCATTCTTTGGGATTTAATGAGACAAGATACTGTATTTTGAAACGAACGCATATACAAAGCCACGTCGACTTCCTTTGGGGATAAATCCCTTATAAAACTCCAGCTCAACAAATTTAAATAAAATAATGGCTTTGACTAAGTCTGTATACGGTGAAATCCACTAATGGAGACCACCCCATAGTTCAATAAAACAAAACAAGGGGGTCCTTTAGGCAGGTGGCCTCATAGCACAAATTCATGATAGCTTACATTTGTTAAGCGGAAGGATTTGTGGTAAGACAGAGTCAGCGCTGTCCCCTCTCCTTCTTAAACAATGTCCCTTCTCTTCCTTTGACTTCCCCACCGCAGACTCTTGGGTGCTCGGTAGTGAGTCCAGCTTCCCTGGAAAAGGCCAGCTGCCACGGTCACCACAGGCCCAGCTCAGCATAGGTCAGCACAAGTGTCCTCCTCTCTGATTTTAGGCTAATTGAAGGAAAACTTCCAAAGGTAGGGGACTAAAGATTTGGGGAACAAAGGCTATTATGCAAATAGAGATTGCATAAGCAGTCTGTAATGTCTCACCATCTTTTGACTGTTTAGTAGAAAGACCTAGTTATAAAGGACCTGGATCTATGTCCACTTTACACATACTCAGGATTAGACAGAGGAAAGTATGTCAAGGCTGAGAAAAATCTCCCTTGGAGCAAAGGAAAGGAAATCACCCCATAATCCGAGCTCTCTGGTCCAACAACTAGTGCATGTATGTGTGTGTTTTCTTTCCAGATTTTTAAAATCTACTTAGACATACAAATACACAGCCAGAGTCATTGAAGATATATAGCTTTTACTCCCAGCTTTTCCATTAGCTACCCCATGTTAATACGGTCTTTATCATTGTCATTTAAATGATGGTGCCTTGAGCTGGCCAACTATTTTTCACTAGCCAAATCTGGCCCATTGCCTCTTTTTGTAAATTAAGTTTTATTGGAAACAACCACATTTATTCATTTTTGTATGACCTATGGCTGTACAATGGTATAATTGAATAGTGACAGAAACTCTGTGGTCTGCAAATCCTAAAAGATTTCCTCTTTGGCCCTCTGCGTGCCAAGTTTACCAACCCTGGTACACTTCCCATCAAGTTGAGTTCCATAATTTATTTAACCATCGCTCTAAATATTTCTGAACATGTAGGTTGCTTTCTCTTTTCTTCTTGCTACCACCTCACTGAATATCAGCGTTCATGCTTTTTTTTTCCTTTTTATAAAAAGGATTTCCTCAGCCTAAATTTTCTCATGTAGGATTACTATACCAAAAAGTATAACTATTTTGATAGCTTTAAATTTCTAGATAGAAACCTCATAAAACAAAGCAGTCTGTCCCATAGTGCTGTGTTTCTCTGTGCTCACCGTATGAACCCAGAGAGAAGGTGTGGATTTGGGCAGCCCTGTAGCTATCTGGCACATTGCTGGCGTAGGGTCTTAGAAGCATCATTCTGCCCATTGCCACAGGCATGGTGTTCCAACATGAGTATATGTTGTGTATTCAGTTGTTTGACTAGTTGCTAGATGCCATCTGCAGTGACCATTCCCCACACATTTTGAGGACTATCCTCTCATAGAGAGTGTGTGTGGAAGCCATAGCTGATAAGAACCCTGTTAATCAGACAACAGTCAGCCTCAGCTGCTTCTGGAACTATCAGGCATGGGCAGTGGGGCAGAGGTGGCATGGAAACCTGGAGTAAGTATTTTGCTCCTCTGCACTTGGAAGGGAGGACCGAGCATTTCTGTGGCCACCTTGGTGGTAGTCACCCTTAGTGTCCCAGCCTTAGTGCCCCATCACCTACCAGCCCCTCCTTTAGTTTAGAGCATGGGCTCTCAAGGCTGGCTGGCTGAGTTCAAGTCCGAACTGACTTCCTGTGAGATTCTGGAGAAGCTGCCTTCAGTTTCTTCATCTGTGAAATGGGTCTAAGTCCTCTCGTGCCTGCCTTGTAGTGTTTGTTTTATTGGTGAATGCAGTGAAGGCCCTTCTGTTTTCATGGCTAACCATGCCCTTGGGTCATTTATTGATTTTCCTGGTATTACTATCTTCCAAGGGGATAACAAACTGTTAATTTTTCTGACATAGAAGCAACATGTGTTCAGAAAACCTTCCAACTGCTGGAGAGGCAGTATTGGCTTGTCAGCCCCCTTAGACACACTGTTGGCATGAGACAGAATGGCAGTTAATGATATTACTATTACTCTGGTGTGGAAATCTTGCTGTGAAAAGCAGAATGCCTCTGTCCTAGAGATCATGGGACAGAAGCAATCATTCCAGATTGTGTCACCATTTACTGAAGTAAGTCGCACTAAACCAGGGCTGATGGCCGCCTCTAGATGCTGAAAAGCAAAAGAATTCAATAAACAGATTTTGGAAACTCTGAGTTAAACTCATATAAGCAGTATTCCTAGGGTGTAAAAGGGTTGTATGTCAGTGTGTGAAAGGCCGCTGTTATATGCTTTCCATGAAGTACATTTTTCAGGGAGTATATCATGGGACAATTGTTTCTAGAAGCACGTTTTGGGAGATATGGCTCTACTACGTATTTTAGTGCTGGATCAAAGTGGGTGTTGCTTCATGAGTCCTTGTTTCTTAGGGACAGGTGATTCTTAGCTGGAGACCTCATGGACAGGAGACATAACTATATAATGCCCAAATCCACATAACAATAGTCCTAAAGATTCCATGGAAAAATACTCAGTGATCCCATTTTTGTGATAAAGCAAGCAGATCTCAAAGTTGGCAGGTGACATGTAGGGAAGGTGACTGTCCACCAAACCCAGCCATTCCCATTCAAGGGCAGATGAAAGTTAGATGAAGGCCATAACCTTACCAAGGTCATGACACCTCACCAAGTTGTTTGTACAGTCCCGCCAATGTAAGCGCATAGCAGCAAGTTCGCAAACTTAACAGGTCAGGTTTTGGGGCTGACGACAGCTCTGATGGCCATTCCAGAAAGAGAGTTCTAAAATTGCTTTGGAGGGTGGACTAGGCGCTGGCATCAGTGCACAGCTTCCCAAGGGGAGCACTTCGAAGGTGACCGTAGTGATATTCCACAGTGAGGTACATAACACTTTTTCTAGGATGAGTTCACAAACTTAATTGTCTGACCTCGAATTTACCAGGGACAAGGTGCGCTCCACCATTGGAAACCAGGGGCTGAGACTCTGGCCTTTGACTTGCTCCTTTGTGACCTATGGAATGCAATTACAACCATTCCATTTGATTATTTATTTTAAAAATGAGAATGGAGCCATTAGAGCAATGGATGGTCATCTCTGATGTTAGATAACAAGATAACATTCATCTAACTATCTATTGGGATCAGGTGATCCTCCTGAACTTAAAATAAAATAATTCCAACTTATGCTCCCCATCTCTCTCCTACATACCCTCTCACATGTAACTTTCCTGCCTACAGTGGTTCTTGTTGTCCCATGAAAGATTTCTCTGTAGGTGGGGCAGGAAGTCTCACCTTTTAGTATTAACTCTCTCTGGCATCCATATCTCCTTGATTTTTGCTTGAGCCAAAATCAGGCTTCATCCTTTAATTTAATATCAAAGCTTTTCAAGGACACCACAAAGAAAAAATTTACGGACCAGTATCTCTAATGAATATAAATCCAAAACTCCTAAACAAAGTACTAGCAAATCAAATACAGCAATACATTAAAAAGATAATACATCATGATCAACTGGGGTTCATTCCAGGGCACAAGGAAGGTTCAACAAACAGAAACTGATCAATGTGATATACCACATCAACAAAGTAAAGGGTAAAACCATTTGATTTTATAAATCGATGCAGAAAAATCATTTGACAAGATATAGTATTCATTTATCATTAAAACACTCAATAAAATGTATATAGAAGGAAAGGGCCTCACCATAATAAAGGCCATGTATGAAAGCTTTCTAAAATTAGGAACTAGACGAGGATGGCCACCCCTACTGTTATTCAATACGATCCTGAAAGTCCTAGCCAGAGCAATCAGGCCAGAGAAAGACATAAAAGAGATCCAAATTGGGAATAAAGAACTAAAATTGTCACTTTTTGCAGATGACATGATTCATTATATAGAAAAACCTGAAGACTCCACTAAAAACCAATTACAAGCAATAAACAAATATATTAAAGTTGCAGGATATAAAATCAATGTGCAAAAACCCATTGCATGCCAATATACTAGCAGTGAAATTTCAGGGAGAAAAATTCCACTTGCAATCACAACAAAAAGAATAAAATACCTAGGAATAAGCTTAACAAAGAGTGTGAAGAACCTCTACACTGAAAACTATAAGACAATATGGAAAGAAATTGAAGAAGACAAAAAGAAATGGAAAGATAATCTGTGTTCATGGATTGGAAGAATCAACATAGTTAAAATGGCCATTTTACCTAAAGCGATGTATGGATTTACTGAAATACCTATCAAAATCTTAATGGCATTTTTCAAAGAAATAGAGCAAAAAATTATCAAATTTGTATGCAACAACAAAATACCCTTAATAGCCAAAGCAATCCAGAGGGGAGAAAAAGCCAGAGGTATCACACTCCCTGACTTCAAAGTATACTACAAAGCTACAATAATCAAACCAGCATGGTATTGGCAGAAAAACACACACACACAGACCAATGGAACAGAATTAAGAGCCCAGAAATAAACCACATGTATGAGGGTTATCCAAAAAATCCAGCCAA
Source organism: Lyroderma lyra (assembly GCA_004026885.1). Lineage (NCBI taxonomy): Eukaryota > Metazoa > Chordata > Mammalia > Chiroptera > Megadermatidae > Lyroderma > Lyroderma lyra. The sequence continues at coordinate 256,116 of PVJL010000416.1, read as the reverse complement.
GTATTACATGGCTGAATACTTTCCAGACAGCTCTTATAATTTTCAATAAAGGAGCCATAAACAGACAATGGAGAAAAGTAAAGCTGCTTCAAAAAATGGTGCTGGAAAAATTGGAAAGCCACCTGCAAAAGAATAAAACCATACTTCTATTGACACTATAAACAAAAATTAACTCAGAGCAAAGAACTAAATATAAGACCTGAAACAATAAATTACACAGAAGAAAACATAGGTACTAAACTTATGGATCTTGGTCTCAGAAAGGATTTTTATGAATTTGACCCTAAAGGCAAGGGAAATAAAGGAAAAAGTAAATGAATGAGATGACATCAAACTGCAAAGCTCTGCGATCACCCCATTCCCCAAAACAGACACCATCAACTAAACAAAAAGCAACAAACCAAATGAGAGAAGATATTTGTGAACAATACCTCCGATGAAGGATTAATATCCAAAATACTTAAAGAATTCATAAAACTCAACAAAAAAGCAAACGAATTAAAAATTGAACAGGGGACTTGAATAAACCCTCCTCCCAAGAAAACAGACAAATGGCCAACAGATACATGAAAAGATGCTCAACTTCACTATCTACAATGGAAATGCAAATCAAAACCACAATTACATAATACCTCACACCTGTTAGAATGGCTATTCTCAACAAGACAAGAAATAACAATTATTGGAGAGGCTGTGGAGAAAAAGGAACCTTCATACACTGCTGGTGGGAATGTAAATTGGTACAGCCACTATGGAAAACAGTATAGCGGTCCCTCAAAAAATTAAGAATAGAGGTACCATATGAACCAGCAATCCCTCCTCTGGGTATCTACCCCAAAATTTTGAAAACATTTATTCACATAGATACATGTACCCCTCTGTTCATTGCAGCTTTATTCACAATGACCCAGACATGGAAACAACCTAAGTGTCTTCCAAAGGATGATTGAATGAAGAAAATATGGCACATATGAATGCTGTCCGGAAAAAAATCCAGCCATAAATGCCTCTTTTTTATATTACAGGGCTGCATATTTTCCGGACAGCCCTTGTATATACAATAGAACATTACTCAGCCATAAGATAAAATACTACCATTTGCAACAGCATGGATGGATCTTGAGATCATCATGCTAAGTGAAATAAGTCAGATGGAAAAGGACAAGAACCAGATGATTTCACTCATCTGTGGGATATAGAACTGAAAGCAACAAACAAACGAAAACCCTCACAGACAACAGCATGGTGGTTACCAGAGGGGAATGGGGTGGAGGGAGGTAGAAGAGGGTAAAGGGGGTCAAATATATGGTGATGGAAGGAGACTAGACTCTGAGTGGTGAACACACAATGTAGCAGACAGGGGATGTGTTATAAAAATGTGCCCATACACTTGAAACTTAAATAACCTTATTAACAAATGTCATCCCTGTAAATTTCATTAAAAAAAATCAGAGCCTTAGCATTATAAAACACTGACATAGAAGAAACTCAAAAGCAAAAAGGTAGCGGAGATGGCAGCCGAGGGAGGAGGGATCCATGTCTCCTGGAGCAAGTTTGAACTCACTCTGAGCTCCTGTGGCACTGGTCGTGGGTCTCTGTGTGCGTGCGGTCTGACTCGTGATACTTCTCTCTTGCTGTCTGATGGCACTGGATAAACTCGCTGAGCGCGGAGAGCCTGACCGTTACATACGGAGACCTAGCACAGACAGTGCTCCCTAAGCTCCAGCCAAGGACGTTTCCTCCCTATTACAACTGTAGGACAGTTTAGCTTCGACCTGGTCGGGCCAAAGCTCATCTCTCCTGTTTACTCGCTCCATCCCAGCTATACGAGGGCTGTCCAGAAGGTATCCAGCCATGTCACTGTTCTCATTATATTGACAATGGCTGGATTTTTTTCTGAACAGCCTTGTCTCTGGGTAAGTCAGTTAAGCCCTCTCTCAATTTCCTTATCTATAAAATGGGAAGTTGTTGTGAGCGAAATCTATGAAATGTACTTAGCACAGCTCTTGGCATGGAGTAGTAACACTTCGTAAATATTAGCTATCATTTCATTAGGTGGAATAAAAACATTCACTAAATGCCCATCATTTTCACATACACTAATCTACAAAAATCTTTTTAAGAATTCTCACCCACATTTTGAAGCTAGTAAAATAGCACATCAGAGAAATATAGTTGTCTCGTCCCGGTCAGTGATTAGCAGCGCTGGGGTACCAGCCCCCAAGACTGCAGTCTCTGTACCTCTCCACACTGGCCCTAGCACTCAGGCCGTGAGGATGCTAAACGGAGGGAGATCCAGTCTGGGTCTCCAGCCACCCACCAAAATTGCCACCGGTGACCAGAATAAGGAGGGAGGAAACAGGTGCCTTCTTGATGTGTTGATTCCAGCGATGGGTACAGACTGGGTCTCACGACGCACATCCTCTGAGACTCCGGCTTGGGAAGCTTTGGGGCAGTGGGCAGGAGGGGAGCTCTGTAATTCCATCGCTGCTCGCTCACCGGCTGCTTAGGGAGAGGACACGATGACAGCTGGGATCCTTTCCATGATGAGTAACGGCCCCGTCTTACAGATCTATTTAGACCACATCCTTCTGCACAACCACCGGTTGATTTAAGATGCAAACCTTTTGTAGCTCATTGCCAGAAGGATGAAATATAGAGTTTACCCAGACTGTTCCTTGCTGAAGTATTTACTGTAAATCATTAGTTACTGTGAGTTGCTATCCATATATCAAGCCACTGCTACCCAGCTCCGGGTGCTGAAAGAATTCTCTGTGCTTTTCTAGAAAATGTACCATTTGTCCAAGAATCTAATTATGTATACTTTGTTAAAATCCCAAGCTCACATGTTTATGTGGAGAAACTCAAGCCCAAGGACACCCAATTTGCCTGGAACAGTCAATGTGATTTTTAATGCAGGAACCACGAGTCTTTGGGGATGTTTAGGGACATGGATAATAAGCCCCTATCTACTGTTCAAGCACACGGCCAGCGACGAAAGGGGACTGTGCTGCTATTCAGAGTGCCCCCCCTGCTCCCAGCCATGTGCTAAATAAATATTAATACTTTATACTGCTCCTTTAATTCTCCCAGCAGCCCCAATGTGTGGGTATTCTCATCTTCATTTTACAAACAGTAAACCAGGGGTCAGCATCTCGTGGGACTGCAATCCATAGCTAAAATAATTAACTTTCCCGTGTCTGGACTGCCACACACAGACAGACTCCCAGCCCCAGCTAGCTGATTCCTGCCTTCTGTTGGTCTGAGTCTTCCGTGGGTGGCTCTACCCAAATAGGACGGCTGAGGGTCCCCATCAGCGGGGCTGCCATTGACCGTGACGGACAGAAGAAAGCTGCGATGTATAGCAAGCATTTTCATCTCGCCACCAACCAAGATCAAGCCCATGAAATCTGCGTTTCCCTGGGGGCAGGAGAAGGAGCCAGGTTCCATTTTCCCCTGCCCATTCTGTCTGGAGCACACAGCAATATGGGCAGACAATTAGGATGAACAGATCTGAGCAGGACACTAAATCTGATCGATGCTGAACACACACTCACGCCGGGTCCCACAAAGGGATGGCGGAGAAGAGGGGTGGTCATAGGCATCAGGGCCTGCTTAAAAATTCTAATCCTCATACGCTTCTGAGGAAGCTGCTCTTTTCACCAGACAGGTTTTTAATATTTATTGCTGAGGCCCATTTTAATACTAATGAAAATAGCATGTCCTCAGGAAAAGAAGTGCTGTAGCTAGGAAGAACAAATGTGGCCCTGACATTTCAATGTCTCGCTGGGCTCACAGAGGTGAGAGATGACGCAGAAGGGAATCACCAAAAGTCTGCAGGAAGTAGTACTGCTAACAGGAGGGACTGGAGCTCCCAGAGGTGTCGGTGAGGGCCCATTCGGGCTGAGTTACACCCGAACGGAAGACCCAAGCTTCTTGGCAGAAGAGCTCACAGATGAAGAGCCAGACTCAGAAAACGTCGGCCAGGGTTTGAATCCTAGCTCTCCCCATTCTAAACCTCAATCTCCTGATCTATACCACGGAGATAATGATGATTAAATATCGTGTTGAATTGTTACAACAATGAATTGAGGTAATAAACGTGAATCAGTTAACACAGACTCTGGCACATACTCAGTGCTAAGTAAGTGAGATACGTGAATATTGCTATCATTTTTATTATTGATATAGCTTGTCCCCAAGTTTATTGGTGGAGTTTTTTTGCAAAGCAAAACAAAACAAGACAAAAAAATGAGGATGCCAGATAGAAATTAAGAGCTAACAACTAGAGGGCCTTGTTGGAAAAAGTCAGAGAAAATGAATGGTGCTTCTTCTATTGATAAAATCAGATTCAAATGTACCCGAGTTAGGGAGGAAAACAAGAACTTCTCCCTTGCAGAGAGAAAGAGACAGTAGTGATTTAACTATTTAAATAGTGTTTCCATCGGCTGGTGAAACGCGTGGCTTGGACGCAACCATGCCATCGTGTGGAATCCAAACAGAGCTGAACCGTAGAAGCGGGTCTGCCAGGCCCCCAGCTGCTGTTGTATGCAAGTTCTTTCTTCAACGGAATCATTTGTCACCACTCAGTGACTTCTCTCTGTGTGCCTTTGCCCATCAGTGATAGTGCTTTAGTGACTGGGGAGACCCTTCTGTCTTTGGGTGAGTCCCAGCCTTGGAGTAACTGTGCACAATGACCCTGAACCCCTCTTCTGGTCTGCTCAGGCTCCCAAATGGGGGAACTCAGCTACCTCTCCCTAAGGATTAGATTAGGAACTTGAGGGGCGTCATGAACGATTATAGTATCCCCGCGCTCCCATTTAAAATCAAAATGAAAATAGTAACAATTTGTTAAATAAATTTACCTTTCCGAGCGACACGCAGCAAACATGTATGATTGGATTATGTATTTTCTTCCTAATTTTTCTCTTTCCCCCTTCTCTTTCTGTGCCCCTGCTTCGCTGGTGCCCTAAACGTATGCCTAGTGTGACTCCGCGATAATCCTGCACGAAGGGACCACTGTGATCCTTACACGGAGGAAAAGCCACGAAAGCCCTGAGCTACACCCCCAGCACCCCCCAAATGAAAAATTAGCAGCACTTCCTCCTACTGAAATTCAGTACCTTAGACTTGTTAAGGCAAAGGGTGTTATTTTACTTATCTTTAATTAATGAAATGCAGCTGCATTCTCTGGGAAACAGAAACCCTCCCATCCCACACCCTTCTCTCTGCATAGTTGAAGAAAGCTCTCGAAAAGTGTCTCCCTGTGCAGTGAACCAGCCTAGGTGGGCTCCCGGGCAGCTACGGGAAGGGGCCCCGGGCGTGCGGAGCCACGCCGTCTGCAGGTCAGCACATGGCAGCCGGGGCCCTGGGCTCACCCATGCTGAGGTCCTCAGAGGCCCCCCGAGAAGCCGCTCTGCCCCCCACTCCTGTCTAGCTTGCCACCCCCCGCCTGGCTCTCGGCTGAGTGTGGTAAGTGAGGCCCTGCTCAGCTCTTCCCCCTGGGCATGGCTCGTTAATCCCCCGCGAAGGAGCCAAGATGAAACCTGCAGCTGCTGACCCCACAGGTGCCCGACCCCTTCGGACAGACACCCACTGGCCGTGCTCTCGCCGAGGACGCCCCCGACTCAGAGTGACCGTGGGAGCCCGGTCACGACGCCTGCCCACAGCGCTCGTGTGGACGGGTCATCCCCCTGGTGGTCCACGCCCAGGCCTCTGCCCGTGTCACAGTTGGTTACTGACTATTCATTGAGCCCTTGGCAGCAGAGGCCGCCTGGTTTGAGAGAATGAGAGGTTGCAGGGTCTTTCGCTGAGGGGGAGGTGTGTCTTGGCGCTGCCCCAAGCAGAGCCCAGAAGCCCGCTGCAGTAGGAAGGGCAGCCGCTCCCCAGAGCCGGCCCCATCTGGGTCTTGCCACCCACTCTGCCAGCTGCACCAGCTTCTGCAGTCTGCTTGCCCTCTGTCACCTCCGTGTCCTACCGCAGAGCCGCTGTGCAGATGAATGCAAGCGAGTACGGTAAGAACGGGAGGTCCCTCTGTACAGTGGGGGCTCCATCCCCGTGACTTCTTCTCTTCCTGTGGTTAGAGCGGGTCGCTTTCACGTGGGCATGAGCAGTTGCACTGTGTCCATCACTAAGCACAACGTTCAAGGCTCTTCGTGGTTGCAGAGGCCATAGTAATGGTGATGTTCTGGAGGGGCTGAAAACCTTCCTGGGGAGAGAAGTTGTATTAGGGAGGAGGACAGTGGGCTGTAAAACGCTCAGTTACCTAATGCCCATGCTCGGCCCAGCGTGGGGACAGAAATCTGTGTGGGCTCCAGTTCCCAGGCTCAGCGTCGTGGAGGAGGTGATACAGAGTGAGGAATTAACGTGGCACACCGCGCACGACGTGGTGGCAGGGACTCTGCAGCTGTTCGCTGCGTCGGATGGGCCTACCTGTGTCATGCTTAGAACAAGCCACTTTCTAGTTTACAACGGAAACTGTTCAGAGGAAAGGTGAATGCCCATGATGGTTAGAGAACTGAGTCTAGGATGGACAAGGACCAGATGTTTAGAGTTACGAATTCATTTTCAGGTGGGTTAGAAAAAAATTACATCGGTGGTGTGAATTTACATATTCTATATCCTGGGGAAAAGTAGCGTTTTAAAAGTGCATTCCATAGATGATATTAGATAGATAATAATATGTCAGTAATCAGTGGTAGGTGCCACGGGAATGACTAAAGTTTGGGAAACGCTGACAGAAGTCATAGGATTGATCTCTGGATACCACGTGGATGAAAATACATGAGCCAGAACCTTCACCTTTCTGCCGTGTGAAGCTGTGTGATTTTAGACAACTGCTTTTACCTCTCTGTGCCTCCTTTTCCTCATGTTGTTTTGGGGGTTGTCACCGACTAAGTGAACCATGGTGGTACCACAGTAGGTCTTAAACACAAGAGTTAACTTACCTCACACCGATGCAAAATAACACAGGTCACATCTCACTGTGGTTGACAGAAGGGGGTTCCAGCTCTGTCAGTCAAACTCTTGTGGGTTACGTAGGGTCACAAGTGTTTTTACTGCATGACAAGAGAAACCACAGACTTGGGCAGCTGAGAGCTGTACAAAAAAGCTGGTGTGATTCTACAAATGATGGCATGGGTGGTTTTCCTGGGGAATAAGGCCCCAGTCAACTGAGCTGCGTTGACTTTGAACCCTTGACCTGTTCCAGTGAAGTCCCGGGCTCTCCTGAGTCGCCCAATGGTGTAGAAGACCATTAACCAAATTTTGTCCCTGGTTCTTTATTCAGCTGATGTACCTTTCATTCTGACAATTCCAAAAGCTTGCCAATTTGAATTGGACAGTACACAGTTCTATATAAAGCTATTTGGTTCCACCCAGAGGTAGATATATTTCAGTATTCACTTACACTGCATTCGCAACTCATGACATATAGCCATGGTTTCAGAATTTAAAAAACATATTTAGCAACTCTTATCAAGTGAGCAGGAATTGACAAGCACAGAAATGCTATCATCAGAGATCGGCTGAAGAAAATAATCCTCAAAGCTCTGCCTCCAGCCAGCAAGCTTGAACACCACACCCATATTGCCAAGGCCTCCTGGACATCCCCATGCATTAGAAGTTGTTCTCTTGATGATTCCCAATGCCCAGTAGCATTTAAGTGTGGTGAGAAGTCCTGCATCAAGTAATTCCATCTAACAAAACCATGTTTAATGCTGCAGAGGTCACTCTGAAAAAAAAAAAAATACAGCATAGGTCATGTGTATCCGAGAGATACAATCATTACTAGTATGGGCTGAAATGCAATAAATAAATAAATAAATAAATAAATAAATAAATAAAAACACTGCAAATGTAATAAAGTACGTGATACTAAAAATTATTGTCAGTTGCAATTTAGAAATTAAATTTTTCATATTTTGAATGTATTTCTCGATGCACGCAACCTATGCTGTAATTTATTTTTGACGGAGACCTCTGCAGGGGTTAGTAATGAATTTCTTTTGAGCAATAACCTTAATATTTCTATTCCCTAGAAGACAGAGAAAGAAATGCTGTCCCCACTTAGATGGTCGCCCTTCCATCCACTCGTTCATCAATCTGAAAACCTGAGTGACTTACTCTAGTTTTCTCCCTGGCCTGCATCCGGCCAGTCCCTGAGTTCTGTTGCTTCTGCTTGGAGATGCTTCCCAAGTCCCTTCCCATCTCTTCATCCCTGCTGCCCAAGTCGTAGGTTAAGTCCTGCTAGGTCTGTTTTGATTTTCCTGGCTGTTCTCCTTGTCTTCAGCATCTCTCCTCTATAATCCATTGTCCAGAGTTGTTTTCCTAGAAATAACTCATTGTATTACATTGAAACCTCCTGTGGTTCCCCCTTCCCCACAGGAGCAAGCCAAAATTAGTATCACAGATGCTAATTTCTACCACAGCGTATGGCATGGTAGTTACAAGCATAGAATTTGAAATCAAATCTTCCTGGCTAGACTGTGGGCAATTTATTTAGTCCTCCCAAGCCTCAGTTTTGTCATCTATAGAATGAGTATAATTGTACTACACATTTAATAGGATTGTGGTCATTTAAATTTACTAATTTAGCATGCCGGATTATCGCGTTTCTTTAGTGAGCGGGAGCAAGAGCCTTCTTAGTGTCCAGGGAGATAAGATAAAAAGCAGCAAAGGGAAAGACTCTAAAATACATGTTAAGGAGCAAAAGCTAAGACCCAGGGAGGAGCAGGACTATGGCAGATGATTTAACATAAAACAGCCTATGAGGACATTTCAGGATTAACATCCACTTGAACAGACACATATAACAGGACTGGCTGGGCTAGGTCCAGTCATTGACATCATTTTGATGACACAGATCATCACAAATGAGTAATGACAATATTAATGCATTCCTGTCTTTTATTAAATGCTTATGATATGGCTGCATTACGCTATTTTTACGTTAAGAGTTTTTGGCTCATTCTCATTGTAGGTGGTATTATCACCCTTCATTTTACAAATGAGGGGGAAAAAAAAGGCTTAGAGAAATTAAGAGACTCTTCCTAGGTGTTTGGGTGGTGAGTGACAGAGTTCGATCCATGCTAGAGCTAATAATCCCAGCTACACTTATCATGTCATCTCCTTCCGGTGTTGGATAAACTGGTTAACAAGGCACAGAATAATATCAATCAGTACATGATATTTACTATCACTGACGTGTATGATTAAAAGCCATTTTATTAAAATTTTTTTTATCTAGCACGTGTACACTTTTAAAATGCTGGTGTGTTAGCTAGCTGCAAAAGTCCTAAGTGGGACGTCTCACATTTCTCTGCTGTCGGATAAATGACACTTGGGACAGATGAACCGACACACTGAGCTTCCCAAAGAGAACCTAGTGGCTCTGAGCACCTGTGTGCTTCACACACCTCGTGTGAAAATTAGCTCCAACCCAGTTTCCTCACAGGTTTTTCTTAGATCCGGAGTCAAAGGGGTGATTCAGAAAGAGTGGATTCAGTGTCCTTCCGAAACTGATTTCGTTTCCGAGCCAAATCCGGGCGTGTAAACCCGTTTCTCTCCTGCCTTCTTGGTTCTTCTGCAAAAGCAGAGCCACCCCTGTGGGGGACATCCCCCACTCCCTGTCCCTTCGAGCTTGTCCTCAGAGTGTCCCCTTTGAAAGCCAGCTCTCGCCTCTCTTCCTATTCAAGCCGGGCCCTCCCTCGCTTGTCTAATTCTTAGCCAAGCATGGCCGAGCCAGCTGGCGAGGGACTTGGGAGAAACAATGGCCCCGGCCCTCCCTCAATGGAGCGCCGCTTGTGCCCAACGAAGCTTCCCGGATCCGAACAGTTGATTTCGAGTTTTAGCCCATTCTCCTCCATATTGAAGGGCTATGTTCTGTGGGGATTAAAGGCCTTGTAAGCAGAAGTAAGAAGAGGTACAAGAAAGAGGTCATTGTGGTCCTAGCGGGAATCAATATTGTCTCTTTGAAAAGCTGTCTGTTTCCAGCCCGACCATCTGGGACTGTGTGGCTCAGAAACAGCTACAAAGCAGAAAAAGCGAATTAGGTGGAGACCGGGAGGACCTGCAGGCCGGGCTCCCGAGGCTCCCTGCCTGGCCCGACGAAGGAGGTGCCAACGCGGTGGCCGAGAGGAGAGGTTCCAGAAAAGGAGAAGCAAAGCTCGACGTCTGTACTTACCGGCCGTTCATCTGTCCCTCCTGTGCCCGCATCGGAGGTTCCCAGGTGCCAGTTAGCTATTCTGAGGCGCTCCCGGTGTCTCCCTCCACTTTCGAGTGGCTCTGAGGCCTAACTTCCCAAAAGTGCTCCTGTTTTCGGGGGAGTGGACACATGCAGTGGATTCCAAACTTGAAGTTTATGGGGACTGGACAGTGTGGGGAGCGGTGAGAATGCACAGATGGTGTTGCTGCTTCAGTGCCCCTACAGCAAAGACAGTGTTTCCTCCACTTGGGGATTTATGGCTTCACTTTTTTTGGGGGGAAGGGGGGTTGGAGGAAGACAGAGCAGCAAAAGTGGCCGGAAGAGATGGAGCGCACAGACGTGGGATGCAGAAGGATGCTAAACTGGGGTTGTGCTCAGAGCGACAAAGCCTGCTCCCACTAATTTTCTGGAACTGAAGAGACTTTTAGGAAAATAGGTTTTTCCCAGGAAGCCCCCGAACCTGGGGAATGATAGCATTTTTGGTCCTTGAAAAGGGGATTCGGTTCGAGGCTGCTGTCAGGTGGTGAAATCGTTCCTGGGCGTGTGATACTGAAGTAAGAGCTTGAGCGTTGGACCCATTCTGGCTCTGGGATGGATTTGCCCTGCGTCCCTGGAGGAATCCTGAATGTTCTATAACCCCCAGTCTTCACTAACCAATTACAACAGCGAGACACACCTACTGAAAGGATCTCGTGTGTCACAGTAGGAAGGGCACACGAGAAGGTGGTGATGTGCTATAAGCCATCAATAGCTTGATTCAGAGGAGAGCTCCGTGTATGGAGTCTCTCTACAGTCCCCCCCGCCTCGACCTTGGCACACCTGACGGCCACAACACCCCACCTATGCACGCTGGGCACCGCCAGGCCTCATGGCCCAACGGGACGCCCCATCTCCGCGCGTCAGACCTGGTCTCCCGCCCCCATCCCGCCTCGGCAGGCAGCACCGGCCTTTGCGGGCGGGGGTTTGAGCACCACGTTTTACGCCGTCCTCTCGCCGCTCCTCCTCTGTCCAGTGCCACCCTGCTTTGTGTCCCGCCTTATCACCGTCTCTGCTTGAATTCAAGCACGTCCTCTTTGATCAGGACCAACAGCATCCTTTCCTCCTTAATTGAGCGGAAATTCATGTAACAGAATAGTGGCCGTTTCACGTATTTATTTTGCCTGGGGTTGTCTGTGTTGTGTCATCTTCCCAACTTTATTGAGGTGTCAGGGCCAAATAAAGCTGAATACGTTTAAGGTGTTACTATGATGAACCGTTTTGAAGTGAACGATTTCCTACCATCCCGCCACCATTGTCTGGTTCCAAAACAGTTTCATCTCCCCAAAAGGAAATCCGTACCCACCACGCAGTGGGTACTCCCTGCGCCCCCCGACGCTTGGCCCCCGGCAACGGTCTGCCTTCCGTCTCTCCAGATTTACCTGTTCTGGATACTTCGTGACCATGAAATCACACTGCTACTGAATCCTTCGTGCCTGGCTCCCTTCACTTCGCGTAATGTCTTCTAGCTTCCCGCACGTCCTAGCGGATCAGTACCTCAATCTGAAATGCCCTGCTCCTTGCTTTTCCGGGTGCGTGACCAACACCATCAGCATGACTTAGGGCTCGTTAGAAAATGCAGACTTGCAGGCCCCGCCCCAGGTACGGAGTCGGGTATCTCAAGTTCAGCGATTTGGCTGCAGAGTAAATTTGAGAAGCATGGCTCTCTTCCCTCCTCTTCTAGCACATAGCCTATCCTTCAAAGCCCAGGTCAGCGATCAGCTTCTCTGAGAAGACTTTACCCACTTTTTGGTAGTTAGTCACTTCCTTCCGATGCTATTTCCTTTATATACTTTCCTTTATATACTTTCCTTTATATACTGTGTCTGTTTCCTTGCGTCAATCAATGGCATCAATTTCATTTCTATGTGCTTTGCAGACAATCGACCTACAATACATAGTTGTTGAATTAGGTGAGTAGCCATCCACGTGAGGGAGACTTTATTGTCACCGCATTGCAAATGCAGAAACTGGAGCTCAAGGACGTCAAAGTTGTGTTGTAAGTGGCAGGGCTCAGATTCGAGCCCAGGCCTCCTCGTTTCAATACCCGTATTCTCACCTCTGTGCCGTGTGGGCGTCTGAAGAATTTGAGACAGTGAAAAGAAATACCTTAAGACACTGGGGGGTCTTCTCCTTCATGTAGGGAGCTGCCCATTCTAGAGTCTGCTAGCAACTAAGAGTAAGCAAACCAAGGCCATGCAGAGATTGCTGCTAGATGATGATGGCATGCCTTTTGACAACAAAGAACTATTTTGTGACTTTTCCAGGTCTCTTGGCAAAGATCAGTCCTAAAACGTGTTCTCCACAGGGATGTGTACATGTGCAGTCCCTGGCCTAAAAGAAGTGCACTCGGCGTTTATTGTTGAAAGGAAGGCGTGAATGCCTTTTCGCCTGTATGCGTAACCAGGCCTCTCTGTGTATGTGCCTACTACACAGCTTCAAATATGTGTGTGTGTCTGTGACGGTGCGTTCCAGGCCCTTGCTCCTCGAAGTGCGGTCTGAGGGTCAGAGTGTTGGCCTCCCCTGAGAACTGGTGGAAATGCAGAAACTCAGGCTCCATCTCAGACACTGAACCAGACTCCGCGTTTTGAGTCGGGTTCTCAGGTGACCCACGCCCAAGTCTGAGAAGCACTATTGTAAACTATCCCAGGTATGCCAGGCCAGGTGGTCGTGTCAGGTCTAAGGTCAGGGTGCTCAAGCGCTGCCAGAGAGAGAGCTGTTCCAGTGGCCTGCCATACACTGGGGTCATTATCTCACGCCTCTGCTCCTCGTGCACCTGCAGATAAAGATCTAACTTACCACTTAAAGAACGTCCTTGAACCTTTGTTGATACTTGAGGATCCAGTTGGCTTTGAAGTCTTCCTCTGCCAGGATGGAGTCGTGTCTCCTCAGTGTGCAAAGAGACTTGCCTACTTCATAGAGGTGCTCACTGCCCTGTCGAGCTTTCCTTTAGCCTGCCAGCCCAGCCCCTCACTGGCCAAGAAGATAACTTGTCTCTTCACTCAACTCCCAATTCTGGCAATTCGGTCTTCATTTGCCCCGCTGCCCCCCACCCAGAATTAGATGTGACTGTCTGTCTGTCTGTGTTTAGAGGGAGTTGGGGAACAATGGATAGTTCGAAGAAAAAAATATGCCCTTTCCTTTCCTTGAATTTGTCTTGGGAATCATGGCATTAGTTGGTCACTGACATTATCCCTCTTTCCTCATCTACTGTCACCCACCTGTCCCCTACCCTAAGCCATTTATCAGACTATAAAAATTATACTGGGGTCACATTTTCTCTCTCTACCCGAGGAATACATTCTTCAACTTAAAAAACGGCATTTGGAGACAGCTACAGATAACAACCAGGGGTTATTTCTGAATAACAGCGCATTAAAACGTCATTTCTCTCTAAAGTGCTTTTCTTAAGAACTGATAAAAGTGGCTCCTCTATCATTTTGCTAAAGATGGCATCAAACAACCATATGATGAAGGTGGTCATAGAATATTCTCCCAAGAATCACAGGCAGTTATAAAGTTAGAAAACCAGATTAGTAAACGACTCTTCTATAAACAGAAGCATGTATTTGATGCAAGTTGGAATTTTATTTGAAAAACGAGGGCAGAAATGTCTGTTCTTTTATCCTCTGCAATTAAATTTAATGTACTTCTAAACACATGCATCTATCCTGCTACCATGTAGCTCTCGTGGCAGGAAATTCAGGTGATTAATAATATTAGACTCTCCCAAGGGTTGTGCAAAGACCCTAAGGTCTTACACAGCAGCAGCACTCACCAGGGAGACCCTTCTGGTCATCACTTATCTGTCCACCTTGCCTGCCTTTGAGATACCTGCCATCCCAGGGACCTGATCTTTTCTGGTCCAGTTAGGACATACAACTCTTTGGTGGTGTTGGGAGCGCTGTGTCCAGAGCCCATCTGCTCCGGGTTGCTTCTTCCTCCTCTGACCTCCAGCCCCTTTTTATTCTAGCTGAAACCTCTGCCTCTCCTTTTCAAATACCCGCAAGCACGCTCCTTGGCTAAACCTCCTCACTGGGTTTAGTCTTTTACCAAAACTACAGGGTATACCTGTTTTCAAATCGCTGCTGCTTTCTGCCCTGCAAAAATCACCCCCCCCCCCAATTTTTTTTCTTATCTCGCTGGGGTTCTGCTACTTGCCTGAAATATAAGAGAAAGGGACAGATTCAGTAAATGAAGTCCAATTTAGTATCTCGGAGTAGTGTCCACACGACTCTGCGTAAGGAGCTTACACCCACACGACTCCCTCCATCACCTCTTTCGGATCTTGCTGCAGAGAAAGAAAAAGGGGGTCCCTCCCTTTAGTTCATGGTCCAGGACCATCGCCAGATGAGGTTTTGTGAATTTTTCTCCTTTCTCCCTCTCTCAAACTCACACCCGCTCTTTACGGCCCCCACTCACGCGTACTGAAGTCTGCTTTTAGTTGTGTGTGCTTGGTTGAAACTTCTGTACGTTTTCAAAACACTTTGTACTTTGATGTAATTCTAAAAATACGTAAACGGCACAAGAACAATAATACCAAGAGCTGATCTATACCCTTTACTCAGATTCGGCATCTGTTTGCGTCTTAACTCCACTTACTTTCTCTTCTCCTCTCTTCCTTCCCTTCCTCTCTCTCTGATACACACACACACAAAGAGAGAGAGACAGACCGAGAGACAGAGACAGACAGAGACAGACAGAGAGAGACAGAGAGAGGCAAAGAGACAGAGAGAGAGACAGAGAAATAATATATTGTCCCTGAAGCAGTTGAATGTAGGGTAGGGATTGACCCCCAGCTACTTTAGGATATATTTCCTAAGAACAAGGACAATGTCTCGTATCCCCATAGTGCTGTTATTAAAATCGGCATTGAACAGGGGTAAAACACTGTTATCAAACCCCTAGTCCATATCCTAATTTCATTCAATGTCCCAGTATTTCCCTTTATAGCAGCTTCTTTTTTTCTGATGTAGCATCTAACCCAGGATTACTCTTTACATTTATTTTGCATTTTTCATTCAACTCCTTTCATCGTAGTCTTTCTTTTGCCTTCAAGACACTGACATTTTGGAAGCATACAGGCCACTTACTTTATAGAATCTTCCTCAACTTGGGGTTGTCTAATATTTCCCTAGAGATTAATTCATTTTATGCATTTTGGACAGGAATAGCATCGAGTCAACGTGTCTTTCTCATTGCATAGTATTGGGAAACACATAATATGGGTTGACCCCAATATTGTTGATACTAACTTTCATTATCTGGTTAAGGTGGTGTATACCAGATTTCTTCACTGAATAACTCATTTATGGGATAATATTTTGGAGTATGTAAATAACCTGTTCTTTACCCAGTTTTCACCTATCACATTTAGTATCCATTGATGATTTTCTAATGCCATCTATGAACGTGCTTATAATTTACCTAAATGGGTTTAAATCTTTTTGATATTACTGTATTTACATCTCTTGGTCGCTCTTAGCAAGGACATAATGTGCTATCAAATGTGTTTGATTTAATTTTACTCATCTAATCCTTTTGTGAAGGATTCACTGAAGTTGGAGTCTCCTCCAGCTCCCAACAATAACATGCTACAAAGAATATTCCAATAACACTTAATACATTTTCCTTTATTGATGTTGAAGACTTCGCAGAGAGTTATACCCGGAGAGCAGGATTGCTAGGTATAACGTACACAAATACTAATTTTACCAAAAAACTAGGCTAGTTCACTGTGATATTGTGATTTATTTAAAAAATATATACTTGGTTTTTTCACTGTTCCTAGTACTTAACTCCTACACCCTTGGGATTTCCTACAGGATGGGAGGATAAAGGTGTCCTTTGTTATGTTGATGAGATAACTTTAGGAACTCAGGTATGGATGGGGGCTGGTTGCCTAGAGAACCGGTCATGTGATTAGAAACTTTCAGTCCCACCCCTTTGACCTCTGGGGAGGGGAAGGCTAAATCTGTCACCAGTTGTCAGTGACTTAATCAATACGCTCCTGTAATATAATGAAGCCTCCATAAAAACCCAGAAGGATTGGGTTTGGAGAGCTTCTGAGTTGGTGAATGCAAGGAGGTGCTGGGCCAGTGGAACATCTAGCGAGCTCGTGGCAGCCCCGTGCCCTCTCCCCATACCCTGCCCTATGTATCTCTTCTGTCTGGCTGGTCTTGAGTTTTTCCTCTTATAATAAACCAGTGATCTAGTAAGTAAAATGACTCTCTGAGTTCTGCAAGCCGCCCTAGCAAATCAATTCAACTGGAGGAGGGTGTTGTGGGAACCTCTGATGGATAACCATTGGTCAGAAGCACAGGTGGTAACCTGGGCTTGCAGATGTGCCCAGGATTGAGGGAAAGGGGTCTCGTAGATGACTTCTTAACCCGAGGGATCTGACGCTGTCTCAGGGTCAATAGTGTCAGAAGTGAGTTAAATCGCAGGGCAGCCCACTGGTGTTGCAGCATTGCTTGTTGGAGACAAAGTTGCATGCAGAACCAAAATATTCACCCTTCTGTCAGTGGTGCATGGAGACTCCTGTTCCTGAATCCTCACCAATACATGGTATTCTTCAGTTCTCTAATTTTTTTTTTCAACCTGATGAAGAAAATGCATTTCTAAGATTACTAGTAGGCTGGAACATCTCTTCACCTACTAGTCATTTAAGTGTAACCAGTTTTGAATTGCTTCTCCATTTTCCTATGAAGTGTCTTTGTATGTTTATTGTTTGTAGCTACTCTGTACAGTCCAGATGCCTCATTTGTTTTGCACTGAAAATAACCTCTACTATCCCCATTTGTTAACTCAGAGTGTTATGTTCTCTACTAAACAGAAAGAGGATGATATGTTTATAGCATAAAGGGTAAATCTAAAGTCACAGTGATGTGGAACTGGAAATATGAAAAACTGTAATTACGTTTAAGTTATTAGACATTTCATCCCAATGATTATTTATCTTGTTCCAGTTTATCTTCCAGATATTAAAAACTCCTTTAAGTTCATGTGTTTGGGGACTGTCTAATCTAGGGACAGGAGCCTAGGGTTTGTCCCTAGGGAACTTACCTTGCTGGGATCCACTACCGATGCACTGTGGACAAGGCACTTAATATTTCTGCTCCTCAGTTTGCTCATTTAATTAAACAAGCTGTTTGACCTGTTATTTGCAAATGATTATTGTGAGGACAAAATGGAAATAAATCATGTAAATATGTTTTATCACCATAAAGCACTGTATACACATGAGGAATCATTACTGCTATTAATCATCGTAATTATAAAAAGAAGCTTTGCTAAGTAAGGCTGACATTAAAAACAGCATCGCAAGCTTACCCTTCTCTATGTTTCCTCCAGTTTTTTCCTTCAGTTTGAAAGCAACCAAATCACCCTCATGTCTGCAATCATTTAGGTCATATAAATGACTTTACACTTTAGGCTATATACATGACTACATGCTTTCTCAGAGTATTATCACACATCTACACACACCTTTCTTTTGATTAAAGGATAAATTACTTTCAGAAGCAAAATTTTTTTAAAAGTCTTCATCCAACTTTAAAGAAAAATCCCTGTCACGTCCATAATATTTATATCTGCTATGATTAGTTTAATTATTTATACCAAGTATCGTATCAAAGATCCAGAAGCATATGGCATAATGGTTAAGAGCTCAGATGCAGCAAAATGTACACGTTTCATCCTGTCTGGCAATTATTTTGGAGAAGTTACTGTGCTTCTCTGTTTTCCAATTTTCTCATCTACGGAGGGGCGGTAACTTCAGAGGGTTGGAGTGAGGATTACATTAAACATAGCTAAGTGCTCCATAAGCAAGTTTTCTATTATTAGTAGTATTATTTAGATTTGAGGAAACTAAAGCTACTTGGGATTCCATGGAAATGAAATTGCTGTTTTGATCTAGGGGTTATACCTATTTTAAAAGTTAGGGACAGATGAGTATACTAATGGCAGAAAAAGGGAAGTGTTTTCTAAGCCAACACTTGGTGCAAAATTTTATCCACACCATCCTAGGTGCCTGTGGGCAAGCGCTGCTGAGAGGCCTGCACCCCGCCCCTCTGTTGTTCCCTCACTATTGCAAACAGGAGGGTGGACCCCACATGGCTCAGAACTTGGGGAGGCACTGAGACTAAGCAGAAAGTCAAATTCTGAAGCTGGGAATGAGACCTGGAGGTAGCTTGGGACACTGGGCAGGGAGCCACCAAGGAAGGGTTCCATCTGGATGAGGCCAGAAGCCCATGAGGAGGGCAGTGCAAGAAGTCTGGTGACCAGCAGGAAGAGGGCTGAGTGCTGGTGAGTGAAGTCGGGGAAATGTTGCCACTTAAAACCACAAAATGCAGACCTCCTCAGAAATGGGAAGATGGGGAGTAGAAGACCCTGGCTGGCAATCAAAACTAAACAAAACTTATTCTTCAAAATCATAAGGTCAGGACAAAGCAGAAGGTTAAGAAACCATTAACCCTGCAAAGGTCATGGTCAAAAGAATTACAGTGTAGGTCACGTGTGTCCAAGAGATACATTCATTACGAATATGTGCTGAAATGCAAAAAAAAAAAAATTTAAACCCTGCAAATATAATAAAATACATGATTTTTAAATTTATTTTTAGTTACAATCTATAAATTATTAAACAAAGAACTATAAAAATACAAAGAATAAAAAATTTTCTTACCAAATAATGGAAACATGAATATTGCAAAAAAATACAACCAAAAGTCTTTAACATTAATTAATCAGAATCTTCAATATTTGGCTTTGTAAAATGTTAACAGTCATCACAAACAATATTACTATGCTCAAGGCATAAACACTTTTCACAACTCTTGTAAAAGTATTTTGATAAGCGATTCATTTTGGATGCATAGTACATAACACATCTTTTAACATCTCCTAACATGTTATAACCAAACTGATTGCTTAAACATTATAGCTTAACATTAGTTATGTACGAACACGCAGCAAGTCATGACCTTGAAAATATGCACCCAATATATGTAACAGTATTTAAGAAAAGAGTTGGATTGTATTTCTCAGACCAGCCACAACCTCTTAATCAAGATTAGCTACAGTCAAGTAATCAGTAATCTAGATTAGCCAAGGTCAAGAACTCAGTTGTCTCAGTTAGCCAAGATCGAGTCTGCAGTAAACTCTCAACAACTTGGGTGGGGCAGTATGTAGAATCCAGTAGGCATTTTCTAACAGGCATTACCAACCTACAGCCCAGGATGGCTTTGAATGCAGCTCAACAAAAATTCTTAAAACATTCTGAGATTTTTTTGCAACCTTTTTTTTTTCATTGCTCATCAGCTATCATTAGTGTTAGTGTATTTTATGTGTGGCCCAAGACAATTCTTCCAGTGTGGCCCAGGGAAGCCAAAAGGTTGGACACCACTGGTCTAGAACATCAATGGTAAGGACCTGATGACCATCACCCTCTGTCTCATGCTACTGCACTGAGGTTAAGCTCTGAATGTAAGGTTTCCACAACAGATGAGAGCAGGTAGATGTGTGTGAGCAGGTGAACCCAACTGGGGATAATCAATGGTCAGAGTCAAAATGAACTGTATTAGATGTTACTTGGCTTCTTTTGAGAACCTATATATCCAAAAATGAAATAAAAATAAATACCTGGTGTACCAATACACACAGCATGGAAAAGATCATAGCATAAATTGAGAGTACCTAAATTAAACAAATACAGCTCATTGTGTTTCTTTATGTTTTAAAGGGAAGCTACCAAAACATGAATATCTTTTGGGCTTTCAGGTCTTTTCTCAACAGTTCATCTACCAGAATGGCTTGGGCTATGACCAATTCCCTGTCTTTTTTGATCCATTATCTTCTCTTGAACTCTTTCTGCTTATATTGCTCTCTTTTACAATACTGGATAATACTGTCCTTTGAATTCTTACCTGTCCTTGTTGCTATTCCTATTGCCAGAGCCTATGTTACCCAGTGCACTTAGCCACCTGTCCAGCCTTTGTCATGAGTGCACTTGGGCTTGGTTGATCTTTTCCACACTCTCTTATATGTTCTTTACATTCATCTTATTTTTTTCATTTTCACAAGCATTTATTGTTGAGTCTCTTGGACTGGGGCACAGGGGTCTGCCACCTTTCATCCAGAGTTGTGTCAGAATCAAGAGACATGGAGCAGGACATTAGAAGCAGTGAGCATGTCTTGAAGGAGTATGGCATCAAGCCAGAATAAGACACCGAAAACCAGGCCTCCAATCCACGTGAGCCAAAGCGAAGGGCTAGAACCAGTCTTAGAGATAGAGCGACCCCAGGAAAAGACGCATGGCTCAATAATGAAAATAACCGAAAATGGATTCTCTCTTTTGGTTACCTGTTATGAGCCAGCTACTTTCTAGCCTTGTACTAAATCCTATGGGGAGATATTTTTTAAATCCTCCTTTTACAGAAGATGATACAGAAGTCCAAAGAGGTTCAATACTTACCTAAGATGTGATGGAGCCATGATTCGTGATTGTGGTCCATCGGTTCCAAAGTTCATCATTTTTATCTAATTCCAGATTTCCCTGCATGAACCAAAGGTACAGAGAAGGAGACATACATGGAAGAATTAATGTAGCAGAGTTCAGGCACACTTGAAAGTTTTTGGAGATTGCCGTACTTCCTTCATGAAAATTATAAGTATATTTTAAGAGGGAAATTTAGAATGTTTAGTCAAGATGTCCAGGGAATGTTAAGATGAGAGAAGTATCCATATAGAAGCAGGCTAGAAGCCAAAAAGTAAGGGAGCCTAGAAAAGCTAAGCTGGACTCTTGAGACTAGAGGCTAGATAGATATCAAAGACCCTTAAATCAGACCATTTGTGCCCCGTTGGCCGAAACCAATCATGGTAATCCTACTTTCCCTTGCTTGAGATGCACAATTTTATGATCTTCCCTTAGGGACGATTCTGTGACTTAGTTTTGGCTAATGAAAATTTAAGGGCAAGCTGCCAGAGTGGGGGCTTCTGGGAAAGATTTTCCCACCCGACAAAAAGAAAGAAAATTTTGAGATAGCTTCCCACCCCTCCCTTTCTGCTTGGGACATGGACGTATAATGTGTGGCAGCCATTATGTGACCACAAAGGAACCGTGGGGAGGTAAAAGCGTCCTATGGAATAACAACCTCTGACCCTTTATATCCTTTGTATATTGTTGACAGTTTGGAAAGTACTTTTACATACCCAATCTCATTTAATGCTTAAATAATTCTGTGAGCTGCCCACGATACGTGCTCTGGAAGGATCTAAAATCTGTGGATTCAACCAAAGTGACAGCAGATGATGGAAATAAAAGTTACCCCATGTTTTCAGGTGGTTTTTCTAACTGATCCCGGACAATAGTCTGCAGTAGTTTCCAGTGTTGCCCAAAATGAGCTCCTGAATGAGACATTGGCCTTCGGACCCCCAGGATGTTTCAAGGAATATTAATTAATGGTCTAAAGCACAGGGTTTGTGTTTAGCTTAGCAAAGAATATTGGAACAGTTAAGGGCAAAAACGGTCAGGCAAAACTGTAAAGAGTACACAAGTACGTGTTGACACAATTTAGGGGCCGATTACTGAGGAAATGCCAAAGGCTCCATGCTGCTTCAAAAACTAGTAAGAGCACAGACCTTGAGAATCATTTATCATAGAGATTTTATTCTCATTCATTGGGAGAAATGTCAATGTAGGCTTTCAAGGCAAATTCATAACAGCTTTAAATCACCAGTGCCCATATTTCTACCCTCCGAGTACAAAAAATTTCAGTCTGTTAAGTCTTGAAGTAAGAGCCGACAAAAGTACTAATCATTGTACATAACCAAATGCTTAAAGTGACATTGACCTAAAAACAGTAGCTCTTGTAAGTAAAGTGAAAATGTATTTATTCAGTGCTTATCCTATACCAGAAATTATACAGTATGTGATCTAATTTGACTCTCCTACATCCTTATGAGATAAGATTATCGGTAATTTATAAAAGTGAGTACATCACAAATTTAATGAAACCAGTTTTCCGTATACAGTAGACTAGAATATCATCTGAATCATCAGACTCTCTCTATATAGAAATGAAACATGCAAACCATTCAGTTAATTCAATTTTTAAAATTGAGTCAAATGACCTTGTTTTACTCCTTGCCAGGAAAAAAAAAAAAAAAACAACAAACCTACTTTCTGAATAACTAAATTTTAAAAAATCTTTTAGTTAATTATTTTGAGATTGTACATTTGAAAGGATCTCAAACAAGCTGGTTAAATGTGTTTGGTTTGGGGGCATCTGGTATAATTATCCCCCTACTTCATACTTGATGAGACCAGTTTATATGAGTTACCTTATTAAATTATCTCCAAATCCTATGAGGTATGAATTATTCACATGCTGCAAATGAGGGAAAAAGTTCAGAAATGTTAGCATAATGCCAAGGTCTTGGAACAAGAAAATTACAAAGGCAGAAGCCAAGTCTAGGAGCTCCTTGCTTCAAAGCCCATGTCTGCTGCTCTGTGCTGTAATCACTGCACGATTTTATTTTAACAGATGATCTAGACAAATCCCTCTGAATTTTAAACTACAAAATTAACGACGTCGCTGAATGTAGGATCTATTAGACAATTTTTCTTAAATGAGAATTTCATGTATTTCCTATTTTTCTTCTTTATGAAGTTGGAGAAGGAGCAAAGGAAGACACTGTGCTATTATTTCCAAGTGATACCTCATGCATCATGCCATGGCTGTGTCCGTTACATGAACGTGCTAGGAGCATCGTTTTGATTTTCTTTTTTTATTAAATTGATCAGGGTGACATTGGTTAGTAAAGTTATATAGAGTTTGGGTGTACAGTTCTATAATACATAGTGTGCTCATCAACCAGAGTCAGTTCTTTTTCCATCACCGTATATTTGACACCCCCTCCCTCCTCCCACAACCCCCTCCCCCCTTACCCTCTGGTAACACCTCAATTATTGAGTTTTTGCTTCTTGGTTGCTTCCAGTTTTATATCCCACATAGGAATGAAGTCATATGGTTCTTGGTTTTTTTCCCTCTGGTTTATTTCACTTAGCACGATGATCTCAAGGTCCATCCATGTTGTCACAAATGGCCCTATTTCATCTTCTCTTGTGGCCAAGTAATATTCCATTGTGTATCTGTACCACAGCTTCTTTATCCAGTCATCTGTCGAAGGACAGTTTGGTTGATCATTTTTATTTTTGAAGTCCAGCTCTAGTCCTACTTGTATACTCTGTAATGACTCAATTGATCATCTATAGCAAGGCCTACTGCCTACCACTCTCCTCCCAGCCCCCCAAATCAAGCTTAGCATCATTGTTTAAATACATAGGTGTGGGTAGGCACCTATCTATTGAACAAGAGGTGTCTTAATCAAGTTGCAGGTTAATTTTATGAAAATAGAATGACTCTAAGGGCATTGATTAAAACAAGTCTGAATCCTGTCCTGCCTCTCAGTGACTAAAACTATGGCAAGTGACTTAATCTCTCTGAGCCTCAATTCTATTATCTACAACTGTTTCTCAAACTGTATTTCTCAAATTTCTAATCCATTTGGGGAAAAAGACTTTTGTAAGGTGCATTAAAACAAATGACCAGGGAAATGATCTACAAAACATAACTTTATAAAATATATACTCACTTGTTTAGAGTAGTAGTTCCAAAAATTACTCTACTCATTAAAAGTCTCTAAATACCTACTCTGAATTTCTCATCTTGCTGTGTGGACTGGAGAGAAGTCCGCAGCCTGCCACCTGTCCAAGAAGTGCATTTGAACAGCATGATCTTTAAAACTAAGGATAAAAATATCTTTAATCATTGAAGCATTGTTAGAGTCCAATGCATAATGTATGTGAGATGCTTGGGAAAGTGCTTGGCACATAAGAAAATTCTACCCTCTTCAGTAAAACTTGACCCAGAATCCCTAAGGAAATACCACCAAGTAGAGAATCTCCTGGGGAAAGTAGGGATGGTAAAGCACCTGACTAAAGGCACTTGACCTTGTCCCCCAACTTCGCTTCCCATCAAGTTTTTCTGCTTGTTCCCCTCTTGCTCTCATTGCCACTCTGGCTCTCTCTGCTGTTCCTTCCTGATCCCACCATGACATTGACTGCATGTGGAAGTATGGAGTTCTGGTCCCAACCCACTTGTCTGCTCTTTGGTTCCACAAGCCCTGTGGCATAAAGAGTCTTTAGTCAGACTGGTGACCACCCAACTCTGTTCTTTCCTCGTTATTTGCCTTAAGCAAGTCACTTAATAGCTCAGGGCTTCAATTTCCTCATGTATAAAATGGGGGGAAAGTGTAATACCTTATGGGGTTGTTATGAAGATTAAATGATCCAATACATACCAAGAGCTGAGTATAGCACTTGGGACATAATAAGCAACTTTCTTAGTAAGTGTCAGCTTCCATCATCATCATCATCATCATCATCATCATCATCATCACATGGAAACTCCTGCCATGAGTCTCCACACAGCAGAAGTCATTCTGAAAGGACTCTATAGAAGCACCCTCCTAGACGACAGCTCCTGCCTAGGAGAGAGACCCTATCATATCACCTGCATGGCGATCCTTACTCTTAGATTTACTTTGTACTTGGAGAGATACTTTTGGTACAGGAATGATCTCACCTTTTAAGTGAGAGTCCATCCCCTACTTGTCTGGATGTGGCTTACCTGTATAAGGCTACAATCCATCTTAACACAAATCTCTACTGTCACTTTTATATAGCAGGCAACACAACTTACAGTATGCTTTGATAGTCAGAAACCATTTCCTCACTGTAGGTTTCGTATCAATTAGCTAGTGCCACAGTAACACTGTATATACCAAACCACCACGAACCACACAACAATGAACATTTCTTATTCACGTATCTGGGATGTGTGCTCAGAAGCCTTACTGATCTTGGCTTCGCTGGGCAATCCTTCTGGTTTTGGTTGGACTTGCTTATGTGTATGAGGATTGGCTGGTTGTTGACTGATCGAGGATAGTCTCGGCTGGAATGACTGGGGGACTTAAAAACTGTTCTGTCTCCTATCCACCAGCTGGCTAACACAGACATGTTCTCATGGCCTTGGCAGAGTACACAAACAAGTGAAACTCTAGCACTTTTCAGGTCTTTGTTAGCACCACATTTGTTAATATTCCATTGGCCAAAGCAAGTCACAGGGCAGAGCCCGGAGTAGGAGTCGCTAGCACTACAAAGCTACATGGAAACCAACATGGGTCTTGTGCTCATCGAGTGTTAGTTCTGCCTTCTATTTCCTTCTATTCCTGTCCAATCAGATCAGGAAAATCTCTTGCTGGTTCATATTACCAAGGGAAACCAAGATCTTATCAAAAATAAACTCGAGGATTTGGTTGGTTTGTTGGTTTTAATGGAATCTGGAGTGTACTTTTTCTTTTCTTTCTTTTCCCCACTAAGCAGAAAAGTAGCAAAAGAAAACATTTATTTTTAATAGTGGATATCGGGACATTTCATGTCATAATCTCTAGAATGACTTATAACTCCTGTTGGGACCAGTCTTTATCCTGTGGATTATGCTAGTCTCACAAGTGAATTTAATACTCAAGGAATAATACTAAAATAGCTACTTATTAGAGTTGAATGCTTTCCTCATAAAAATATATAATGAGCTTTCCTAGGGGAGGTAAAACTCTAGGGAGATTTCCTGTGTTAGAAATACGATATTTTCCTCTCAAATAAAAAAAAAATACTGTATCTTTCATTTCTGAAAATGTTTCCTAAGCAAGCAGAGAATTACTATGTCCATTTCTTGAGAAAAAAATTATTTTCGTGCCAAAGAAAGACATGAAGTCCTCCTGTATCAGTTCATCCTCCAGTTAGTGACATTGCGGGAGGGTTCCCGGAAGGCATCGGTGATTTCAGAAGGGGTCCCCTTCCACTTCAAGGGCAAACCAGGACCTACTCGGTCCCCTTGCTGTAAAGGAGCTACTTGGGCATAGGAATGATTGGGCGTGGAGGGAGGGTGGGGCAAAGGGAGAGGGCAGGTCCTTGTTGAGACTCTAGCTTGGAGTTGCTTCTGGCCCAGGATTTGTGTTAAGCAAGGTCAGATGGATAATTCATCCTGAAGATGTATGAAGCAAGTCAACAGAGGTGTATAAAGGTGGGATCACAGTGTTGCATAGAGCCCCTCCCTTCTTCTATGTCAGTGTCCTCATAGTCTTGCACAAAACTTGGACTCCAGGGTCAGTAGTTTAGTCCAGCCCTTTACAAGCTCTGTGACCTTGAAAATTTGCAATGATTGTTATGAGAGCACTCATATGTAAAATGGGAATACAGTGGTACTCATCATTAATTGGTTCTGGGAGGTGTGACGAGTACTAAATAAGTTTTTCTCATAAGGAATAAAGTAAATAAATGTAATGCATTCCCAAAACTACACACAATGACCACCGAAGTGAAGACAAGACCGCAAGGGATGTGCCCCGGGCACGTGGTACCGTGTGACTAACGCATGACCCCTCGTTCTGGCTGGAAAACGTAGCGAGTCACGAGGCCATTGACACCCACAAGTTCTAGCTTGCGTGTCAAGTACCAAACCAACGATGAGGACCAGGGCAAAATGTTCACATTGACACGCGTCGAGTACCAAATTCAACGAGTTTCAAAGCAGTGGAGTACCAAGATGTGACAATATGCTTCCTACGCCTGCAATGATATGTGACATTTAGAAAGTCACTCATTGTGAACCTCCTCCCATCCCAGAGAGGAGTACTAAAAGTAGCTATGTCTTGAATTTGAAGCTGAAAGTCTCCACAAACATCACTGAAGAAAGGCAGCACCATGCCTGACGTGAAAGAGGAGAGAGCAGGGACTTTCATCCTGAGAACCAGAGTGTGGAATTTTCAGTATTTCACCGGCACCCATCCTGGGCCGGGCTCTGAGGGAGAAAGGCAGTGAGGTTGGAATTGCTCTCATTTTCATGGCAAGGATCATTTGACTTTGATCTTGAGAGAAGTTCAGAGGTGAATTCTGAGGGGTAGGTTTTGGGGGAGGGATTTGGGGGAGAGCGTGCAGGCCATGAAGAAGAGTAGATGAAAGAAAAGGAGAGCAGAATTCATTCTGGGAAGCAGGGGAGAGAGGGAGAGAGAGTTTTTAGAGTCACCGGGGTGGTGGGTACAGGACAGGGAATTCCCTTTTCGTCCCTGCCTTAAGGAATTCAGGTTTAAAGCAGAAGTCTTGGAGAAGCTGAGGGAAGACTGTTCTTAATTTCCTCTGTTCTGTGCAGTTATAAACGGGGGGAGGAAAACGAGATGTGAACCTTTTATTATCGTGTTTGCGGCTTCTGGGGTATGACTTTCATGCTAGCTTTTCAGATCTTGCTCACTTGAAGCAATTGTTTAATCTTAAATTAAATAAAAAACCTAGACCAAGTATTTCTCTTCTCCTTTCAATTAATTTTCCATGTAAGTATATCATTTCCTCGCTGAAGAAACTCATGCTCTGAGAGGAATGCCTAGTTTAAGTATTTTTACACTTGAAGAGACCTATTGATACATAAAATAATATTAAGATGTAAAGCAATGCATTATAAGGGCAGGGATCCCTGCAAATGTTCTTCTGGTCCTGGCTGGTCATAATGGGCTGTGTGACCTTGGGTGAAGTCATTAACCTCTGAGCCTTAACTCCTTGATTATGTGATTGTGTAAAAAAGTCCTTTCAGCTCTAAAAACTTTTATCGTAATTAGTCTTGAGGTGAATAAAACACCTTAAACAAAGCAAAGGCTCTTTCAGCTCTAAAACTGATTGAAATGAGCATTGAGGTGAATATAACACCTAAAACAAAGTTAACAATGAAATATAATAAGTCCATCCACTTCTTAAGAATTTACGGATGTTAATCCTACAGGCAAAGCAACTTCTGCAGACGCCGATTTCATCATGTACGAAATGGACTTTGTGATCATATCTATCCTGTTCGGCGTGTTGTGAGGTTTACAAAATGTTTGCAAAGACCTTAGCGTAGTGACTGGCACTTCCACGAATGCAGGTGAAAAAGATGCACTGTAGAATTGTACGCCTGGAACCCATGTAATTCTTGTTGACCATTGTCACCCCAGTAAGTCTAACAATAAAAAATAAAGAAAAGAAAAAGGAAAAGGAAAAAGAACAAAAGAAGCTGCTATGCTTTGTCGTCAAATCGCTCTCTGGGATTCCATTTTGGACCCTGGGCTCCCCAGCGTGTCTAGATGAACAATGTAAAGCAGAGTAGATGAAGACGACAATGATGATGATGATGACGATGACATTGGCAGCTAACGGGGTTCTGTTCGTAGTGCTCTATGTGTATGAACTCAGGTAATCCTCATACCAACCCTACGAAGTAGAGGACATGATCTTCCCTATTCTACAGATGAGAAATCTGAGATACAGAGATGTCGGGTGGCTCATGCAATGCCACGCAGCTAGTAAAGAGCACCCTCTACTTCCATTGGTGACATTGGGAAAGTACCTGGGAGAAGAACAAAAAGGGTATGCCAGACGTTTTAGTTCCCCAAACATGCTCAGAAAGATGGCTGATTAAGTCTGATGCATCCCCCAAAGTTCCTGCCTGTTTCTAGCAGTTTCTTCCCACCTGACACTAATGAACATGCAAAAGATGATCTCAGCATTTGAGTAACGACGCTCCCGCCCGCTGCCCGCTGCGTGGAGATTATGAGTAGAGCTGTGCGGTGGCTTCAGCACGCAGGTGGTACAGATTCTTAATGAAGATTGCATTGAGATGATAGCATTTTGGTGTGTTTTATGATGAAATTCACCAAGCATTGCAAACATTTTCCAATTGGCTCACTCAGCCACAGAGATAATAGGAGGGCTTGATGTAAAGAACTAGCAACACAGGAAGAACTAAATATAAATTGCATTAGAGCTACCCCCATGTAAGAGGACTGACTCAGAATGCTCATGAATACAGACTCGGTGGTGCTATTTATGAAGGAAAATTGACAAGGAGGCAAACTAGGGACTCAGAAGACCAATTCTGACTAAAGAGTATTGGCAGAGATAATGAGACACTCTTTTTCTACTGGGGAATGAGAAGTTTGCTAAGAATGAAAAACCATATACACCTAGATATATGTGTAAGTAAAAAAGGGAACTTGCTGCAGGATTGGATGTGGTTAAGAGAGATAAAGAAAATGGTGAATTGCTTTCTATACTGAAAGGAGAAATTTATTCATGCTAATGCACGGGAGTTGAACTATTGAAAAATGGTTTAATAACAGTGGAACAACTTACAATTTATACAATGGAATGCAGAGGAAAAATTCTTCTTATCCTGTTTGCTTTGTATACTTCACAAGGTCATGCTAAATGTATATGTTAATTTTTTTGCCCCTGTTTGCAATAAGCACATTCAAGTTCAATGCAATACATGTTTGCTAAACAGGAAAACAAGCAGAAATGATCTAAAGCCTACCTCATCATTTTTTGGAAAATTTTCCAAGCTTAAGAAGAAAAATTTGCCACCTAGTAATTACAAAAGGCTTCAGATTTTTATTTGTTTGTAGTAATCTCTGTTCAGCTTTTTCTTGGTAATTTCTCCTACGAATTCAATTGCTGGAGGAAAAAAAAATATGTATTCAAAAATCTCATTTAGACACTACCATCTTGTTAGTCTGCATACCCACTTTGTTTTTAATTTAAAAGTTTTAAACCATAGTCCAATGTTTTCCTGTGTTCATTTCCCCTAATAGAATGTTCAGACTGTATTTCTCATTTTCCAAAAGGACAGTGAGTTCCATAGGGGCATGTTTATTAGTGAGGATGGTCTTCAGTGTTGCCAGTTAAGCCCAACTGTCCTAACTCTCCAAGAAGAAGAATGTTTAAAATACATCGAGGTCGACTTTATTATGTTTTTGTTCATGATTTGAATTTCTTTTTTAGTGACAAATACTAATTTCTGGTAGTTTGAGCTTATTAAGAGATAGTAGTGGCTCTAGGGATGCTGGAATGCTCTCTGTATTCATTCTTAATCATTCTTACTTCAACAAGGCTGCCTTTTCATTGGCAGCAAAATGCGTTAATTTATACACCATTATTATATGTGCTCAAACACCATTATGGGCATGCACACACAAGGGTCTTACTCTATTCTTAATTATTCATGCTAGGGCAGCGGTTCCCAACCTGTGGGTCACGACCCCTTTGGGGGTCGAACGACCCTTCCACAGGGGTCGCCTAAGACCATCGGAAAACATGTACCAGATATTTACATTACGATTCATAACAGTGGCAACATTACAGTTATGAAGTAGCAACGAAAACAGTTTTATGGGGGTCACCACACCATGAGGAACTGTATTACAGGGTCGCGGCATTAGGAAGGTTGAGAACCACTGTGCTAGTGGAAGGGAGGCTGCGACACTACAGGGCTCCATGCTACCTAAAATTTTTAAATACTTTCGTTTAGAATGTCCTGCCTAACTTAGATTTGGAACTGGAAAGTTTACCAAAATGATATATGAGCATTTAAGTGTTTATTAGGCACCTGCTGTATACAGACATCAAGGTACCAGGGGACATTAGAGGGAATGCCCAATAAATCATTTGCTGAGAGATCGAGGCAATCCAAAGGAGGAATAAATTGCATGCTCATGCTGTTATCTAGAGAGAGCTGGGCAATAATGGATCAACTCAAATTGAGTAACTATCAGATTAAACTTTGGGTGGTGAGGCCGTAAGGGGCAGAACAAGGGTTCCTGGGCAAAACACATCGTGACTCCAGAGAGGAAGGGCACATGGCTATAATATGAAGGACTGCAAAGGGCATTCCAGATTGCCAGAAAAGCAGAGAGGAAAGACAAGTCAAGTCACTGCTCTCTGGCTCCAGGACAGGTTGTGATAACTGACTTGCTCAGGTCACAGTGTGTCCATGGAAGAACAGAGCTAAAGTTCCTGTTTTCTGATCTATCATGCAGTGAAGGTACGGGGCCCTGGTCTTCTAGAATTGGATTAAACTGAATTTCTTCATGGGACAGCTTTAATAGCTTTTTTTTTTTTAATAGCTTTGTTTTCCCCCCACTATGGCCACATATGATACAATAGGTTTAATCAATTTCATCAATTTTATTGACTTAAGTAACTGGGGTTTAAAACTACAGCCACACACCAAGCCATTCAATGTCCCAGTCACATTAAACAACTTGCTATTTATCACCCACTCCCCAAATATTTTTTTCCTCAGAGCTGGCATTCTGTTGGAATGCATCAGTATGATAGTACAAGTTGTTACGATATTAGACCATTTCTGTTCTAATTGATAAATAGTCACATCTCTAAGAGACCCCCCAAAGGTCCTTAACCACCACAAGAGCCACCCACACTTCTCCTCAAAAAATCTCCACAATCCAATAATTAACGGGGTGGGGGGGGGGGCGGGGGGCACAGCCAGTGCCCCTGAGAAACCTAATTCACTACTAAGGCCAGTGTTCATTCTGATTGGTCAGTGCTGGGGCCACCATTCCTTCTAATTGGTCCATGCACATACCACCATTTATTCTGGTTGGTCAGTGCTGGCGCAACCATTCATTCTGATTAATCAGTGCCAATGGTATGCCAGTGGTTACATATTATATTACTCCGACCTTTTCCCTTCCGTGTTTTTGTTCATACTGCTTCCTCAGCCTTGAAAGCTCTTTCTCCCTTCACCTGTTGACCTTTTATCTCATGTCTGCTAAAGGGAACTGGCTAACACAATTGTGGGAGTTGGTGAAACAATCTTTATAAGGCTGTTGTCTCCACCTCTGAGGCTGGAGCTTGAAGTCCATGGGGCAGGCAGTCAGGAAGGCTAGCACCCCAAGCACAAGGAAAGACTGAAACCTGGTCTTTCCTTGCCTCACACCATAATGACAACATTATCCTTCAGAAGACAAAGCCCTTCATCACAGAGCTAAACATGCACACTTTCCCACGAAGTCAGCAAAACCATTTATCAATGTTTACATGGTTTGCTATGCTTCTCACAGTCAGGCGACCATTTTGATGCATAATGCGATGAATTTTTGTAATGTTTTTGTCAGTTGTACTCTTTACTGGCTGCTCTGACCTCTCTTAATCAGATTATGTATTGTAAAATTGCACACCTAGAGCCTATGTAAGTTTTACTAACCAATGTCACCCCAATAAATTTAACAATAAAAAAAGAAAAGAAAGGAAAATGTTTAATCCATTTGTGCACTGCCGTTTTCTTCATGGCATTATCCCCATAAACTTGGACTAACATGTCCCTGATTTCACTTCCACTCTTGCCAAGTTTAACAAGAAATTTAATGTTTCTGCATTGCTCTAATTCAAGCTCCAACATTCTCATGACAGCCCACAAAAACATGCAACAACAATGATGAACGCCACTCAGGAAGACACCGCCGCACATGGACAGGAGCACAACTGTGAGACGCAGATATACCAAGGTTATGACACCTTACCGAGTTGTCTGTACAGTGCTGCCAATGTAAGCTCAGAGTGGCAAGTTCCCAAACATAATTGTTAGACCTTATAGTGCAATGTAACAAATGATGCCCACATTTAGCAGCCTGGAATAACAGAAATCTCGTAGTCTCTGAGGGTACTGAACCTGGGAGCAGCTTAGCGGGGTCTTTTTGTTGTTGTTTGGTTTGGTTTGGGTTTTTGGGGGTGGTTCCCTGGCTGGGAATCGAACCCAGGCCGTAGTGTTGAGAGCCCTGAAGCCTAGCCACTACACTACCAGGGAACCCCCATGCAGTTCATGAGCTGATCTCAGAAGAATTAAACTCACTTCCAACATCTTCGTGTGTGGAGTCATGTTCTTTTTATTTCTTTTATCAATTTTTTAGGAGGTCTCTACTCACTGAAAATAGGTCTTTAATGTCAAGCCAAAGATTGGATTTTGTGGAAATACTTTTCGAAGAACAAGGAGAAGAAATCCAATTTGGATCTAACCTTTCTTTTTACTAGGATAATTTTTTTTTTCCTGCAGCCAAGTCTGATTTGGCCTCTAGAAAATACTAATGAGCCAAGAAAATAATCTGAGTTTTACACATACACACACACATACACACACACACACACACACACACACACACACGGATATGCACATAATTCCAAGTTTGTCTCATGAAAATAGAAATTGTAACCTAGGCAAGGGAGCCCAGGGTGAGCCTGAAGTGCTTGGACAATAACTATAGATAGATTTGTTGAGTAGCTAGCATAGCCAATAATCTGTGTATCATCACACTTATTAATTCTCAATCAACCCTATGAGGTCGGTACTATGATTTCTCCCATTTTTTTAAACAGATGACTAAAGTGAAGCTTACAGAGAAGGCTTCCCTAAGCTCACACAGCTAGCTAGTGCCAGGGCCAGCACTCTGCAGTCCTAAATGCTTCCTTACACGGACTTCTGCCAGACACCCTAGGTACAATGATATGCACCTCTATTCCTTGCTCACTCTGCTCAACAACTCTTTGCGCAGGCTGACCAGATGAACCACTTTAAATGCGACAGAAAACAGTGGTGCTGTCCTGTTTCAGACAGTGCATCTGGTCAGCTCACTGACACCTTGAATTTAGCCCAGTGAGACGAGGCTGGCCAGACGTACTGTTTGAAACAGCCATTGTTTTCTTGTTCAGCAACGCTTTGAGGTATTAGCACAGCCATTTATGGATGGCTTAAAACTTAAAACTTAAAGCTCCAAGAAGATGTGACTCACATTAGCCCACGCAGGTAATATACTAGCAGCCCAGGATTCAAGCCCCACCACCGTCTCAATCAAAAGTCCATGCGCCTACTACCTGTATTGCCATCTAGCATGGTGGTTTTCAAATGTAGATCTTAACCTATTGGTGTGTAGTGAGGTTAATTAAGTGCCTCCCAACCAGCACTTAAAATACTGGAGCAGAATAGAGTGGCAGAGAAGGGGCGGGAAGAGAAGAAAAGGGTGTGGAAAATACTAGGATGTGACAGTAAGCTTTGCTTAGTGCAACGTTGATGTCCATTATGTACATACGTGTGTGTGTGTGTGTGTATGTGTGTGTGTGTGTGTGTTAGGATGTAAAATGCATTTGTTATTTGTGTTGCCATCAAAAGCATTTGAAAGTCTTTGCCCTAGCCACTCCATCTATGCTTCAGGTCACTGCTAACAGATCTTAATGAGAGCTTGCGTACCCTCATTGTACACATTTTGTTTTGCTCTTAACCACTTAGAAAAGGGTGGTTATAATTTTTGATCCACTTTCTAGTACTGTTTCTGCTAAAATGAAATTGTTAAAGAAAACCACGTGCAATTGGTTAATCTGACCTCACCTTACTAGCTGTGTGACCTTTGGGCAAGTTACTTTCTAAAGCAGGCTCCCTGCATTTTACTGTCCCCATCCATAAGGTGGCGTAATTATGCATTCACGTGGTGAGGACTGGCTGAGATCATGTGGACTTAGCTCAGCACCTGGCACAGCCATCACCAAATAAGCCCCAGCTCTTACTAAGTTAATCTGCATAGCCTGGAGCTGTCTGACCGGAGAGTCTCCTGTTTAAGGAAATAAACGGGTAAGGAGGGAAATGATTCTTCTCCAGCCTTGAACTCTTCAACCCCACGAAAATATAAATGAACATAAGTAGGTCTGTGTTCTTGCAGCTCATTTATTCATCAAACACTTACTGAATGCCTACTATGTGCCAGACACGAGGCCAATCTCCAATTACACAGCGAGAGTTTTTAAAGCCCAGACTGAAATTTATAGATGCTTCTTCAAGTTGGGATACATTAGGAGAGCAGAGTCGTAAATCACCCTGGCACCTTATTTTATGATTGTGGACAAGAGTGATCATCACTTGACTCTCCCACGTAAGCTCTGTCAAATGAACTTCAGTGATAATAGCCTCATTTTTAAAAAGCCATGTCCACCTGGCATCCGACGGATTAAATCTGAGGTCCTCACTTTCCATTTTTATGGTTTGGTCCCTTCTGTCTACGTGCCATAATCAGGAGAATTGATTTTCCTTGTACGTAATCTTTACTTCTCGCCAAGGCCCAGGTCCCTCTCCTCCTCTTCCTCCCGCTCCGTCTGGCCCTGATTCTCCTCCTGCCACTTATCTCCAGCCCTGAGCTATGAAACCCACCTTTCTTCCTAACTAAATTAGCAAGAATCAAAATGTGGGTCTCAGGGGGAAAGGCACAGTGCCCCGGGACACTGCTTCCTAATTCTTTGCTACACATCTTTGCTTTGTGGGGTGGAGCGTTTCTCAGACACCAGGGTTGCCTTTCTGTACTTAAGGTGCATGCATGCGACTTGCAACTCCCTCCCACAGGGTCCTGTACGAAAGCAGGGCCTCGGAGATGTTGGTTGACTTCCCCTAAGCATAAAAATGCTATTTCAGCCTGTATTCACTATTGAAAAGTTACAAGCAGTCATTTTTACACTGTGCCCCTTTAAACTTTACAAAGTAGTTTCACATGCCTTTCCTTTTATTCAACACACCTCTCTTAGGCCCCCATTACTGCACAAAAGCAATGAGAACAAGAATTGTTTGATGTTAGAAGAACCCAGCAGATATTCCACGAGGTGTGATTAAAAATTATGGCGATGGTGAATGCTGCTGTCACATGCCAGAAAAGGCAGGGATCCCTGACATGGGAAGCAGTGCATCGAACCTTAGTAACGCGTGTGACACATTTCAGCTTGTTTGGTGCAGTCAGTCCATTGGGCGCTACGGCTGAGAGAAGGTGTGTTTTAAAGTGTGCCATAAATCACGGATCACGAACGACATATTAACATACATTTCCATCAAATAAAAACATCACAGTGTGTCCTCATTCACCGGATCTGACCCCATGCGACTTCCGGCTCTTCCCCAAAGTCAAAATGACCATGAAAAGCAAACGTTTGGAGTCGATCCGGGACATCGAGGCAGCCACGACAGCGCTTGGGAAAGACACTTGAGAAAGAGGACTTCCAGGACTGCTCCAGAAAGTGGCAGGAACGAGGGGATACGCGTGTTGGAAGCGAGGGGGAGTGTTTTGAGGGGGGATTTATGGCCACGTGTCTTTTACTGTAATACATTTTTTTTAATTTAAACATTTCTTGTGCTTTTTTTAATCACACCATATATCTTCATTTTCCAGACAAGGAAACTGAGGATCCAAGAGATCGTGTCTTGCCCAATGTCACTTAGCTCTGAAAGAGCCAAGTTAATGCTAAGGTGAGAGACTCATGGTGCTTGTCAATCAGCACCTGAGGCCCGGGCACATTTGCTGTCCGGGACACCGTGGTTGGGGTCCAACCACACACGTCCAACAGACAGGGGCCTTCGGAGCCTTTCAGTGCGGGAGCTCAGGCCACGGGAGGCCCCGTAATGACAGAGAAACAGAATCTCCAGCTGACGCCTCCAGGCGAGCTTCACTAATGTGCAGCCACCGGACGACGTTCCTCGTTGATGTTCATCGGCATAATCATCACGTCGTTTCCTGTGGTGGCGGGGACTCCGCCCCACACGTCTGTACAATGAAAGCACCTCGATCCCAGTCTTTCAGTGGCTTTGAGAGCCCCCAAAGGGCCTGGTCTTGATCCTTGTGGGCCTCTAGGAAAGATATCCCTTCCCATCAGGATGTACTGCCAGGCACCCTCAGTTATGATGACACCCTCATGGCTCCTCTTCCTTCTGTCACGGGCAGCTTCCCAGTGATTCCAAAGCAGGAGTATCAGTACATTGTCACAGGGAACTCAGGGCAGGCCAGCATGCCCCCCCTGCCATGACCCTGGGGCACTGACAGTGTGAACAAGGTCCCAGTGGTGCAGGCCAGAGCTACCGTGTCATCATCAAGTCCCTGATCACAAAGAAGACCCAGAAGAGCATCCTACATTTTAATCAAAAGCAGGGCTGAGCGAACTAGCTCACCCCTCTCCTAAACGTCCCCCCTGGGAGGCAGCCCAGAGGTGTGAGGCAGTTCCATTCCACCTGATGTGTAAAGATCCAGGTGCATCCTTTGTGTTCACCACCCACCAGGGACCACCCCCATCCACCTGGTCCAACAGGCTCCACGACCACCACGTGAAGAGTAAGCCACTGCTTTTCAAGGACGTGACCGGACGTGACACAGCACTCCGCACACTTCTCTTTAGCCGGACTTGGGCGTGGGGTCACACCTAAGCCACAAGGAAGGCGGGGAAATGACATTTCCCACTGGACGGACACTCCACTAAAACTCAGGCAGTTCTGTTACGAACAGAAACGTTTCTGAAATGGATGGCTGCGGACAGGTGAGACCCCTGACGGTCTTTGCCACAGCCGACTGAAAAGCCTTTGGTTATTTCATCACGCTTGCTGTTCACGTCTCTTTCTGCGCAGTGTGACCCAGCACAAGATCTCCTATTTCCCTCCATCTTCTGCACACAAACTCCTTTGTGTCTAGAAAAACTCATTTTACCACTAAGTCATCTCTCTGAATTCAGTTCTACCAAAGCTCTGATTAAATGGAAAGGGGGACACCATTCCTGATACCCTAAAGATCACAGCTTTGGATGAATAAATAATAAGCATTTTAAACCTCCGAGTTCCCGCCATTGTTCTTTAGCCATTTTTCTCTAGTGGCCCAGCTACTCTCAATCTCTACTTCAACCTTAAGGAAACTCGAAGTTGGAAATTCTGTCCATGAATTGATTGATTTTGATGATTTTTTCCCCTTTTGGTCTAACTGGAAATGTGGATAAGCAGCTTCTTGAGTTCAGATCTTTATTATCACCAGAGAAGGCCCTGAAGAAAATACTGTGAAGGTAATTTCATTCTGAGGAGATGTGATCTGAATCAAGTTTAGGCAAAGACTGGGAGGCTGCCCTCACTTTTACTGGGACGCCTTAGCCAAAAAGCCCAGCAACTCGGAGACACTCAGATGAAGCAACTCTCACAATGCACGTGTCCCGCCAGCCATCACGGATGAGCTGGCCGGAAGTAAAGAATGCAGTGAGGGTCTGTGCCAGCCTAATACGTCCAGCCACTTGTGCAGGCTAGGGCTTCGGAGGCCTGCATATCGTTCTGGAACCTGGATCTTTTGAAAAGGATTTCATCTTCCCAGTTGGGAAATATGTTTGAGACTCTCGCTCTGTTTACAGGCTTTTGAGTTAAGCACAAAAGCAAGAGATACCCAAACAGGAAAAAGAGGAGCAAGTCGTGGGGAGGCAGAAATCATGATTTTTGTGGACTGACATAAAAGTCTAGGAACTTTGGGTTTTCAAAACACATCTGCAAAATCTACCCAATAAAATTCATTGAAAGAAATTGAACTAATTCTTTTTTTTTCTTCTTCTTTTTAGCAGCCAAGAGGTAGCATCACTTTTAGATGGACCTGGGAGTTATTTTGAAAAGTTGGTTTTCAGAAGATGACACCTTCTGTCTATTGACAGAGGTCGTAGCTATTGAGCGGGCGTTGGCAGACAGCATGGCCGATCCATTTGTTTCAGCCTACTCGATAATCAGTATCACTGCTGGCTCACTCAGTCTGGCTGATTGATTATGAAGACAGCCAAAAGGAACAGCTCGATCATCTCACAATCCAATTTCCCCACCGTGTATTGACCCGGTCCGAGTTACATATGTTACAGAATTTGCAAAGCTGTCACTGTTATGAAACACTTATTGGGACACCGGATATCGACAGGGGCTTTATGAGAACCCATTAAAATTAGAAGCCGACTGCCCCTGGCCAGTTTGAGCTTTGAAAATTCTTTTCAGTGGGAAGAAGGAAGTGGTTTATTAGATACCTACACATGCACACAAACATAGCAGTAACAACAATGATAAAACAGATAGCTCCTTCTGAGAATTCCCTTTGAAGTGATTAACTGCGCAGTAACTGGGAATGAAAGCAGATTAAGAATACAACCTTTGAGAGCGCGCGTGTGTGTGTGTGTGTGTGTGTGTGTGTGTGTGTGTGTGTGTGTGTGTGCTTTTAATCTGCCTTTATTTTTAAATACCTCAGAATGTGTGGTTTGGAGAACAGACCCCCAGGCACTGTCGTACCCAGGAAGAGGGAGTGCTGCCATCTGCTGGTGGAGGCGGGGACTGCTTGTTTGCACAAGTTAGCTCATTAACTCAGTTGACCTGGTCTGTCTGGAAACTGTCTTGTGTTTCAGACCCCTGGGCTGATTTACGGTTAAAGCAAAATGGGTTGTTTGAAATTGTGGAGCCAGCGGCTTGCTTTCATTTGTCTTTCAAGCCTTCCGTTGAATTCAGGACAAATCAGGGAGATCTCGCATTGCACTAAATAAACTTCGAAGTGATACTGATTGAGCTCCTCTGATGGGACATTATGCGAATGCAGAAAACTCAGGGCCCATTAAATCACTGAGTGCACTAAATTGAAATTATGATACTCTGGTCACCCGTGGCTAAATGAAGAGCAGAGGCTTAATGAGTCTACCAGGTTAAAAATGAGCCCGTGTCAGGCAGAAATCAGAGTCATTAATTAGAACTCCCCTTAAACTTTGAGTAGTTTTACTCACCAGCATACTCCAGTCAGGGGAGGTCAGAGAGACCTGGTGACGGGACAGCCACCTTTGCTTGTGGCCAATCATGAACCACTAACCAAGGGTTACTAGGGGACAGTGGTTAGGGAGCAGATAATTTCAACCAAAAGTCCGAAGTCCTTGCAGTTTTACTTATGAAACTGGTTGAGACTGAGAACGACAATCTTGCCCACTCCATTTGGAGGCATCCCGGACCATGGACAATCTCGGACGTGCCTGGCTCCTTCCAAATCTGCCCCTGGTGAGCAATGGGGACTTAGCAGTCTCCTTGGAAAAGATGGACTTTCCTTAGTGCCCAAGTCCCTGAGGGGACATATGGACAAAACCAGTCTGTTTACACAGTAATGGAAAGAAACTGCCGTGTCAATTGGCAGCAACTAGCTGGGCGCCAGGAACTCAGGCTATGTGTGTGGGCTTTGGAGAAATATTGGCTCTGCCTCGTTCTGTGAGATCTGGGAGCCTCCGTCAGAACCTCTGTGAAGCTCCACTTGTTCATTTCCAAAATAAGAGGAATCATACCAAACTCAAAAGGGCATTGTGGGCATGCCATGTGGTGACCGGGTAAGGGGCCGAGTTAGTGCCTGGCATTTACTTAGCATTCCACCAACGATGATGATTGCTGGGTCCACCCTCTACAAGGTGAAAACTGCTCATTTTCACGGCTAGTTTCAACTGCACAAGGCAGAGAAACGAAAAGAAAAATGGAAACAAATAAAATGCTTTGGGCAGTTTATCTGATGAACAGCAGGGACTGGGAAACTGTTCACACAAGTAGGTGAAGGGAGCCCTTTGCCACAGACTTCTTTTGTGCTTGTTCTCTCTCGCTCTCTCTCTCGCACGCGCGCTCTCTCTCTCTCTCCCTCCCTCCCTCCCTTTTTTCCCTCCCCTCCTCACCCCCACTTCCCTTCATCCCTCCACCTGCTTTTGTACTAAAAGCCTGGTCCTGCTAGCATTTTCTTATAAAGCAAAGGCATCTTGTCACTGATTCCGAGAAATTACACAAAATATTCTCATAACTGAGTCTGCAATTTAATGTCCTTTATGCTTGCTTGTGACAACTCAGGGCTGTGCTAAACATTCCAGTCTTCTGGTTTTGTTGTTCAGGTTCTTCAATTCAAAGAAAAACGGCTGAGTTAGATCTGCATGATTTAAGTTAGATGTGTATGACTTGAGTTAGATGTGTATAATTGTGTATGCACAAAAGGGACATGTGTGGAGAAAGCCCAGTGAGTCCATGGAGAGATTACTGAGGGGACATGTTGGCATGGATTAAATAGAAGTTGGACAGCCCTTTTCTCCAAATGGAAAGCTGACTAAACGACCCTTTAAGTCCACTAGTTCAGAATGGTTTTTTGTTTGTTGTATTGATTTTGTTTGTTTGGGTTTTTTACCCCTGTAAATATCAAATACACACACATACTAATGAGAAGATTAATGAGGAATAATTAGAAATGAAATCTATCAACTCACCTCCAGCCTTTTGACACTTTCATGTACATGACACTGGATTAAACATTATGGCACAGGGGACACTGAAACTTCAGAAAGGCCCTGTCCCCTATGAGATGTTGCAAAGGAATAAGATTGGTGGGGAAAAAATGCATTTTTATCTAGAAATACATTTCTGTTCTTCACAAGACAAATATTGCAAACTAAATGCCCTTTCAGATAGGTATTAAGAATTATTTCTAAGTTGTGTCTGTTCCAATAGCTCCAGTTCATTCCTTGTCCATTTCTTCACCCTTCCTTAAATGGTCTAATGTTTAAATTCATAGGAAAATGTGGTATTAGAATTAAGTTCCTTGAGAGCAGGGATTTTTTTAAAAATCATTTTTGTATTGCCAATATCTAGCTCAGTGTCTTACTTCAAGTAGAACCTCAGTATAGTTATGAGAATGAATGAAGGGTTAAGTTGTAGTGGCTTTCAAATATCAGTGAATAAAATAGGCTAACTAACTTTTTAAAAATTTTTTAAATAAAAGGGAGCAGTATTTTTCTACTTGAGATACTGACAAAACTGTGAAATGTTCTAATACCATTTTGTGTCTTGGGTCAGCATGTGTGTGAGTGTGTGTGTATCAGCAGAGAATTATCTGCAAAATGTTCTTTTACGTAACAATTTCAGGGAAGAGGCACAAATACACTCTCGAGGTTCCTTTCAGTACGATTCTTACTAGCAACTAATAGTGTATTTGGGGCAGTTACAGAGCTCAGAAGCAGTGTAGATCCTCTAAAACAATAAAGAAATGGCTAGAATTGTAGTAACAAAGAGAACTAATGAAAAGGGACAGAAGAGATACAATGAAAATAAATAGTTCCTCTTCCAGTTTCCCTCCGGGGAGCAGGTTATAAAAGATAGCTGGAATAGTAGACTCCGGAATAAAATTCGTCCAGGGTAAAAAGTAATTAGGGGTGAGAACATGAAAGCCCGGGTTTAATTGTTCTTTTTAATACAGTGAAAGAAGGCATTCATCACACATCTTTAAATGAGTGTCCCATTAATGGAGCATACCCCCAATAGAATACTATAAATTAATATTTTTATTATATCCTGTAATTATTGTGTGAGTAGCACATTTGAAGTGCATTGTGCTTAGAGGTGTGAGTTAACAGCATGAATCAGGTAAATGTCATCATTTAAAATACACTACAATTGTTGATTCCCCACTTAAGCATTTTTAAATATATTTTAATATTCCCAGACCCTTGTAAAGATGACCACTATTTGCTTAAGCTTCTGAAAAGACCAATTTCTAGTTTTAATTCACTCTCAGATATTGACGTCTAGTTTTCTCCAGAAACTCAGTTGAGGCTATTCTTTGGATCCGACCAGGAGACAAGATGGTGAATTTTATTTACAGTTTCACATCTCTGTTGGTCCATCAGAACCTGGCGGCCAACGCCACACACATCCGGGACATTAGTGCCCCACTTACAGCAGCACAAAAGGCTTCACCTCCTCTTATGTCTAAATTCCTTTCTGCAGTAAATAGGGATTTTGTGACACAGATGACGTCTTCCTGGGCACAGTGCCATATGGACATAAACGGTGGCCTTAGGACCCTCCAAGCAATCTGGTTATAAATATCGTCTTGCCCCTAAATACTCGGCTGACAAGGTGATTGTGTTAGCTAGGTGAAATTAAAAACGCAATCTGCTGCATAACCATGTTAAGCAGTCCTTTTCTTCCCGCGAAGAAAGTCTCATATTCCTTCGTAGTTGATACAAATGTGCCTCCAGCCTGGGTTGTGACTTGAGATGCACTTTCCTCTCAAGTTCATCGCAGAAGAAACAGGGCCTGGATATCACACAGCCCAGATCAGCCACCGACTCCCCAGGTGGCCTCGGGCAAGTTATTTCACCTCGTTGCCCTTGGGTGGCCCATGTGGAAAATGGCAACAATAGCAGTGCATCTGAGATTTGTTGGGAAGTTCTTGAGTCGCTGTTTTCTAAGTGCTCGGCATGGACTTTGCTACCCATAAAGACAGGATCGGGGGTCTCTATCATGCTCTCCCCAGCTGGGCCGCTGCAAATCAGCAAGGAAGATACCGTATTTTGCCGTATATAATGTGCACATTTTTGCTCAAATCTGTGAGGGAAAAATAGGGACGCGCGTCATACACGGTAGTACAAATTCCGTATCTATGTGAAATGTTTTTCATTCTTTTAGGTAGGCTTATGAGTTAAAGATGTAACTCCAGAAATCAATTATGATATCCGAATGCAAAGTAATACCCTAGAATATGATTATCAGTTTTTTATTTTTATTATTCTTGTGTTTTGTAATTATCTGTTACATAAAATTTCTCCTACCATCATATGTTTAAAAGTAGATGCTAAAATTGCTTTATAATACAAAAAGCAATTACCTAAATATAAACAAATATAGATTTGAATGAAAAAATTAGAACAAAAGGTATTTTTTTCCTCTGAATGTTTGGGCCCAAAATGAAGGTATGCTTTATACACAGGAGTGCATTACGCATGGCCAAACACCGTATTTATTCTTACTAAATTTTAAGGTTCTTGGAGGGTTGACCAAAGGAGATAAAAATCCGGGTAAGGCTTGGAAAACCATTCAGGGCTACACAGAGGCTTGCAAAATGCCAACCCAAGTGAAGAATTAGAGTAGTAAATAAAATAAGTAAAGTAAGAGTGTTTTAAGCTGCTAACATAATCTTTGTTTTAAATTCCTACATTTTCACATTTTATCTTTTGAGAGAAATCCTTATTGTATACACAAATGTGTATGTGTATGCACCCACACACACATAGTCACAAGGTATTCCATGTGGGGTTAAACTTCTACTAACACTTTTTATGTTTATCATGTGTTTTATGGACTAGAAACAGGCCTTTGTGGCCGGTATATTCATGCAATAGCATGTTATATACAATATCTTTATTAATT
The DNA here is from genome assembly GCA_004026885.1 of Lyroderma lyra. NCBI lineage: Eukaryota > Metazoa > Chordata > Mammalia > Chiroptera > Megadermatidae > Lyroderma > Lyroderma lyra. Next base: position 211,926 of record PVJL010000416.1, on the reverse strand, counting down.
TTTATTAAAACAAAATGATTTATCATGTGCTCATAGTGAGGAATCACAAATGCCATAGGATAGGCATTTTAGCCCAGATGTGTTTAGAATAGGTGAAGCCAACCCTATTTTCTCCCGTGCAGCCTTCTTTCGTACACACACACACACACGCACGCACGCACACGTACACACGCGTGCGCGCGCACACACACCCACACAGACACCCACACACCCACACGCATACGCACGCACACACACGCCCAATCCTCTGCCAAACCCGCTGGCTGTCGTCGTGGCGGTGCGTTATGGGTAGCTTGAGTAGATGACGCTCCTGTACTAAAGGGATCGCTGAAGTCGTCCTCGAGAAGGACCATGAAACACGTTTGGACAGCACGCGTGGAGGCTTTCTGGGGCTGTGTCATCAGGCTGGGGTCAGCTCCTCAACACGGAAGATGCTGACGAGCCAGGAAGTCAAAGACGGCGTCGGGTTTCAGTGTTCCAGGACAGGCTGACCTCAGAGATTTATTTCCAGGCCTTTTTCTGTATTTGTCTCTGCTGCTCAGTAAAACTTGGGTGGGCAAAAGTCTCCCCATCCCAGGGCCCCTGGGTAGACTGCTGTAGGATTTGATGCGACGGACGCCATTCTTTCTTCGAGGGCCATTTATGCCGTGTCTCTCGTCCTCAGAGCCAGCATACATCAGTCGCTAAATCTTCCTCCCCCACCTTTGAGAATTTATGGCAGCTTTCAGCCAGGCTTGGCTTAAAGCCATTGACCTCCGTGGCCTGCGTTATTGACCAGAACACAGCATCTTCTGCCCACATAATATATGTCTCTTTATCTCCCTGAAAGGAAAGGAAATGACTCTCGGAATGGCCAGGAACACAATAAAAATGAGAGGCTTTCCCGTTTGGAGGGATTCACACACACACACACACACACACACACACACCCCCCCCCCCCCAGTGTTTGGCTTTACAGAATGCCACACTTGGGACTGGCGTGTATGCTAGGCAGTGTTTGGAACTGTGCATTGGGAGGGCAGCCGTGGGAGCAGGCTTTGCAGGACAGAAGGCCAGCCCTAAAGAAAAGCACCATTCTGTAAGTTCTCTCCTTGAGTGTGAGTGGAATGAACAGCCCTGTGCCCGCCACGCCTGAGCACTGAATCTCCAGACTCGCTGACGTGGTCAGCACAGTGACACCCGTGAAAAGCAGCAGGATGCACAGGTCCTGCGTGCCCGCTGGGGCCGGGGCAGCACAGTGGAATGGAAGGTTGAAGCTGGCAGAGCCATGAGCACTCACCTAGCTCAAACTCTCACATTTACAAATGAGCACACTGAGGTCTAGCGAGAAGATACAACTTATCCAAGGTCACAGAGCGAATAGGTGCTAGAAATGGAATCCACCACTAATACAGCAAAGCAGCACTGCGTGACCTTGGCCTTAGAAGTACCCCCGACTATTAATTCTCCACAAAATAAAGATGCAAAATCCCCTGAAGCAGCAAGGTTTATACAAAGCAGTCAGCAAAAGCCTCCTGCATTCATTCCCCTCTCAGGTATTATTTCCAAAATCCCACGCTCAAGAATCCGCGGCAACCCTGAAAACAGGATACCAGATGCCTGTCATCCTCAGGCAGAAGCTGGGAGCGGCCCAGAGAAAAACCCTCAAGGAAAACAACACAAAAAGCAGCACTTAGAGCTTTGCGGCCTGGGACAAGTTTCTGACCCTCTAACCCCTCCCTTCCCAAGGGTACAACAGAGCTGTTGTGAGGAGATCGCTGGGCTCATGCAATGCAAACACTATTGTTACAACCTGAGGTGAAGGAAAACAGTATCGAGGCCATGTGCTACTGCAAAACACTCCTCACGAGCTGGAGCATTTGGTCCGAGTGCGCCAGGACTTTCTGGGAAAGGACTTGGGCGGAGGTCATGATGTGCAGCCTCGCGGTAATTCACTGAGAGCAGGCAGCCCACGTTCCTCCTACAGCACTAGCTCTCCCGTAGGTTTAAAGGGCAGGACACTTAGGTGGGGCCATGCTCCTTCCAGAACATCAGGAGAGGTTGGTATTCTCAGTTCCGTTATGTAAACTAGAATCAAAAAACAAGATTACTAGCAGAAGACATATAGTATCTACTTATTTATAGTTATGTTCTACCCTAAGCAGTCATGTCCATGGGGGTTGGTGGGGAGTTAATGGGACTGGACACAACAGACTCCTTTGGAGTTTTTCCATTTTCTGTCACCATTTGATCACTGCTTGTAAGTTTTGTAAGCATCAAGGAGATAGGCTGCAGCTTAAGTCAAATCTGTGGAGGGAAAACTTGGAAATTAGGAAGTAGTATCTGGTAACTTTTTTCTCCAGAATTTCAGAGAAAACATGCATTATTGAATCTTAGCAATAAAACAGCTCAGTTCAGCTTACGTAACACCAAGTACCCATGAAGCAATTAAAGAACCACTGGGCTAGAGGGTCAGCAAACAAGGAGACGTCACATTTTCTGATCATCTAAGTGACAAAATAAGAAAGAAAACCAGAGGCTGGTAGGTCCAGGTGAGTTTTTAGTATCTCGCCTAACCGGCAACAGTAAAAAATACCAAGAAGAGGACACTATTTCAGGGCCCTTAGCTAATTCTTTAAGCTTCATTGATGACCATGCAATTTCTCTCTCAAGACTGTAAAAAAAGTGTCCAAGTACTAGGACATTAAGAGTAGCCTTAAAACTATGTCCATGTATGTCAAATGCAACCTGAAAATATTTTTATCCTATTTAGAATCTCTTTTAGTTTTCTCGAATTTTTCTTTTGGGGAATAGCATATTAAAGAGCTTATCAATTCAATCATAAAAATTGGGTTGCTACATTATGCTTTAAAAATTGGATGCCCAACAGTAAGGCATTGGCAGAAAGCCCAACTATTTAACAAAATTTGGGGTTATGCAGAGCTTCAAAAAGACTTTTTGCAAGGATATCTAATGACATGGAAAGATAGACACCGGGTTAAGGGAAGTAATGTATAATGTCTACAATATTATTTCATTTTTCATCCATACAAATACAGAACCCTCACCGAGTGACTAATAGCATTAAGCCATTAACAGCTGCTTTTTGTTCCTTTGCACCTATTTACATTTTTAATAAACACATTGATTTTGTAATAACCAAACCACAGTTATTAGTGTACAAATTAAATTTCTGTTTCTGGACAATGTTATTTCATTGCTGAAGTCCTGGAAATACAACCGTTTCACCTATAAGGCTCTCCCATGACATGCATCGGAAAATGCCAGTAGAACACAGCTGCCGTGTCCAGAGAGAGGCACAGGAATTACGTACACATGAAGGTGCTTGTGTTTATAGCAGCGCTTTATATTTACATGGACACCAATGCCACATACACAATACGTATCTCTCAGCTTGATTGACTGTTAGGGTGCAAGGATAAATTTCAACAGCACTGATTCGTTGTAACCTAGTTGCTCATTGGGAAAGCACAGTTCCAATCTCATCATCACCAAATAATTTTCAGTAGCTTGCTTGGGAAAAGTGCCATTTTAGTTTTTACAGATTAAACATAACAAATCTGTTATTACAAAACGAAAATCAACTTTTCCAAATAAGCTAAGTCTATCCCCTAGGTCACGCAGGGAGCTGAGTTCCCATGGAATTATTTATCTGACTTGCTCTTGGGTGTGACACCAGCTCTCTGGATTGAGTATCATTTTAAAGGAAAATAAAATATGATACATTTCAAAGACGCTGTTAAAGATGTTAATCATGTCTCCGTGACTTCTTTGGGAAGACCTCGGGAAGAAATTTCATTCTGACGTTTTCCTAGCTAAGAGCAGGCCAAAAATTTCCCAAAGAATTGTTTTGTTTTCATCATGTGGACATTATGAACCAACTGGCCAGGGGTCTCTTTTGCACAGCTCGGAGGCAAATGTGAGGCCCAGCTGTGGCAAATGTGCAAATCCACATGCTGTGTTCTTAAACCGAATTATTGACTTAATTTTATGTTCCCACCGTGTTTTCCTTTCTCCTAACATTTTGTTTCTTGCTTTAAAAAAAAAAAAAAAAAAAAAAGATTCCACTAAAGTAATACATGTGCAAGGGACCCAATGTAAAGGACAGAACTTAAGGTGAAATGCAACAGCCTGGCCCGTCTGCACCGTGCCTCCACCCCCACCCCACTCCCCAGATTCGACCCCCTTTAGCTGTTTGTTTTTAGTTCCTCTCACAGTTACCTCCATAAATCCAGATAAGAGGCTTAACCTCTTTTTCTCCATTTATCAACTTGAGATAGTATCTCCAGACACCTTAATATGAAAAAGGAGGATTTAGCTCATTTACTCCAGACCTCCCCCTCTTCCGAGTGTTTTACATTTATATTATTTTCAGTTCTACAATTCTTGCCTTTGCCACTTCAAATAACATATGAATCTTTTCATCAGAGGCCGCCACTCCCAGCTTTTTAACCACGTGTGCTATTGCGAGCTGCCTAATTTTAAAAAGAAGGCAACTAACGACACAAATGCCAGAACAATCCAGCCAAAGCCTTCATGATGAACCCAAAGCTACATAACGAAGGCGCCCTGGAAGTGTGAAGCATGGGGACATGGCTAGCTCGGTCTCAGATGTCACAGTCCGCTCTCAGTTTCATCCTGGCGTCAGCCTTGTTTATGGTTAAACTTAACAATGAGACTTCAACTGAAGTTTGAACAGTGCCCTGATACACAGGTGAACGCCTTTCAGAACTTTTTGTGGTTACTTGAAGCCTTAGGTTTCAAAGTCAGTGTTTCTGAAAATATTTCAGGCTCTGACTCAGTACTCCTCCTGTCCAGTAGAAATGCTTTTTCTTCTCTGAGTGTCCTGTTGTCTACCATCCGGAAGTTGTGTCAGGGGCTCAGGGTGATGAATTGTGTTGACTTTAACCCGTGAGGCCGGTGTCCAAGTCTAGCTCTATGACCTTCTCACCATGGTTTAACTTGGTGACACCCCTTCTCCGGGCTCCTCATGGTGGGACATGCATGAGATACGAGGGGGAGCTTGCAGAAGAGCAGTTGGGGCAGCTCTGGCCAAGACAACAGGGCAGTGAGCTAGACCCAGCCTCCCGTGCCAGTCGGCACCCCCACACCCTGGGCCGACGAAAAGCCAGGTGCTGACTTCCAGTACAAGGGCTGCTAATCAGACAAGAATGAACTCTGCACCCTTGGCTCAGGGTGAGCAGATGTGGCAGGGTTCAGGGGAAGCAGGAAAGCAGTGAGGTGAGGTCCAAGAGTAACCAGGGGAGTAGCAAGGCCATTCGAAGAACTGCCCAAGTACTGTAGTAGGAACCTACAGTAGAGGGGATAGGGGACCAGAGAAAGTATGACAGATGGCAGGAATTCTTAGGTGCAGTATGCATGCGTTTGAAAACTCACGCTTAATGTTGCAACATTATTTTATGTACGAGAAACGTTTAAAAAAGAAATGTAGGAAAACGTTGCTCAGAAGTTTCTTGAGTGAAAAAATCAGAAGTTACAAAGGTTGAGCACTGACTGCTTCACAGAATCTGTGTACTTAAAATACCTAATCCTGTGATTCGAATCTGCTATACTTGATTGTTTGCCTGCTCTTCATCCTCTAGTGTAATAGTAAAATTTATAATGCATCATTTGAAATATCAAAACATTGCTGAGAAAGAAAAAAATAAGGATTAGCCCCTCACTCAGTCTGAACTAGTGCTGTGCCCAGAGCGAGTGAATGCAGTGGTGACACAACAGGGGAGAGGGAGTATGTCCGGAGGCAGTTTTGCTTTGTTTCTAAATTCTTTAATAGAATGGGCCATTCGTTTGTATTTATTTTCTACCCAGTCCCTCAACCCTGCTGCTCTGAAGTGCTCTTTTTTCTTTTTCTGTTAGTTCCTTCGGACCCTCGTGAGTGACCCTCAGCCCACCCAGCACTGAAATGTTCAGCAGCAAGGACTTGGTTCCCACCAGAGGCTCTTAAACTTTACTTTGCTTTAAAACCATACAGCAAGGTGGAAAATGCACATTCTTGTGCTAGAGTCCATCTCGCCCTCCTTGATTTTCAATATAGCAGAAGTCAGGGGAATCTCTTTTTAGTAGCAGCTCAAGTGATGTAGATGCAGATGGTCTTTGGCCCAACACTGAGAAATATTTGTCACCTGACCGTGTCCCTACCCAACCCCCATGGCTAAAGGAGAACCAACAACCTTTACCACCAGAAAAACAAATTTCCAGGGCCACCAGGATGACCAAATCTCACATCTCTGAGATCCCTGCCAGTGTTCTCTCCTCAGCCCAAACCTCTGCATTTAAAATCTCCCCCAACACCCCTTTCTTCTTTTCTCCCTAGAAAAGGCGAAGGAAACAGAAATGGACGTGTCACTCTGTCTTCCTGTCAGCAAAAGGTCACTGCCACCAACCCAATGCCAACAGAAGTCCTCGATCTGGGGTGCAGAAAAATGAGAGACTTTCGTCAGACAGGCAATTTGCAAACCCAAGGCGCATTCCTCTGAAACAAAAGGGAGGCCCACTCAGCGAGAGAAAATGCTCACCCTGGTCTCTGGTTGGTCCATTTTGATGCAAAGTTGCATGGCTTGAGGGGTCCAAATAGCACTCTCTTTTGATTGGTCAGAATCACGCCTTCTGATTGGTCGTTATGGAGTCACTCTGCTCTGTCCGTTCAAGATGCAAATGAGGATGTAGCTGTGCGGCTCCAATTGGAGAGAGCGGGTCTCAGTCCATTGGTCGGAATAGGGTTCCCGGAACTCCTTCATAGGGTTGGCTCAGCGGGCAGCGAATCAGGGCGGGAAGTGACGTGCGTGCGTGCGTGCGTGCGTGCGTGCGTGCTGCAGCTTTTCCCCCCGAAACGCAGAGTGCACGAGAGGCCTCTGCCAGCGGTGGCTACGAGACTCTGGTTTTGAACTTGAACCCGTTTGACCACAAGGAGTCCCTCTTGGTACATTTTTTTCTCAGGGTCAACACTCCACACACCACACCCCCGGGAGAGTTTCCCGCCCCCACCGGCGGCCTTGGTTAATTAACCACTTTAAAAGGCTCGATGAGAATCAAACAGAAGAGAAAGTTGCCTGTCTTTAAAACTCCGCGGGAAGTCCCGAGTTAACATTTCCTCTCCGAAGGCTCTGGGCCATGATTTTCCCGGGGCCGCACTTGAGTGAAACCCCCAAAGGAAATTACCACTTAGACGAGGCAGGATGTGCCGGCCGCTTGTTTGGCCTCTGCTGTGTATGCAGGCGGCGGGCAGCATGGGCGGCTAACGAGCCCAGCGAGGGGCCCCAGGCTGCTGGCCCCTGAAAGGGGGGTGCCCCGTGGGGCTCACGGGCAGGGCAGGAGCCGGTGCATTCGGAGCATTCCAGTGAGGTGCATGCGCAGGGTGGCAGTGAGGGCCTGGGGTGAGACAGGCGGGGGGCGGGGGGCACTGTGAAACCTACAGGGGGAAATGGAGCTATCTACGCCTTTCCTGCCAAGTCCCTCACTGGTCTGTCAGATGGGGCGGCGGGGCACAGAGAAATGGACAGACCTGCTTTGGGGCCCAGCCACCCCGTCTTGAAACCTTCCCTAATAGATGCACAGGCCTCCAGAAAGCCAGAGTGTAGGCTCCTTAAAAGCAAGAACAAAATGTGTTTTGTCTTGGGTTTTTTTTTTTTCCTTTTAAAAACGATCAAATACCATAAAATTCACCCTTTTAAAGTGTCCGTGTCATTGGTTTTCAGCGTATCCAGGTGGTTGTGTTACTATCACCATTCTAATTCCAGAACATTTTCATTGCCCCCAGGAGAAACCCCCCCTCCCACTATCAGTCCCTTTCCAATCCCTCCGCGCTCACACCACACTGATCTACCTTCTCTCTGTGTGGCTGTGGCTGTGGCTGTGGCTGTGGCGGGCACTTCCTACGAATGGAACCACACAGTATGTGGCTTTTCGCATCTGGCCTCTGACTCAGCGTAATATTTTTGAGGTTCATTCACACGGTGGCATGTGTCAATACCTCATTCCTTTTTACTGTGGAATAGTATTCCACTGCGTGGCTATACTGCGTTTTGTTTATCCAATCCTCCGTTGATGAACATTTATTTGAGTTGTTTCTGCTTCTTGACGGTTATGAATAATGTACGTGACGGTTCATACATGAGTTTTTGGGTGACCGTGTGTTTTCATTTCCTTGGAGTAGACTTAGGAGTGAATGTACTGGGTCCTATGGTAGTTCAGTGTTGAGCCTGTTGAAGGGTGGTTTTTACCCACCACTGCAGTTCCCAGCTGATAGTCGAGCCCCCGACTCATGCTTTGACAAGTGGATGAGTAAATTAGATGAGTGAATGAAAGAAAGAAATTAAGAATCAAGCGAGCGGGAGAATGTGTGTTCGTGGGCAAGCATTGTATACGCTACGAAAAGCAAGGCAAGTGGGATTTCCTGTTACTTTTACGTAATAATATCAGAAGTTCCTTATGGGGGAGTTTTGGAAGAGCTACCGGAAGGCAGCGCATCCTCAGAGGTCATATACAGAGTTTGGAGGGTACGTTTGAGTCCGTACACCTGTCGTGTCGCCTTTTGATCAGGCAACAGGAGTGCCTTCGAGTGCCCTGCTCTGGCTGTGTCCCTCTCACCAGGACAGGACAGCGTGTCCAAGAGGCCTAGGGACTATGCCTACCCTAAGCCTGCTCTGCCCTTAAACCCCCGCAATTCCCTGCATGAGGGTCCACGCCTCTTCCCCAGATCTGCCCTCCTTGGGGCGAACCATGCCACCCTAGTCAGAGGGCAACACAGGCAACAGTGGAACCCCAGGAGCTTATAGCACAGATGCCAAGGAGGCCCCACACAGGGATGGAGGGAGCCAGTGACGGGCAGAGGAGCAGAAGGGACAAGCCATGAGCGTAAGATCAGAAGCTGAGCGGTGAGGACCAGCTCCATCCCCAGTCACCACTTGCCACTGAGAAACTCCAAGATGTCCAAGAACTCTAATAGCAAGCCTAACTTTCCAGTCTTCGGTCCCTGTATGGAGCTGAAGCCGGTGACAGCATCGATGACACTAAGGGCCGAGAAGGACTGAGTGGGTGAGGGAAAACCTCACATGGCATTAGGGCTCCATCTCCTTGTGTGTTCTTGTCCCGGGTCTCGTGTGTACTCAGGAGGAACCGTGCACGTGGACATTTTTCCAAGGACAAGGTACAGAGCTGTCATTAGATTCTCCAAGGCCTCAACAAGCCTAACCCAGAATGGAAAGAGTCGAATACCCACGTGAGCACCGGAGCAGAAGTCGGAAGTTCTGAGTGTCAGCCCTTCTTCCTGCACAGAAAAGCTGGGTGAACGTGGTGAACTTCTCATGGTTTAGTCACCCATAGAATGAAATGGAAATAATCATACCATACATTAAATGTTGCCATAAATCATGAGGGAATGCATGGTGTCACTTTAATAATGTGTATAGTATGCAGCCCCTTCATGAGCAGATCCATGAAATTATTCACTTGGGCTCAGAACTTTGCCACAAGCTAGACTTCACTGCAATATTGCAGAGGACTCATGTAAGACAAAATTGGATTACGTAATTTGTCCAAAGTTATTCAGCAGTAAATTTGTAGCAGTTACGATGCACCGGAGGTGCCCAAAGAATGTATACACATTTTAAGCGATGTTATCCATGAATTAGAGAAACGCTGATGGTCACCACTTCGAGCACCTCTTGTAATTGCAGAAGTCAAACATGACTTGTATTCATCTTTCGTTGTCAGTATATATTGAGGATTACAATTTTAATCCAGTTTTTTCCTTTGTGAAAATATATATACATTTTTTGGCACCCTCTGTCTATATAGAACCAGAAGTTCGGGCATTTCTTCCAGAGCTTTCCTCTCTCCATAGCACCCTCTCATCTAAGACAAAGCAACACTGATCATTTCAAAACAGAAATGCTTTTCTGATAGCTGTGACTCTGTAAATGGTTTCTCTTTTCTCTCATCGTTCAGTAATGTTTTTTAGAGTTTCTCCAAACAAATTTATTCCTGCTATCTGTTTGTTCCTATACTGTTATGTTTAATGGGGCCAGGAAGGAGAAATTTCAGCTGTTGGCCATTATGGGTGATCCATAATGGATGGGGTTTTTTTTATTATCCTAAATTAACACAACTGATTTTCTTTCTATATAAGGAACAAAAGCTTAAGCTCAAAACTGAAAAACTAACGAGTTGGGTTTGGAATGTGAAATAGCCAACTTTTTCTATTTCTTTCTTCAGTGAATTCATCGTTACCATATAGAAATTGTATACACAGACGGCATTTACCCTTGCTTTGGGGGGCTTAGGGTTACTCTCGAGATGAGGGGGTCCCTGAGACACATCTTGAAGGCTAGTTGGGATTTCCAGGCTGAGAAGGAGAGGGTTCCCTGCAGGGGCTGGGGGCTGGGCAAGGGAGAACTTCAGTGGGCTACAAGTCAGGAAGTTTAAAAGGGGACGGAGATTAAGGACCAAATCCAGAAGAGCTACCACACCAAAGGTTGCTTGTGCTATGTTAAAGGTTTTATTTTACCCTGCAGATAAATCTTCGGTAGGATTTGACACCAAGGACTCACATGACCAGACTTGTAACTTAGAAAGGTCATTCTGAGTCTTCGGTAACCTACTTAAGCCTCTTCTTTCCTCATGGTCAAATGTGAACCATCCCTGCCCTGCGGAAGTGTTCTGAGGGTTACATGAAATCGTGGTAAATGTTGAGCACTCTGGTGACTTAATTTTGATGATTATAATTGTCATACATCCCCGACCTCACCGCAGTCGTTTGCTTGGTCCATGAAGTGCAGAACTCACTAGGCCAGGCAGGGTAAGACGGGGAGCCGACGGGAAATGGAAAAAGGAAAGCCCTAGAGGGACTGGGGGACCTCCTCAAGGTCACTCAGCTCTGAAGTATGTCAGCCCCGATTCAATCCCAGGTCTGTCTGGCTCCAAAGCTCATGCTTTTAACCCCCTACACTGTCCAGAAACTTATATCTCCATCTTTTCAGATTCTAGTTCTGTGTTAAATCATTTCAGAATCTCCTAGAAACCATACAGGATTTGCAGAGGGACTCTATAACAATCCCCTTTTAAGAGAAAAGTTTCTAGCATCTCCACGCCCCGGCCCAAGCTCTGTGTGCAGCGGCTTTTCCTTTTAGAAGGTTTGGAAAGAGCTAGAAGCTGCCTCCTGGCTGCGGATGGAAAGCCTGGCCACGCCTCTGTGAGCCTCCCAGCAAAGCTTCCCTTTTTAGGTGTAACTGGCTCCTCAGAATCCAGCCCCAGGACAAAAGCCTGCCCCTCGGGGGTGAGTGGGGATCACCACGGCCACCAGGCAAACAATGGGCCACCGCTCCGTCCTCGTGGAGCTCAGAGCGGGCCTGCCCTTGGCACTTTGTGAGCTCCAGGAGCCAGAGGAGGAAGGCGTGGTTTGGTTTGATCCCTTACTGAGCTCCGTGCACTGGATTCCTGAGTTTCAGTTCACACCCCATTGGATTCACTCCGACCTGAAACTCACGGGGCAGGTCAGCTGACATAAACTGGGTTTGGGCCACTCGCCCCTCACAGCCATAAATCGTGCTGCCACCACAGAAGAAAAGAGGCAAGATGAGGAACTGGGTCCCTCCTAGTGTACTCCCCAAGTATGTGTGTGACCTGGGGTTGGGGGGGGCATGTTGGAAAGGGCAGGGATTTTTTTTTTCTTTTAATTCATTTTTATTGATAGACTTTTTGGGGTGACATCTGTTAGCAAGAATTACATAGGTTTCAGGCAGGGATTTTCACTTGCCCCTGCTTGGGTTTTCATTATGAAGTGTTTCTGTCATGGCACCGAAGTGTGTTTCCTTAAAACCAGATTCCGCCTGCTGTGAAGAGATGCCAATACAGACCAAAATGACTAATAACTGCTTAGAGGCACCTTATAAGGGCCAAATAATGCTCTAAGCACTTGACTTTCAGGATTCCATTTGATCTTCAAAATAACCCCTCGAAGTAGGTACTATGACTATCTCCATGTGACAGGGGAGGGAACTAGACTTATCTGGACACTTCGCAGAGCCACGGTGTAACCCCAGGCGAGAGAGCCTCGCCCCTGAAAAGACGCCACAGGGAACGTCCTGGCCCGAGGCCCAGAGAGCCCCTCTCCACCAGATTTAAAGCAGGGGGCTTCGAACGGAATGGGGAGCCCTCCCCAGGGTCAAGGCTGGAAGCGCTGCTGAAGGTCACCTGCAAAGATCCTGTCTGACCTGACGCCTCCTGATTCTCTGGCCCCAACTAGAAGAGGGAGAAGTCTGTCCCTCTTCCGCCAGCATGAAAGCACCCCCCCCCCCATTGGGAATTCAGCTCCTGGTCTCCCCGACATGGGCATAAACTGCATTAACATTAATGGGAGCTACCCCTGCACCTCAAGCAGAACAGACTTCTAATGGCTGGGAAGCGAGGCCCAGGAGACCCCCGGCCCTGCTGCCCCAGGTTATAGGAATCTTCCCCCGTGTTCTCTGCAAAGGTGGCCAGGGCCTGGCTGCCACTGTCCCCTTGTCCCCCAGTCTCTGCAGCTGGCCAGTCAGCAGTGGGTTTGGTTTCTCAGGTGACCCAGTCGTTTATAAAATAAAACTCATGGGCTCTGTTGTTGTTGTTTCGCTATCAGAGCAGTCTGCTTTCTCTAGTCTCTCTGGGTGAAAGGCCAATTCCAGTACAAGGGAGCCGGGGCAGGTCTGGGACCTGTTGGCTCTGCATTTCCTCAAGAGAACCTTCTTCTTTCTTGTAACCCCATCCCAAGGTTATAATGCTCTAATTCACGTGGTCTGAAGCTGCCCCCTCCCTTTTCTTTCCTGGTGGTACCTGCATAAATAGCATAAATAGTTCTGCATAAAACGCAGAGCAGAGCCGTGGGCCCGCCAGGAGACAGGAGCACCTTGCCCGGGGCTGGAGGACGTTTGAAAAGAACGGGGCTAAGGCCTGGGGGCCAGCGCTCGCCGTGGGCCTGGGCAGGGGCCGGCCCGGGACGGCCAGGGCCATCGCCCCCGACCCGCGCCGGCCGAGCCCGGGCCAGGCCGGCTTTCCTGGAACGGACGTGCTGAAACGCAAACCCTGTAACCGCGGCGGGGAGACAGCGAGACGGAAAATGGTGAAGTCGAACAAAGGGGCAGGAAGGAAAAGCAGAGAAACCAACGTGGTCCTCCCCCTGCCGGGGGAGGGGGAGCCGCCGCCGGGGCCGCGGCCCAGTCTCCTCTCGCCATCTAGTGGCCGTGACGTGTGACTGCAGCACAGGCTGCTGCGGGCGCTCCTGACGCGGGGAGGTGCCGGGGCATGGCCACCTCCCTGTCCGAAGAGCAGACAGACCCCGCCACACAAAGGGCAACTGGAGCCAAAATCCTGACCAGGAGAGCACACCCTTTTCCCTGGAAGGCCTTGTTTGTTTTCATTTGAAATACTGTGCAGTTTAAGGACAGATGCGTGTCTTGCTCGATCTGCAGGTTAACGGAGGCTGGGATTGGAAATTCCCCAGCCCCTGGCCGTTTCTTTAAAAGGACCCCATATGCACCCCAGGATTAAAATCTCCCTCAGGAAAAGCCGGTGCTTTAGAATGCAGACTGTTTGTTACTTCCGTTTTCTGACACTATCCTGAAGCCAGTCATTCTTAAGTTTTGAAAAGGAGAGATCGAGGGGTGATGTTACGTGGGTGCATTGTCCAGAATCTGCTCCCTAGTGGGAGAACCCCAAGTTTTATCCTCACCTAATAATTAGCTTTCCTTTGAAAAATACGAATGCAGATACTGGCCCCTTGTTTTGGTTTATTTTTCCCCCTAAAGGCTGCCCCCATGCCCAAATAGGAAACCTTTGTGGTTCCTGATGGCCAGATCTTGCTACATGGGTTCACAGATGGAGTTCTGTTGTAACATGGAGAGCTTTTTAGCAGCAAAAACAAAGATATTAGGAATAAAACACACGAGTACATAAAAAGTTACACTTCTAGAAATATGCATGTCAACGGCTGTCTGGAAAATGTCCAACCATGTAATAATGAAAAACATAGGCATTTATGGCTGGACTCTCTTCTGGGCAGCCCTCATATACCCTGAATGATTATGCTTCCCACAGGCTTGGAGATCTGTCCATGCCAAAAATTCTCACTTGTGCTAGATTCTAAGAGATGATGACCAAAAGATTGAGTAAATACAGCCCCTTCACATTTTATTTCTCTGTGCCTGGATATACAAGATGAACAGAAATGGTAGATCTGAGCAGCAGTCCACTTTCAGAAGCTTTCTGTGTTTTTTCCTGATCACTAGACATGGGTGTATTTTCTGACTGCCTGACAATAAAGGTGCAGCCTAGACCTGTCCATACCGAGAAGGTCTGATGTTTGTTCTACAGGACATCTGTGCAAGTCTCTGAGGTCACTTTTTATTCTGGGGGTGATAATGTGTGCTCCATTATGTGAGTCAATCTGTGCTTGGTTTTGGTCCTGGAGGCAGAGAGTCTAAGGGCACAGTGGAAATTTCCAGTTTAATGCACTGGCTTGCTCTGGGGCCAAAGACTCCGGGGTAATTGACTCCACTTGAGGCCTGACCCCCAAGAGCACTGAGAGTGGCACCATCAGAGAGGCTGGCTTGGTTCTGTCTGTACTACATTCAAAAGCCCAATTCTTTGCTTTGAGAGCCCAATGAGCTCAAGGACAGCAATTATGGAGCAGACAATAGACTCTCACGGAGACAGGCGAGGAGAAAGATGCTAAGGAGTTTGGCAGTTGCTTTGATTAAGAAGTTATTTTCCTTGGTGTTTTACCCCCAGAGATTCAGTCTTCTTTCTCTCCCCACTTAGTCACCCGGGGCCCAACTCGGAAATTAACTTCTACTGGCAGTGAAAGGTGTTTATCTTGAGGCAGGTGACTTGGGATCCCTGTTGGCTCTTGAGTAGGAGTCAGTTGGGGAAAGAGCTCTTTCTGAAGCAATGCCTGGGATTGATGACTAGATACAAAATATTAATAGTGTTTCATATGGGCTCTTGCAAATCCATCTTCTAAAATTTCAGCTCCAAACTAAGTGCTAAAAGAAACTGCTAGGTTGTGACCCTTGAAATAAGCCAAGGCAGGTAGTTCCTGCCGCTCTGACCCTCAGATGCCCCAGGGTCACTGATCACATCAAAGGCAGGTGGAGGAGGGCACCTCCAGCAGCTTCCGCTGGGAAGTCTGGAAGCACTGAGCTTCTCACCATGGGTGGACACAGCTTACAAGAGCAGCGATGGAGACCTGACCAAGATGGTATTCTAGAATCACAGGGGCTGTAAGCCATGGAGAGGAGAGAAGCAGGGAGCAGGACAACTGGTAGTGGCGAGAGAAGTGGGGTGGCAGAGCCCCCCAAAAGCAGCCGTAATGGCAGGACTCTGGAGAAAGGAACAACTGATGTCAGAGGCTGTGGGTGACACAATAATTCAACCATCCTAGAAGATCTTGCACAACTCGGCTGAGCTGGCCGAGAAGGATGTACTGGCTACTCTCTGTCACGTCTGCTGTCCTGGCTCCTCGGCAGATAACTTGGCAATAACTCCCATCCTCTGAGCATACTGGGGGTGTCTCCCTGTTCCTTAAAGAATCAGGGATCCTGGGGGCACAACCGAAGAGCAAACTCTCATTTCTTTTGGTTCATGACCCTTGCCACCCACTCCCCTTTAGAAGTGATTGCAACACTCCCGGTGGCAGAAGGATGTTTGACAGGTTACGTTCTCCAAAGGTGCCCCGACAGTATCTCCTGTCCCAAGTGTTCTGCTGCAGCGCGACCCCACCGTTCGTCCATGATGTGGGTGGGCTTGTGATGGCTTTAACCGAGAGGACAGCAGTCCTGCTCCTGTGTGGCTCCCAAGGTGGGCTATAAAAGGCAAAGGACTCCCTCTTCGTGTGTGGCTGAGTGGGAAGAGGGTGTAGAGAGCCAGGTCAGGGACGGTTCTGAGAGAGGCTGACCAGACGTCCCGTTTTAAATGGGACAGAAATCACGGCACTGTCCTGTTTCAAATGGTACACAGGGTCAGCCTACTGGCACCTTGAATTTAGCCCAGTAAGACCAGGGTGACCACACACACTGTTTGAAGGCTTTTGAGGCGCAAAAGCACCATACTCCCCTGTGGAATGGCCCATCCATTAGAGGATGCATGATAAGAAACGTTAGAATACGAAACGTGCACAGGCTGCATACAGACACCGTGAGTCCGTTAGCGTGTTGGGACACCTCTCTGTGCACTCTGAAAGTGCAACGGAAGCAGGGTTTCTGGAATTAATGATGCCCCAACATCTCTTAGGGGTGCAGCAGGACTGACTTCTTCCGACGTGCGGTGCCAAGAGCCCATGATACGTCCGGGGTTCCACAAAAATGTTCTAATGTCTTTTAAAATCTAAAGAAAAAAATTCACTTTTAGGTTAAAGAAAATGTTTTTATATAAAATCAGAATCGGTTCGGTTTTTTTACCAACATACTGATCAAATATAATTTTAATGTTTAAGATATTTAAATAATGATAAATATTTAAAATTTAATATGCAAGGTCCTTTATGAAGGGAAGTCGTGGTGCAACTGAGTTGTCTCGTTCACCAGCTAAAGCGGCCCCAACAGAATAGTGTAAAATAATGTTGAATGTCAACTATAATTAAAAATATACTGAGGGTGCCCAAAAATGCATACACATTTCAAGTGATGTCATCTTCATATTAGATAGACTCCGATGGTCACCACTGTGAGCACCTCTTGTAATGGCAGAAGTCACACGTGACTTGGAGTCATCTTTTGTTATCAGTATATACTGAGTATTACAATTTTAATACAGTTTTTATCCTTTCTTAAAACGTGTCTACAGTTTTTTGGCACTCTGTATGTAGTCACAGGATGTAGAGGACAGCATAGGAAATACAGTCAATGGCATTGTAATAGCTATGGAAGGTGTCAGATTGGTAGTAGACTTGGGGTTCTCACTTTGTGAGGTGTGTAAATGTCTAATCACTACTTTGCTTTGTGCACCTGAAATAATAATAATAATAATAATAATAATAATAATAATAATAAAGAGGGTCTGACATATACACGCTTCCCTTTTGGCATTCTCAATACCTAGGTCTCAAGGATCCTGTAAGAATGAGTACCGGGTGGGATTGCTTTTCCCTGCAGAACTTCCTTGTCTGGAACCTAGGTGGCCCCATTGCTCTAAAGTTAGCCTCGCGGAGCTCCGTGCGTTACAGCCGCTGTCGGACTCCTCCCCGCGGGACCGGCAGGGGCTCCTTTCTGGCAGAGATGGTGCTCAGTGTGCGCGGCTGGAGGCGGGTCCGGCATTTTTCATAACTGTCATTCTCTGAAACCCTCGGTCCCTGAAGAGAATCCGCGGAAAGGAAAACCTGGCCATTTTAAGCTGTACTGGAATCATTGAGCATGCCAGACATGCATGAAAAATTTAAATGTCTAGGAAAATAAATAGGGTGCGTAGAAAGATTTTATTGAACTTCTCCAAATCGGTAAAGAACAGTAAATGTCTGGGTTCTTTCTCTCTCTCTCTCTCTGTCTGTCTGTCTCTCTGTCTCTGTCTCTGTCTCTGTCTCTCTCTCTCTCTCTCTCATTCTTTTGAAGCATCAGAGGAAGTCCCTGCAATTTGTTAAGAGATCTCTTGGCTCCCTTAAAAATAATGGACTCAAATACTTAGGGACAAACTAGTAGAAAAAGATACAACTCCCTGTGGCTATTTCCTACTTAGGGGGATGGCTTCTAGAAAACTGACTGCGGATGGTAAACTCATAATCCAAGGCATAGATGATGCACTGTAGAATTGTACACCTGGAACCTATGTCGTTTGTACCAAGCAATGTCACTCCAATACATACATACATGCATACATACACACATAAATTAGTTTTTGAGTGAAACGCTTAATTTTCCACTTGCAGAATTCTTAGCCGCGTCTCCTAGACTAGATGGTTGCTCATGAAACAATGAAAATGACCCGAATCATTCAACGCTATTTTCTTGAGCTCCTTGGGAATGAAGTCACGCGAACGAACACGTGTGAATGGCAGTGCTTGGAGCTAGGTGTGTTGAAAGGGCTGGAAACCCCACTCCCAGCACCCATGGAACAGGGGTGTCATGTCGTATTTCTGCGTTCAGTTTGTGTCTTACACCCATAGCGGCTTCTTAACCCTGTTCTTCCCTCTTGGTCACTTTGAGAAGCGATCTGCCCCTGTCATCGTATTAAACTCCACGTAAGTAATAGGTTTGCTTTCTGTGTTGTGAATTCCCAGCGAGACGTGGGGCATCTTGCCTGCAAAGTGACAATGATGGAGAGGCCGAAGGGACAAGGGAGGGGCGGCACGCGGCTTGTGGCACAGGGGTCCCCATGGAGATGTACGAGGGCTGTCCGGAAAGTACCCAGCTGTGTAATGGGAAAAGTAGAGGCATTTACGGTCGGACTTTTTCCGGACGGCCCTCACGTGCCTAAGCACTGTGTTATCTGTGGGTGAAAACAATAAGAGTCAACTAAACCCTATCACCATATACTCAGGGGAGGGCTGTAAGTGTGCCCCAAGACGATGACGAGGTGTGTATGGGTATGGATGGAAAACGAACTTCATTTTCCGACGGAGGTGGGTTGTTCAATATTGCGAAGTTTGCGAAGATACTGAAATTATCACAGATGCTCCAGGCCACAAAGTGAAAGTGCGGGGAACACAGGTCAGCGGCCACTGGTTACCGCAAGGGCACTCTTGGGGGCGGGCTGAGAACTAATTTTGGACCCTCCAAACAGCAACTATGAATAAGCAGCCCGCGCAGCGTGTGGGCCTTATTCTGAGCTTGTTACCTGTGCGGATCCACTTAATCCTTACAACGACTTTAGGAGGTTAGGTACTATTATTTTCCCCCTCTTCCAGAAGGGGACACGGAGGCACAGAGAGAGGTTAAATAATTTGCCCGAGGCCACAGAGAAGTGGGGCACACCCGGTTTGAACCCAGTTTGCTTCCAGACTTCCTGCCTCTCAAATCTAACGCCAGAATATTGCGGGTTCTGTAGCGGTTCTGTCCATAGCCCCACAGAACTCACGGTTCTTATAGCGGCCAACAATGGCTTCACTGCTTCAGGACCCTCCAGTCATAGATATCTGTCACACAGACCTCTGGGGAGTGCTTGGGAGGTATCCACCCGGGCCCCAGCAGTGCTCAACCAGCGACCAGCAGGAGAGGGAATGAACGCACGGGCTCCCTTCGGTCTCAGAGGCTCCTAGCAGGACGGAACCCACTGGCAATTGGTCTCTCATGGACCTCTCTGGCTTCCTTTCCTGCCCCACCTCACTTCTCTTCCCTGGGATCGCCCCCTAAGTAAGCTGCTTGCACTTAATTCCTTGTTTCAGTCTAAATCTCGGGGACGTGGGCTTTGTAGTTTGAGAAATCCTAAATACTCTGTTTCTACCATGAAAAAAAAAAAGGACCAATCTTCAAGAAGGGCCAAAATCCTATTAGATGATCTTAAACATCTTAGTAATTAGAGGAGACCATTTATTCCCAAGCTGCTGTACTTCATGAGCTCGGTAAATTGTTATTTTAACATAAACTTGGCTTTTATATAACTTCAAAATAAGGAAGTATATCAAATGTTGCCTGACTCTAACACATTATTTTTAGGCTCTGATCGAAAAGGTAAGAATGTAAATAGAATTTTGAAAATGCCCGGATCAAAGTAAGGAATGCCACATTCCATTATAATTTTCTAACAGATTTAAGATGCTCTGGACTCTGCAAAACAGTGTGCCCCCCCCCACTATACATAATGGTATTTAATTGGATTTTTAATGTGCTCCCCGATATGTTGGTACTAGATTTATTTTGCCAAAATCCCATGTGAGCCTTTTTCACTGCTTTTTAAAAGCTCTTCCTTGTCCTTCCATTTTATTTAATTTTTTTGTGAAATTGATTGGGATGACTTCATTAGTAAAAATTATATAGGTTCCAGCTCTACAGCGCATCGTCCATGTGTTGTGTGCTCATCACCCAGAGTGAGTGCTCTTCCCATCACCGTGTATTTGACTCTCCCTCCTCCCACCCCTACTCCATTCCCCCTCGCCCTCAGGTAACCACTGAACTATGGACTGTGTTCACGAGTTTTTGTTTCTTTGTTGCTTTCAGCTTTCTATTCCACATATGAGTGAAGTCACATGGTTCTTGTTTTTTTTCTGTCTGGCTTATTGCACTTATCATGATGATCTCAGGGTCCATCCATGTTGTCACAAATGGCATTGATTTCATCTTTTCTTATGGCCGAGTAACCTTCCATTGTGTGTATGCACCATGGCTTCTTTGTCCAGTCATCTATTGAAGAGCACTTTGATTGTTTCCATGACTTGGAGACCGATTTCATTTTATTTTCAATGAGCAACTATATCAATAAAAAGCAAATTGCAATGTCTAAGATTTAGGTTAAGCAGTGTATTACCATCATCTTCCAAAGCACAATACACTAGCATATTCTAAAAGGAATTGTGTAAGAGAGGGTCACGAATCCCTTGGCAGCTGCTCTCTGAGTGTCTCTTTTGGGGCCTGTTTGCCAACTGAGCTGAACTCTGGGGGAGCAAGGGGGAACCCAGCACTAGCCTTTCGCATAGTGCCCTGCTCTCATCCTGCTCTGCAAAGTCATCCCCCCTGTTACAAGCATGGGTAGGCTACACGGCTTTTTAGGTATCTTCTGATAATAAAACTCCTCCTGCTGTTAAAGAATTAAAATTCCATCCAGTATAATATCAAAATAACCATCATCATTTTATTTAAATCTCCTCCCCACCCCCGATAATGGCCTATCTCAGGCAAAGAGAAGCACAAGTGACTTGAGATTCTGCTTAAGATTCAGGTCCCCGGTAAGGAAGACAGGAACCTTAGAGCTTCGATGACCTTACTTGTCTGGGACCTTGTACCCCGGCCGCATGATCAGCTGGCCGTGTAGGGCTTTCCCAGTGGTGGGCCCTTTATCCCAGGGCTGTCTTTGGTGCTTTCCTTGGAGTTCTTCCTGTTGGACATCTGCAGGGGCAGTGTCCCTGAGGCACATGATGCCGCACCTGACTGGCACGTTGACTGCTCCCCCAGTTTTGGGGTTTCTCTTGGACCCCCTGTGACTGGGTCTCCTTGCCCCTTGATTCATAGAATTAAAAAGAATTTGTGGATGCTCTTGGTGAATGCCTTTAATGTGACTCGCACTGGGCACTTCACTTTTGAAGGCATCCGTAGCCGGACTCTGAGGAAATACGCCATGGCTGCTGATTGGCAGCAGGTCGGTGGCATCAGCCTGCATCTCGAATTTCTTATATTCTGTCATGGAGACATAGATGAGAAGCAGGTGAACAGCAAGGAGGAGAATGTGTGACAGAGGAGCAAGAGGCAGGAAACTGAACTGAATGACTCTAAAACCCACAAACTATCCCAGAGCACAGAAAAGGACAGAAGGTGTCCCTTTGTTTTCTAAAGCCAGAAAAAAATATGACACAAATAACATGACATGAAACATGACAGAAATAATACCACCAACACCACCAAATACTTCTGGTCAATCTTACTTATGAATATATTATAGATATGACAACTCCTAAACACTAGCAAATATAATTCCACAGTAAATTAAATAAATGGTATACCACAACCAAATAAAATATTTCCCAAGAACATTAAGATGGCTTAGCATTAGGAAATCAGATTGCATGTCATGTCAGTTGTTGGAATCAATGATTATTTCAAAAGATAATGACAGGATAGTAATAAAATTCAATCCTGATTGCTTATTTTTTAAAAAATCTTTTAGCAAGTCATGAATAGAAAGATGCTTCCTTAACATGAGGAAGAGTGTTTAATTTAAAGCAATAGTCAGGTGTTTTCTTAATAGCAAAGCAAACACTAGAGGCATTCCCATTAGCAATAGTTATAAGAGGAAGATCCCCTCTGTTCCCATTATTGTGGAATACTGCCTTCAAACAGTGTATTAATATTCAAAAAAGAAAAGATATAATTATTGGAAATGAAAAGAGATATAATTATTGGAAATATATATGTAAATAGTATCATATCATGTAACCTTAAAACTCTAAAGCATCTACTGAAAAACTCTTAAGGTAGAGATCTGAGACAGGTATAAATGGAAATATTTATCGCATACCAGTGAGAATACATTTTAAATAGAAAAACAAAAGTCTTCTAGTCAGTATTTTAATGACACAGAAAAACCCTAGGGATGAGTTTATATACCTGATCCATATGAAAAATACCACAAAACTGGGCCATGAGACATAAAATAATGAAAGGTATAATGTTACTGGATGGGAAAATGGCTATTGTAAAAATTACAAATTAATTCTTTAGGTCTAAATATAATCCAAATCTAAAATCTAAATGAGATTTTAAAGATATTTGACAGTGCAGTATTAAAAGTCATCTGGAGGCAAAAATGCACATGAAATGCCAGAAAGACCACAAAAGGAAAAATTATCAGTGAGCATCAGCCCCACCAGGTATAAATTTTACAGATTTTAAGACTATAATAAATAGAATAGTATGACTATATCACCTTTTGGTTTTAGTGACCACTGGGAGGATAATCTGAGTAGCCCGGCTGTGATCAGGTAGCCACTGTAGTCGAATCAGCTACGGCCTGAGACCTGAGGTCACACAGTGATCCACATGACTACGCTATGGGCTGCGGGAGGCACGTTCTTTGAGAGCATTGGCAGACAGAATGTGCCTGCATCCCTGATACGAGGCTGCAGCCAAACATCAGGTATAGTTGAGACGATGGGACCTACATTTTAGACGTGGCGCTGTAGATCTTGGGGCCATTACCAGATCAGTGGTGGTCAAAGTCATGGGCTTAGATGAGACAACCTGGGAAGAGTACATATTAATAGAATGATACAAGGATGTAGGTGACAAAAACTGGGCTCCAAGAAACAGAGGGAAAGAGCCAATGCATGAGAGAAATAATTGTCAGAGAGATGTGAAGACACTCGGGAGAGATGGATCACAGGCTTTAAAGAAGCAGAGAGCAGATTCATCTTAATTTTTATAAAGAATTTGTGGATCGCTCCACAAGCCTGCAAGTCAAGGGGAAAGTTAGATACGGTGTTCTGGATGTCAGCCAGGCATCTGACAATGTCTTTCATGATGTCATTTTGGGCCAAGATAGAGAAATAAGGACTGGATGACGTTCACAAGGGAGGACTATCAGTCAGGCAAATGGAGAATCCCAAAGGAATACGAGTCAACGGGGTAAAGTCCACCATTGGAAGCTCTAATGTGAGCGGAAGAGCTCTAGTGTCCTGTTGTCTTCGTGAGTGTTTTATAAACTACGTAGACAGAAACAAGGGTGATGTATTTATCCAATTTGTGAATAGCATAAAGCTTGTGTGGGAGGAAAAGCAAGAAACTTAGGTGACAGAGTGAGGGTCCCCCATGAATTCAGCGGCAAAGGGGAAATAGTTTATGCTTAGATTCACTGAGGGAAGCTGTTACACATGTAGTAACATAGAGAGCAAAGAACCGAGCCATGTTCTAATCCTGACTGTGATGGGGTAGCTTGGCACCTCACTGAAACTGATGGTTTCCAACCTAGACGTGAGTCAAATCCCTGCTCATGGGAGGGGAAGAGGGAATTCATATTTTTAATCATTTTTCCAGAACATTCAGATGCTTCCCAGCATTATCCAGGGGCTACCACCTGGAAACACTCCTTGACAAGCTCTGATGGGCTCAATTTCTGAGTATCTAAAATGAGAGCTCACCAAGGTGATCCTTAAGGTCGTTTCCAGTGCCAGCAGGTGTACCTGTGCTTGTGTAAGGAGAGAGTACCTCTCTGCAGAGGGTCACTTAACACCTACCCGCTTTACCTGCCAGCCCCCGTCCTTCACTGCGGGGTTTGGGTACTTTCATGACGCTCCCTAGTGAAGAATCCTCATTCTATGAAGCTATGT
Source organism: Lyroderma lyra (assembly GCA_004026885.1). NCBI lineage: Eukaryota > Metazoa > Chordata > Mammalia > Chiroptera > Megadermatidae > Lyroderma > Lyroderma lyra. Next base: position 187,976 of record PVJL010000416.1, on the reverse strand, counting down.
GGTGGCTTTAAAGGGATCCTTAAGATGTAAATAGATATTTATATAAAATTAATTCAGTGAGTGGACAAATAAAACAGCCCCAACTGACTAAGGCACGCCCTCTGCTTCATCAAGTCCCGGGAGGCCTGACACTTGAGCTGTTAAATGGGAAGCAAAGAAATGTACCAATTCCTTTATAGAAAACGCCTGGCTACCGAGCTTGAGACCGGGTGGCTGTTTTTCCACGGCAGGATCTCTTCTCTCTGTCCCTGGAGCAGTGAGCCTCAAAGCTTAGCCATCAAAGTGCAAAGCTGCAAGGAGGCATGATTTAAGGAGGAAATGAAATCATATGGGTTTGCCCCATCCAATTTACGATTTCTATAACCATACCCACACATCTCACACATGCTAGCTCATGGCCACGTCTCTGTTCCTCCCTCCCTCCCTCCCTCCAACTTCTTTGTTATCGAGGGTTTACCTTACCACACACACTTGTCCTCCTGTCGTAGAAAGCTAGCCCTGCCTGGAGACCAGGCTTTCCAGGATAATGTTCACTGATAAAATGAGACCGACAGGAGGAGGGGGACAATTCCAGAGACTTCAGCTAGCGACCCCATGAACATCCTCTTGCAGAGTGAACCTTTGTTCAATAGAGAGAGCACCCACTCTGCCTGGGGCTGTGAGCCTCTGTTTAACAGCTCGATGGGTTCTTTGGTAGCTGTGGCTGCCCCTGCTGCTGAGGATACTGAGCTTTTTGTTGTTAAAGGCTCTGTCCATTAAAACGTCTGATGATGGATTATCTAGGCCCGCTAATATCTGTAAGGTCAAGATGAATCTGTTGCAAGAAGAAAGGCTTTTTTCTCCCAGTCTGGAACGTCTGCCTTGAAAATTCCTGTTGCATCTTTAAAACCCGGCGGCCATGCTGCCCACTCTGCACAGCATTTCCCAGGCCCCCCCCTCCACCCGGGAGGGCTCAGGTTCTCTTCGTTCCGTGCGCTTGTATGTCTCGTGAGCGCCTGTATCATCACACCCTTCACCGTGCATTTCAAATCGAGGAAGCACGTCATCTCCCTATCATATATGAAAGGGGACCCAAAGCAATGGCATTTCTTTATTTAAAAAACGGTGCATTTATTCTTACATGTTTAAACTTCAGTCACCCTCAGAGTACTCTCCATTTGGGGCAATACACCTATCGAGATGCTTTTTCCACTGATCAAAACAGTTTTTGAACTTGTTGATTTTGATGCCTTTTAGTGCTTCTACCTTTTTTTGTTTGTTTGTTTTCACCTCTTCCACATCGACAAAATGTTTCCCTTTGAGGACTTTGTTCATCGGGGAAACAAGGAAAAAGTCGCTCGGGGTGAGATTGGGTGAGTAGGGAGGGTGGGGCACGGGGGTCATGCTGTTTTTGGTCAAAATCTGCTGACCACTCAGTGTGTGTGGTTTGGGGCAGGTGCGTTGTCATGGTGGAAGCACCAGTCATTTGCCACAACTCGGGACATTTCTTCTGCACATGGTGACAAAACTTCAAAACTTTCAGATAAAACCTTTGGTTGACCGTTAGACCCAGAGGAACAAATTCCAAATCCCTCTCACCCCGGAGACAGGTCATTCCGGCTTGGTCGGGTCCTCCCTCGTGTAGAAGTGGATTGCCATGTTCATGAGCCTTGTTGAACATGTTTTTCCAGTTCATTCTCTCCTCCCTACCCTTACCCTTCCTTTGATGAAGCGCAGATTTCCCAGAATGGCCACTGGGACCGGGTCTTAGGGTAAGTGTTAGGAAGAAAACAGAGTTGACTGGCCAGACTGAGCCCTAAAAACTGAAAAAAAAAAAACCACTAAGATGTCCTAAATTAAATGACAGCAGGTCAGAGAGCTGAAGGAAGAGACAAAAGAGGCAAAACCAACAGAAGACATTCCGGAATGTATGTTCGAACTTGGAATTACCTTCCAAGTGGCTACTTGCACAGTTACCTGAAGAGAACAGGCAGAAGCCAGACTGTTAGCCACAGCCAGGCCTCCAGAGGAATCCACGCGCTGTCCCAGAACTCCCCTCCTTCACCTGCTCCCACCCCTCTGGCTAACACATGGCTCCATAAACCCATTGTTTTACAAAAGGTTTCGGCCATGAATTGTTTGGTTTGGTTTGGTTTTGCTTAACAGAATAAGATCAGGCTAGAACTCCTTTCCTTGAAGTCTTCCTTTAAGAATTGCTTGCATTTCTTAGATGTTTAGTGTGTGCTTGACATGTTGGTAAGTTTTTGAATCCTTTATTTCATTTAATCATAACAATTACCCTTTGAGATTAGTCTTACTAGTATGCAAGGGCTGTCTGGGAAAAAATCCAGCCACAAATGCCTCTGTTTTGTCATATTACCCGGCTGGATACTTTCCAGACAATCCTTGTACTTTATGTCACAAATGGGGAACACCACCAAGAATAGACCCGGGGGGAAGAGGGAAGGGAAATTAATTATGAATTAATATTTATTGGGAGTCATAGGAATCGCTTAAGATTTGTAGTCACCAGCATTTTTGAACACCTTTCCTATATTTGCATAATTTTTCATATTAAGAGTCCTGCCTCCCAAAGGTGAAAAACAGACATTGGCTCTCGTGCCAAAAGATAAAACGCCACTCAGCACAAACACCCCAGGACTAACTGAATGAATAAATGACTGGGGTGCACGAAGATGGGGCCGGCAGTAGGTAGGCAGACCCCTGCTAGCTGCTGCCTTCTACGGCAGTGGACAGAGGTCTAACACGCCCGGACAGCATGACTCCTAGAGAGAACTCCCACTTTGGGCCACGGGGCTCATGAGCTAGATGATTAGGGAAGGGCTGACCCCTTTGTTTGGATAATCAGGTCAGGACACCATCGTATTAATAGTGGGACCAGTGGGACCATAGCGCCAGCCCTACCCTTCTCTTTCATGGCTTTGGGGAGGACCAGGCCTTCCTCTGATGTGGTCAGAGTGCTGGGCGCTAATCCTCACGGCCCACCAGAACTGACGGCCTTACGACCAGGCCAATACCAGCTTCCATCTGGTTTGCCGGGGAGCCACTCTTTTTCTAGAAGACATCCTGCAATTTCCTCTTTCTCTCCCCTGGCTCCTCAGACTGTCTTGCAGCAAGGGCACAGGTTGTGTGATTCAGGCTCTGCCAGTGAGACGTTCACAGGTGAGATTTTGATTTAGATGAGAGTAGGGTGAGAACACAGGAGTGTGACATCCATTTCCTGGAGGGGAGGATGCCAGAGGCCCCTGGCTTCTGAGCACAACAGGCATGGTGGCCCGAGTCCCCGGCTTTGTGTCAGCTGTGCCTGTTTGGGCGCCTGTGCTCAGAGGAGCCACAACGGGGTTGTTTCCAGGACAGAGCCCTGGTGTCAGCGGACATTGTTTCTGTTCTGTCCGTGTGCCCTCCGAGCTGATCTGGCCTTCCCGAATATTCTCTGAGCTACCTGATGACCTGAAATAAACTCATCCTTTGCTTCAACCAGAAAAGTAGGTTCTGGTGTTCACAGGTAGAAGTAAAGCGATACTTGATCATCTCTTTGGTAGGCCCTGTCCCGTTTATCTCGCTGGATTCTCACCCAAAACCTACCCAAGAAGTACAGTTGGCACTACTAGGCCATTGCCACGCGATGAGGTAGCATGAATCATTGACAAGATCAACACAGGGGAGTTCATTCATGAGCAGTTGAGCTTGAACTCCTCCCGTGGCGTGCCATGCACGCCCCGGGCTGTGTGTGAGACGTGCACCACCTACCACTGCGGGAGTTTCCACAGGGCAGTGGCCTCCCCAGACCCTTCTGCGACTTCTCTTTTGCCGTCGCATGTTGCCAGCTGGCACGCCAAGCGTCCCAGATTCCCCCACAACCTCTGACTTTCCTCGTGCCCCAGGGCTTCCGAAGAAGTGGCTAGAGATTGTCCTCTGACCCTGTGAACCCCGCCTCCGGGTCTTCACGTCACAGCTCTCCAAGTCATGCAAGCTCTGATTCCTACACTGAATGCGTGATTTCCAAAAGGGGCACATGGTGTTGCCCTGAGTGACCCGTGACTGACACGTCTGTAACGTGCGACAGGCCATAACGTGGGGAAAAATAAATCCGAAGTGCCCGATCCTGTTCGAAGCAGCCTGGACTCATGGAAGAACGCTGGGCTTCAGGAACGGTCAGGGCGCGGGGTCCAGCCTCAGCTCTGCCCTTTGCAGCTGTGTGACCTTCAGGAAATTAATCACTCGACGTCTCTGAACCTACACGCAGCTGCCATGTGCACCGTCACCCTCTCCTCACGGGCTTGGTGATGATTTAAAAGTGCTGAGAACACAGCAGACCCAAACCTCAGGTCCTTTCTTTTTCTGTGACCAAAGTTGAGAAATCAAATGTAATGAGGACATGTGTTTATGTCCCATTTTAACTAAGAATTCTCATTCTTAATACGTACTTGTAGGGATCTCCGAGGTAAAACATGAATACCTTTATAAAATGCGTGTTGTCAATAACATGAGTAAATAGAATGGCGATTGCTCTGCATTTGCTCTCTCAAACTGGATTTTAAAGTTATTCTGTGCTATGCTGCTTTGGATATTCTTCTGAAAGAAGTTTAAGGTTCCTCATGCTATGTATGGGTTTTTAAGTTTTTAAAATGTAAAAATTTGATTTTTTTACTTTTATAAATATAAAGTGTATTGAACGTAACCTATCTTAGATTGATAACTAATTATTTACACAGTGGCATATCCAAGCAATAAAATAAATGCAGAAGAGTAGGTCAGAGTTGCTTCACTTGTGTGGAGAAGCTCATCAGTAGCTTTGAAAACAGTTCTACCAAGTATGTGGTTCCCCCAGTGTGAGTCCCCCAGGGTAAGTCCCTAAGCCATGAACTGGCTCCTTGTCTCAGTTTCCTCGTCAAGAATTGCTGTGAAGATTAAACGAAATCATTTGTTCAGTATTCAATGAGCGATGACTAGGTTGGAGATGGCAATGATTCATACTACCTCCCTTTGAAGTGTTTCCTTTTAACAAAGCCCAGGACCCTAAGCATAGTGGCCCTTACACACCCCAGCAGCACGCACCAATGTTGTTAGACAAATGTTAACCTTTTCCCCGATTACAAAGACTAATGCAACATTACTTACTAAGCTGCTTCACATTTTTGTATGTACTCAGAGATAAAGTCCAAAAACCTGCCTCTTTCTGACAGATTACCGAGCATCACATTTACAAACGTATTCCTTACCACTCATCAGAGGGTACTTTGGCAACCCAGAAGGAAATGCTTCAGCATGCTAATTAATTCCGTTCATGCATCCTCCTGCATTTGAAAAGGTCAGAAGAATGTCTCAGGTCTCTCTTTCATCAGTCAGAAACTACTTGCATCCTCTTCTGACCTTTCCCCACCTCGCCCACCAGAACCGAAGATGCCCATCAGGAGTAGGCAGATAATCCTTCACCCTACGGCCCGATAGCAAGAAACTTCAGGGCTCCTCTGTGCTCAGCTGTGCTCATTAACTGCACAAATGCCCTGAGAAGATAGAAAATGTATTCAAATTTTTGTTTGTCTGCAGTTTGATGTAATAGGGTTTTATTTTTGGCCTCCAATTGCTCAGCAAAAAAAAAAAAAAAAAAAAAAAAGCTTTGGTTAAACTGCTGATCTCCTCTGAATCACTGCATAAAGTCATTTAGTTGCTGGGTGGTGACAGTCAAACTATGCCAGTGGTTCTTACTGCAGTGGTTCGTGAGGGACGCGTCCTTCTTTGTGGAGTTGAGATAACTGTGAATTTACCAACACCAACTTGCAAGAGATCCTTAAAATTTAAGTTCATCTTTAGAGCTCTGAAATAGAAAATTCTACTTAGATGTCCTGTGAAGAAAACAGCACAGAGAGCAACTATGTAAACTTTGACTGACTAAAATTATTTGCAACTTCCCCAAATATTCCTAAGTTAATACATTGGCCATCAGTCTTGAAAATAGCACATGCAGGCCATTTCCCAGGAAGTATTACAGAGCTCCATTTAGACAGAAACGTTCATGCCTGTGGCATTGATACTAGAGAGAGGGGGAAGTAGCGGGTGAAGGAACTCATGTAAATACACCTCCTCTCCTTTTCCCTGTCTCCCTTTCTTTTCTTCTCTTGTCTCTCTTCTCCCAAGAACTCTGAAAGCACAGGGATTAGCTGAGAATGTAGCCTGTGCTTATCCCAAGTCAGAAAAATACATTGGAATAGGAACACTGTTGACTATGCAGCCAGCCGTCTGCCCATCTAGTCAATAAACAAGTATTAGTTGAACATCTGTAAAATGCCAGACAACGTGCTAGAGACACGTAAACAATACGGAGTTGTCCACTAATTCAGTCATCTCTGTAATAAACATTACCAGTTAGCCAATGTTTGATTTCTAAAAACTGAAAACAAATAGTTACAACACATGGTATGAGTATATACAATTATTCAAAATGCTGACGGAGCAAAGAACTGAGGCAATAACTAAGACCTCATGTGTAGCACGTGTGTCAGAGGCTGAGTTTCAGAGGCACACGGGCTCCCCGAGGACACATGACAAAGCTGTCTTAGGAACACTTGGCTGCTCAGGTACTCAGGATGCAGAGCGTAGGATGACGGGAAGGTTGTGATCTCTAGAACCATTCAGCCCTAGGTTTACATCCCTATTATGGCAGACTCCTAATAATTGTCCTCTAATATTTATTAATTCTTCCACAAAAGTATAAACTCTGAATTAACTGGCCACAGGTCACCCAGAATAGATGATGTTTTCCAGTCTCCTTTGCAGCTGGGCCAAAGTTTGAGATTAAGTTCTAGGAATGGTTTCAAGAAGTAGTGCTTTAGATTGAATGTTTATGTCCCCCAAAAGTTCATATGTTAAAAATCCTAACCCCCAATGTTTATTAGGAGGTGGGGCCTTTGGAACTTGATTAGGTCATGCAGGGTGGAGCCCTCATGAATAGGATTCATGCCCTTTTAAAGGAGACCCGGGAGAGTTGCCTTACCCCTTCTGCCTTGTGAAGACACAGTGAGAAGATGGCTGACTGTGAACCAGGAAGAGGGCTTTCAGACACTGAATCTGCTGGCACCTGGATCTTGGACTTCCTAGTCTCTAGAACTATGAGTAATAAACTTCTGTTGCATATAAACCCCAGTTTATGGTAATTTGCTACTGCAGCCTGAATCGATTAAGGCAAGTATTTGTACCTTCAGAAAAGTGTCTTTAAGAGAAGTCGTATTTCTCTTCTCCCTCTCTTTTTTCTTCCTGCTGACAAGTAGGTGGCCATGATGGCTGATGCCAGAGCCACCATCTCGGACCATCAGGTGGGAGCCTGTGTGAAGGATAAAAAGCAACATGAACCGTAGAGTCTGAAGGCTGTGAATACAACCTTAAGCCCTCTGAGACTCCGTTTCCTCATCTACAAAATGAGTGTAGTAATATCTATTTTTATAATTGTTAGGAGGACTGAATTAAAAGATTAAATAACTTTAGTTCACCTAAAATAATGGTGGACATCCAGTGGTGTTATTATAAACTATAGCTGTAATTATAATAATGTTCTTTGTCTATCCAAATCTATGCTCCACAAGCCTCTAGAAAATAAACAGGATCAAAATTCCTATTCCCTGACAGTTGTACCAACTTTCATCAAGGCCAAGGACCAACTGAAATCAAGGGTGTTTTATTTGAACTGGCAAGATATTAAAGTAGGAGATGATGGGGGAGGAGGGCGGAGCAGAAGAATCAATAGTTCTCCTTTTAGATGTGTGAAGTTTGAGATGCTTATCCAATGTCCAAGTGGAAATAAATGTTGAGTAAGCAGATGGATGTGTGATTCTGGAGATTATGAGGAAGATCCTGGACGAGCCACAGATTTGAGACTTTCAGCAGTTAGTTGCTATTAAAAGCTATGGAACAGAATGAGATCATCTAAGGATGTAGACATCAAGATAAGAAGGCCAAGGACAGCGCTCTCAGGCATTCTAAGATAGAAAGGTCAGTGGAGGAGAAGGAGTCAATATGCTGTCTCGTAAACCTAGAGACTCAGTGTTTTAAGGAAGAGGTAATCAATTGTATCAAATGACACTGAGTGGTCAAGTGAGCTGAGGGTAGAAAATTGGCCACTGGCCGTAGTAAGGTGGGGTTACTGGCAACTGGGATGCAGTAGGCAGCCTCTACGATGTCCTCCAAGGACCCTTGCCTCCTGCTCTTGTGCAGTCTCCTCCCTTTGACAGTGAACTGAACTTACTGACTTCTTCTAATAGAATATAGCAGAAGTGATGCAATGTCACTTCCGAAATTAGGTTACGAAAAGACCATGGCTTCCATCTTGTTATTCCTCTCTCTAGTGTTTGGCTTGCGTGCTGACAGAGTAAATAGACAGTTAGATTTAAATTGGGTTGGGATTTTTCGAGACAATTATGATAGAGAAAGAGAGGGGTGTAGGACTTAAAGGGGTTTATAATGGAGTAGTTCAACTGGTGGTCTCTAGACTCTAAGATAGGTAAAAAGAGAAGTGAGGACATGATGTGTGTGAGGGGAAGAGAATAAATTGTAGGACAAAAGATTAGAAATGCCAGGGGTTGAGGAGTTGGGGCAATACCAGAATAACTGAGGAAGAATAGAGGTTATGGGTCGAGTGACGAATGCTTCACATAAAGGTTTCAAATTTGTATTGGTGAATGTATGTCTACAATACAGCGTTAAGAGTATGTGACTCAGACAGAGTAAAGGAAAACATGGAAAGAAACTAAAGGTGTAGAATGAATCATTGAGGTAAGTATGGAAGTCATCCAGGATTTAGAAAGATGTATGGCAAGGGTAAGCTGACCAGACGTCCCATTTTAAATGGGACAGAAAAATAGCAGTACCATCTCGTTTCAAATGGTACGTCTGGTCAGCCCACTGACACCTCGAATTTAGCCCAATGAGACTAGGCTGACCAGGTGTACCATCCAAAAGAGTTTTAACAAGGGCAATTTCTGTCTATAGGTGCCACATATTATGAAGTTCTACAGTGGGATAGATAACATCTATCTACAGAGATAACATCTAAAATGAGTTAAAGAGATACCATTTTACAAATGAGGAAACAGCCCCCAAAATGTGAGGCAACATTTTTTACGCCATTTATTTATTATTTATTTTGACATTCTATACTACTTTATATTAATTTCAGAGGTACAGCATAGTATTTAGACATTTATATAACTTAAGAAGTGATCCCCCTGATTAGTGTAGTACTCACCTGACTATGCATAGTTATTACCATATTATTGACTATATTCCCTGTGCTGTACTTTACAGCCCCATGACTATTTTGTAACTACCAAATTGAACTTCTTAATCCTTTCACCTTTTTCACCCTGCCCCCGCCCATCTATCACCCTGATAATTCTAGTACCCATCAAACACCGCGCATAGTTATTATAGCATTATAGACTGCATGCCTTATGCTATACCCTACATCCCCTACTGTGTACCAACCAATTTGTACTTCTTAACCTCTTCCTCTTTTTCACCACCCCAACCCCCTCCCACCTGGAAACCATCAAAATATTCTCTGTATCTATGAGTTTGTTTTTCTTTTGTTTGTTTCTTGGTTTTGTTTTTTAGATTCCATATATAAATGAAACCATATTGCATTACTCTCTGTCTGACATACTCTACTCAGCACAATACCCTCCGGGTCCATCCATGCTGCCACAGATGGCAAGAACCCATTGCTTTCCATGGTGGAGCAACATTCCATTGTTTGTATGTACCACCTCTTCTTTATCCATTCTTCCATCAACGGACACCCAGGCTGCCTCCTCCACATCTTGGCCATTGTAAACAATGCTGCAATGAACATTTGGATGCGCATGACCCCTTTAAGTAACGTTTTGGGTTTCTTCAGATAAATATCCAGAAGTGGGATTATAGTCCTTCTCTATCTCTTGTTATGGCCTTTGTTTTAAAGTCTGCTTTGTCTGGTGTAAGTATTGTTACCTCAGCTTTTTTTGTTTGTTTGTTTCCATTTTCATGAAATACCTTTCTCCACCCCTTCAGTCTACAAGTAGGTATGCCTTCTGATGGGAAGTGAGTCTCTTGTAGGCAGCACATGTAAGGGTCTTGTTTTCTTACCCATTCAGCAGCCCTGTCTTTTGATTGGAGCATTTAATCCATTTACATTGATTATTGTTGATAGATAATGTAGTTATTGTCATATTATTATTGTTGTTGTTATTGTTATTATTTTGTCTTAAAGAAGACCCTTTAAGATTCCTTGTAATACTGGTTTGGTGGTAATGAACTTCTTTAGCTTTTTCTTGTCTGGGAAGCTCTTTATCTGTCCTTCGATTCTAGATGTTAGCTTTGCTGGGCGGAGTAACCTTGGTTGTATGTTCTTGCTTTTTATCACTTTGACTCTTTCATGCCAATCCTTTCTGGCCTGCAAAAATTCTATTGAGAAATCAGCTGATAATCTTATGGGAGCTCCTTTGTAGGCAACTGACTGATTTTCTCTTGCTGTTTTTAAAATTCTCTCTTTATATCCAAACTTTGGCATTTTAATTATGATATGTCTTGGTGCAGGCCTCTTTGGGTTCATCTTGTTTGGGACTCTGTTCTTCCTGAGCTGACACTTGGGGGCTGACTGGTTGTGAGGACTGACCATGACTACAGTGGAGGGGCTGGCCGTACAGACCAGAGTTTGCTTTGATGGAACTCTGGTGCCCGTCCAGTCTGCCCTTTGGTTGTGTCATCTTTAGAGGCAACCAGGTGACACTCCGGTTGGCTCTGTAGCTGGCCACCAGGTATGACAGCCCTGGGGTCGCCTGGGAGGGGACCCACCACAGGCCAAGTTTAGCTGCAGCCTGTGCCCTGCCCAGTGCCACCTGGTATGAGCCACAACACAATCTGAAGATGGCTGTTGCGGTCTTTTTTCCCAGCTCATCAGCTATCATTAGTGTTAGTGTATTTTATATATGACTACAGTGGAGGAGCTATTATGCAGGGGCGGTTCTTCTTCCAATGTGGCCCAGGGAAGCCAAAAGATTGGACACTCGTCCTTCACGCAATTCTCAATGATGGTTGTTCCGTAGTTTAGTTGTAATCGGCGTGGTCCTGAGAGGAGGTGAGTGCTGTGTTTACCTATCCCACCATCTTGACCAGAAAATGTGAAGCAACTTAAACAAGTTCACACAGTTAGCTAAATAAATAGCTAAATTAGGTGAAAGTTCTTTGCTTATAAATTAACTCTTTGCTTTACAAAATAATATATTTTTTCATTTTAATTGATGTTTACGATACAAATTTCATAACATGTGACAATGTTTAAAAAACTATGAAATTTGTTAAACTTTGATTTATACACAATTCAGGAAAGCATTTACTGCCCCTGTATATAAAACCAGTTTGGACACACAACTTTTGATATCAGAAGTTTAATGTCTTTTTAATGAATTGATGTTGGGATAGATAAAATGATTTGAGCAGCCAAATCCCAGGATCTTGAAGAAGTAGAGACATTTGCCTAGTGGAACTATGATATTCCTGTTAAATGTTCTAGTTCGTAAAGCAATAGATGAATTCCTGATTGCCGTAAGTCTTGTATTAGGTAATTTTTAATCATTTCATATTCTAAATAACAAATGTTTAAATAGTTTCTCTTAGAGTGCAATTATTTTCATCAACACAAATTCTCAGGAAGCCACTGCAAAGGGACCGAATCTCTAGTGAGTTAAATCTGAGGGTGACAATGTTGAGTCTCCTACCAGCCTCAGAACTGTGATTTCTGTGTGCTTTCTTGTGCCAACTTTTTTCACCATTGCCGTTCGGAGAACTAAGGGAAGTGTGGGGGTCAAGGTGGTGCTAGTCTAAATAGCTGCCAGTCACCAGGAAGAGATGTCATGCTACTTATATAATGATAACCATAGATACCCCAAACCAAAAAGGAATGGTACACAATAACAGGAACATAAAAATCTCAGAAGAAAAAGGTGCAGTGCTGAATAAGCAAATAAAGGTGTTAACTTTTGGACTGAAAATTAAAACAGCAGTGAGACACCTTTATTAACTAGTTAAAACGGAATGACTTACACATATATGTTCAACACTGTCGAGAATATGGTGAGATAGGCACTATATCTCTGTTGGCATTATTTTATATAAGTTTAATATTTCTAGAAGGCTATTTAGCAGCATACATCAAGACTCTTTGAAATAGTCCCATTTTATCCCACTCTTGAGACCCCCTCCCCGAGGAAATAGAAATGAGGGCAGAGACTAATGTATGACAAATTATTTTGGTATTATTTGTAACAATTAAAAATTATAAACACCATCAATGTGCAAACGAAGAATAGCTAAATGAATCATGGAACAGTCACAGGTTAAATTACTAAATAGTTATTTTAAATGATGTTTCTGAAAACTTTATTCACGTGGAAAAATGTTCACGATTTAACACCATGGAGAAATTAGGGCACAAGACAAATGTACTGCAGAAGAGTCCATGAAACTCAAAGTACCTGCCACTCCCCAGCTCCACCGAGAGGAAACTACACTGAGCAATTGTTTATGCCTGACATTACCTTAGCTCGTCATAAGATAGTGGTGTCACATCATTTAACTTGTGCAAATTTAACTCTATGACCTTGTCAAAAAATAAAATAAATAAAGCACTTCTACTAGCAATGTTACCTGCTTTTCCACTCAATAAGTAGATGCCCCTAATATACATGAGATGGGGATTGTTAACTGCTGTTCCCTTGAGCAGTTTCAATCCCAAAGGAGCTGTTATGCTGGGGGGCATCTTCTCAAAATGAGTAAAATTCTAGTGTATCCATAAAGATACAATTCGATAACCTTCTCCTTGGCACATGAACATTTTATTGTGCTACACTTCTCATCAGAATAGCTCTTGTGAACATCACCTAAGATCTCTCTGTTGCTCAACTCGTGGGTGATTCTCTGGCTTCATCTTATTACAGTTGTCAATAGCACTTGATACATTGAAGGAAGGTAGAAAATTCTCACTGGACTTCAGGGAACACTGTTCTCTCTCCTCATCCTGTTCACTTTTCAGTCTCTTCTACTGGCCTCTTTCCTCTGCCTTCAATCCAAAGATTAGTGTACCTAAGATCTCAGTCTTTGAGCTTCTTCTCGAAGTAGACTCAGGTGATCTCACTGAGTACCATGGCTTTAAATATCAACTATACTAACATGATACTAATAGGACTAATGGCTTACACTTCTACTTTGTGCCCCATTCTAAGTATATTATACAGAGCGTGCCAAAAATTTACATACATTTTTAAGAAATGAAAAAACTATTAGAATGCAATCCTCAATATGTGCCGATAACAAAAGATGAATACAAGTCACGTGTGACTTCTGTAATTACAAGAGGTGCCCAAAGTGGTTACCGTCAACCTCCAGACACTTCTGATTATGGCAAACTACTGCTTGAGCAACGTTGACCAAAGTGTCCACTTGTGTCACTGGGCATGCCATTTCAGTTTCTTCCTGAAGTACTACCAGTGTAGCCAGTTTTCTAAGGTACACCACATCCTTTAGGGTCCCCCACAGGTAGAAGTCGAGAGGTGTCAAATATCACTTCAAAATGGTTTTGAGTTTCTCAAACAATAACCGTGCTCCTGCCATTTTCTTTGATTGTCCTACCTGTCTCATAATGTCGCTAGCATTTATTTGATTAATGCCATCTTTTGAACAAACATCATACTACACATTGCTACCATAATTCAATTCAACTTTGAAAAATAATACATAGATAACATCTATTAAAATGTGTATGCATTTTTGGCACCCCGGTATATACTAATGAACTCTCACAATAGCACTGAGATCATTCCTATCATTATTCCCATCTTAGAAGAAATTAAATAATTTGCACAGAGTCACAGTTAGTAGAAAGTGGAGCCAGACTTGAACCCAGGCATTCTGGCTCCAGTTTGCCTGAACTTAAGCACAATATTACCCTATCCCATGCCACCTACTGCATGATTGCCAAGTTGCACCTTTACCTGCTATCCTGCCCCTAAAATCCATGATTTGTACATTGGACATCTTTAGTTCGCTGTTAATGATAAATTTCAAACTTAATACATCCAAAATGGAATTCTTATCCCCCCAAATCTCTTCCTTCTGTAGCCTCCCCCTTTCATAAATGCCCCCACCCCAGTACTCCAGGTGCTCGAGCCATCCTTGACTTTCCTCTTTCTTTCATTTCCCACATTCATTCCATGAGCAAATACTGTAGACTCTGCCTTCTAGAAAAGTAAAAAAGGTGGCTGCTTTTTCCACCTAGCTACCACCCTAACATACATCAGCTTCTCTTACATGGACTCTCACATTGACTCTCTAATCTAAATTCTAAATAAATTGAGACTATACTACATTCTGAGGAAAATCAACCCCACTACCCAGGCCATGATGTATTGGTCTAAGGGTGAGTGTCTAAGTCAGTGTATATGTCCACTGCATATAAGTGGACATTAATAAAGGTTAAACCCCTTTGGCCAATAAGGATGCTCCGTATGTGGTGTAGATCACCAAACCGGTCAGATGGTAACTCTGGGGGATATATGAATCAGCTTGTTTGCCAGCCAGTGCTGACTTACTTCCCTGGTTGTCTGTTACATAAGTCTAGTCTTGGAAGCATTGGATTCCCTGTGTGTAGGCTAAGAAAAAAATATCTCATGATATCTTTCATTCCATTGTACACTTGCTATAAATACGCCTTTAAAAAAGTAATCCTGTTTAGGGCTTCCTTACCATTTTAAATAGGCAAATATGCATAGTAAAATGCACAGGGAAAGTGAAAAAACAAATCAAATCCAAACATAATTAGTATTTTACTCCAGGCACTCCTCCTATGGGGTTTGGTTTGGTTTTGCTTTGGCTTTTGGCTTTGAATCTACTTTTCAGATGATACCTTGTTTTAGTAAACAAAGTGGGGGGGGGGGGGCGGATTAAGAACCAGGTACAAGAGAGACAGGAGAGAGGACATTTTCATATTCAAAGAGGAAGGTAATTACAAAGGGTATTATTATTTATTCACCGTTACTATTTTAAAAATGCACTCATTCCTCTATACAAATATCTGAATCGTCCAGGCAGGCACGTCAGAACCAGCCTTACCCAGACCTGTTCCTTTTGCCTTCACTCCAAATGTTAGGTAATTCCATACCCGAGGTCAGTTTGCAGAATATAGAAGAATTTACTAAAAGTAAAGGAGCTATCACAAGAGAATTCCTAAGCAAAAAAGGAACATTTTAACTGGACATAACAATGATCACTGCCTCTAGAATTCCTCCCCTATGAGGTCTCTCACCTTTCTCCTGGCTTGTTCTTGTGGTAGGCTCCAGCTCACTTCCCACAGTGGAATTTCTGACTCTGATATTCCTATGGTGAGTCCAGGAGCTCCTAGTTCCTGGAGCCTGATAAGAGGGGAAGAGAATCACCTTTTCCTCATCCTCAATGACAGGTCCTCCTTCCAGGAAATAGCATAATAATCTGGCCAGATATGAGAACGCTGAAGAAAGGCAGATTCACATCAGTATTCAAAGACATTAACTCCCAGGTTGCTTAAAATTCCCCAGTCAGATATAAGATTTTTGGCTTCACCTTTGCAAAACATAAATCATTTTCCTAACGTAGAAAATAGCCCTTCTTGAAAGTGCATCAGGAAACAGCTGGTAGCTTTAAAATAGCAGCTTGAACGGACAGAGCCATCAAGATTTCAAAAATATTGACTTAATATTTTTGGTGGGCCACAAATACGGTTCTAAATCTTCTCGAAACCTCTGTAGAGGGAAACGTGATTCACTTTGTGCTTCCAAGTGTCCATAAGATAAAAATAAACTTTCTCTGTGGCTATCAGGGAGCAAGAGAGAGATAGCCGTGTAATGTAATGAAAACATCTTTCATAATATCCATATAGTTAACACAGCGACAAACTGTATAAGGCTGTTTCTCACAATGACCCTCACTCTCGATTGCAGGTGTCATTATTCAATAGAAGGAATTCTATGGACAGCCAATTTCAAGTGGGTTAAGAGCATTAGACTGCTATTGATATGACTTAATCAGGTGGATTTTTAAAAATTTCAGCCAGAGGTTCTTGACCTAAAGTTCATGGCTGTTATGAATGGCTTTTAAGTGTTATGCATCAGCACATGCATATTCTTTCTCTCTCTCTCTCTCTCTCAATGTTTTTTTACTTCAATTCATTATGATTTCCCAATGGTCTTTGATAAAAACATACATTTTAATATTGGTTTATAACTTGAGATATTGTTTCATTCTAAATAAATGTGGGCTGGTATGGGATATTATTGTCTATGCTCAGAATCTCAGAGCATGTAATGATGTCTCAGAATTTCCTATTGTACATGCTTTGACATTTATGGTTATAGACATCTTTTTCTGTTTATGTGAGCTCCGGATTAAATTGGAAAAGATTCCAGAAAAGGAAGTACAGTGGTACTAATGTGTTCTTTAATTTGGCATTCAGAATCAAACTTGCTGGAGCTAACAATGCTAAAGGAAAACCTTCATTGGCCAGACAGGGACGATTTATTTATTTTAAGAAAAAGGCTTGGAATTCTAATAAATCTTGAAAATTTCCCAAACACAAAACCTAGCTTTGAAGCACTATCACATCACCAAGCACAGCTAGAGAATCCGTCGTTAATCCACGTGACTTGGGAACAGTCGTGCAAGCGTGTGACTTGAAAAAGAGAAAGAAATCTGAAGCAGGGTGTCCTGTCGTTCAAGCGACATTACCTACCTCCAAATTTTTCTCATATTTTTAAGCACGTCATAGAATTGGCAACTGTTCATTCTTTCCTTTCAACATGCAACTGGATGAAATCCATATTCCATGACTTATTTTTAGCCTCTGGGTGAAGACCTCTACTTCAAAGAGGGGTTCTTCTTTCCTGGGCCTTGTTTGGAAACTTCAAAGGCCCTCACTGTCTTCAAAACAGTGACAAGTTCTCTTTGCCAAGAAAACTTCCCCATGAGGTATTCTTGATATTCCGGGCACAGATGGAGCCCTTGCAGGACCTGGTAACACATCTGGTTGGCCGCTTTGATGAACAAAGAGACTCAGCATGTCATCATGACTCATCGCTGTGCTCATCAGCATACATTCCCTTCAGACAACAGATTTGAAAATTTTGTCATCATCTACTTAAAGTAAGTCCTCAGTTTCATCAGGCCCAGAGCTTTCGTTCACCTCATTTTCAAAATGAGTTTGTTAAGAAATGAAGGCAGAAGAGAAATGCTCCCTACTAAACGGGAGTTCACAGGTTTTCTTGAGGACAAGGCTTGAAAGGGTTTATTGAAGCACTGGGGGGAAATTGCAGCTTCTTCAGGGAGACGAGGAAAGCCTGCCCAGTATAACCTGACAGGAAGGTGTTCATTCACGATTCGCTCACGATCTGATTTTTTCCCAGCAATACTTTTGGCCAGAGGCGGGAGTGAAATATTTCCACTGAAGACTTCACGGTCACCATTATGGACTCTGATAGAAACAAATGAACAAAATAAGATGATTTTAGCCAAGTTTTTTTTTTTTTTTCATTCTGGAAGATACAATTTAAACACAGAAACAGAGGTAGTACTTCTGTAAACAGAGGAGAGAGGATAGATAAAGCCTTTGAGAATTTGATATAGGTAGAAATTGGAAGACACGACCAAACACCACGGAAAAATAGTATTAAAATAAAAAATTGGAAAGCTTTTGGGCCAAAGCTCTACATGTTCAAGGCCATTCCATTCCACCATCAACTTCTCATACCAGCCATTAACAACTTCTTTGATCCTGACTAAACTTCCAGAATTAAATTCTACTTCTAATTTTGTTTGCATTTTTGAACATTTTTTAAATCAAGTATTCCATTATATTTGTATGAAACATGAAAAGGTGCGATATAATTCTTTATGGGCAACATTTTTCTATTCCATCTATGGGAAGGAAATCAATTTCCAGTGCAATACATTCTATTGATTAAAAAGTACAGTATGTACAAATTTACAGAATTTTGTCTGGAGTCGGAATCTGTAGCTTTTGGTGCAAGTTCAAAGCAGTCCGTGATTCCAAAATCTTTAGCACTGCAGACTAAGGAAACGTTGCACCAGGTATCCCCAACGTAGCCAGTAAACACTGTCTGCGAGCTGGGACTTGGGGGGTGTTGAATTGGGGTATCAGGCGAACGCAAGGAGTCCAGTGAGACCCTTTCGCAGTGTGAGTGCTGTAACATATGCTTTACCTCCCAGTGTTCCTAGAGTAGAATTAGAATCCTAACAGTAGAACTGAGTTGCCTCCAAGGACTTCTACCTGATAGGCTCCGACCATCCTCTTATCAGGCAAAGATTTTCTTCTGCAGGTAATTTGGGTTAGCTTTACTGCCAAGACGCACGGATACTGTCATTTTCCTGAGGGGAGAGAGAGCGTCACTGAGGAAGAGAGGTCAGGGAGGCCAGTCATGAGCAGAACTGACGAAAACACTGCAAAAATTCCTCAAATTGTGCGTCAAAATTGTTGACTGACTGTGAGAAACATCGCAGACCAAGTAAACATCAACAGAGAAACAGATAGGAAAATCTTAACTGAAACTCTTGGCATGAGAAAGGTGTGTGCAAACATGGTCTTGAAGCAGCTCATTGATGAACAAAAGCAAAGGAGAGTAGAAGCTTGCCAAGACCTTTTGGAGAGGCAAGACCATGTTTTGGGCTGTGTTATCACTGGTGATGAAACATGGGTGCACCAATACGACCCTGAAACAAAGGGTCAAAGTGCACAATGGAAGTCAGCCAGTTCTCCACGACCAAAAAATGTCTGTCTGTCTAAATCAAGAGTCAAAATGATGTTTCTAACCTTTTTTGAAATCAGAGGGATTGTTCATTATGAATTTGCACCAACTGGACAAACAGTCAACCAAGTTTATTATTTGGAAGTGCTGAAAAGTCTGCATGAAAAAGTTAGACAAAAATGACCTGAACTTTTCGCCAGCTGTTGCCTCCTGCATCACAATGCACCAGCCCACACAGCACTGTCTGTCAGGGAGTTTTTAGCCAGTAAACAAATAATTATTGGAACACCCTCCCTACTCACCTGATCTGGCCCCCAATGACTTTTTTCTTTACCCAAAGTAAAGAAAATATTGAAAGGAAAACATTTTGATGTCATTCAGGACATTAAGTGTCATATGATGACAGCTGTGATGGTCATTCCAGAAAAAGAGTTCCAAAATTGCTTTGAAGGGTGGACTAGTTGCTGGCATCAGTGCACAGCTTCCCAAGGGGAGTCCTTCAAAGGTGACCATAGTGACATTCGGCTCTGAGGTAGTACTTTTTCTATGATGAGTTCGCAAACTTAATGGTCAGACCTCATGGTCTTTCATCTTAATAAATAAACATGCAGCTATCTGACTCCACCATCCAAGCCTTTCCAACTAAGCCCCTACTTGAGGCTTTCTGATTTCAAACAACCTGGTTTTTAATGATTGCACTTATTACTATAATAAAGCTCTAACTCATCTCAGACCTCTGAGTTACTCATCAGAGGGGTTCCCCCCCCGTACAGCAGTCTATGGATTGGGGTCCTAAGTGTCTCCGAAGCTGAGCATCTGCTCGGCTCTCCAAATAGTTCCTGTTCCTATATTCCCCAGGGTTCTGATTTGCCCTCCTGTTACCAGATAATGAGCCTCTCTTGTGTCCTTTGTGACCATACTTTCCCAGCCACAAGGTTCTACAACTGGACCTGTCTCCCAGAGAACCTCATCTGTCACCACCTTAACATTAGCCTGGGAAGACGGACTCTGGACTTCTCAACCCCAGAACTATCAGATAATAAGTTTGTGTTGTCTTAAACCCCTAAGTTTGTGGTGGTTTGTAACAAGACTAACGGAAAATAATACACTTGTTAAAATTGCAATTCTTCCCTAATTGATTTCTAGACTTAACAAAGTCCCAACATAATTTTTCTTTCCTTTTAGAAACTGTTGAGCTGAAATTTACATGGCAATTAAAAGATCCTAGAATACACTAAAAAATGGCCCAAGGGAATTTGGGGGGGATGATGGATAAGTTCTAAAACTGGATTTTGGTGATAGCTGCACAAGTGTATAAGCAGCTAAAAAGTATTGACTTGTACAGACATTTTATAATCTCGGGGAGCGGTCTTATACAGGATGGAAAACCAGGCCCTTACTTAGAAACCTAGCCCTATGCTGTAACATCGATCCTATAAGAAGAAAAGGTTTTATTGTTATGATTTGGACTTTAGGTCTCCTCTCTGGGAAAAGAACTTGCTGGGAATGTGTTAACTTTTTAAATTTGTTCCCATACATCAGCTCTTTTTTTATTTTTCACAACAACTCCTTAAGAACTTTCTATATCTAGATCCACTATGGGTACATTCACTTTAAGTGTTCTGTATGTTGATAAAATGTCATCTCGGTGTTTTGGCATTCACAGTTTAGATTGGTGCCTGCTATATTTATGTCTTCTTAGAGTCGTTAATATTCCAGACATAGAAGGATAAAGATGTTTCTTGGTTATCTGAAGGAAAATTTATCACATCAAAATATTAATAGATACATTTCCGTGCTATAACCTACAAATTGGTGGTTAAATTTTATCTTCACTCATATTCACAACTACTTTATGATAATGCATTCCACTTTTTAAAATAAATATATATTTCCCCACTGTTGCTTTACTTATTGAAACACTCTCATACTAGGGTCATAAATGCTATGATAGTACAATGTTTTTCATTAGCTAGTATCAGCAGAGCCTCATTGTTTGCACATTAAAGTTAACTGAATTTAATGATATAGTCTCAGCAATCACAATAGTAATTTTTAAAACTAAAATACTATAAAACATTACTTATGTATTTATGATGATATACTTCACATTACCAGAGATATTTCACATGTGTGCAGATAGATGTGTATCGGTACAGGATTTTTTCCATTTATACTGACTTAATGAGCAATTAAGAGATTTTTCAAGGATAACTTGGCCCTATACATACGTGGTTTCTTCCTCGCCTTCCTCGCTGACTTCAGGGCCTGAACCCCAAACGCAGAGCAAAGGAAAGGTAAAGATGGTGGGTCACACACGTTACCCCTCTGACACCCCTCCCATGTTGCCTCCGTGTCCCCCCACCCCCCTGGGTCCCTGCACATTTCTCACGTGCACTACTTCCCTGGGATGTCTCTCTGACTAGGGCGTGCTTCCTTTTCATGCAGAAGTCATATTTTATTTATCTTTGTGTTTCTGTGCCGAGGGCATCCTTGGCCCACAGTAAATAGAGCCTTTGAACAGCAGCTAGTCAGAATTCAGATTATTCCAGGTCATCAATTATTGAACATCTGATGTTTAATATGTGCTCTGGTCAAGGAGGGGACACAGGAGTGAGTGGACCCACTTCTACTGATGGCAAAAAGCTTCAAGCGTGTGACAATTTTAGTAATAAGAAATAATCTTTTGTGGTTACCTTTTTTTAAATCACATCTACTGCCCTTTAATTGAAATCATGTGTAACATATTTAGAAAGTAAATTTTTTAAGTATCTGTAATGCTTATTATATATAAGTCGGCTTCTATGGTTCTAAAGTATTTATAGTAACTACCTCTTGCCTGGGACCATCATAAGTGCTTTACATAAAATACTATATATCATTTATACAGAATGCACGTGCTACTATACATTATATATACACATTATAAATACAAGGGCTGCCCAGAAAGTATCCAGCCATGTAATATGAAAAATAGAGGCATTTATGCATTATGTGTGTGTGTGTGTGCAAAATGTGTATACAGTAGTTTCCCCTATTCACAGGGGATATGTTCCAAGGCCCCAGTAGATGCCTGAAACTACAGGTAGCACCAAATCCTACTTATGATAAAGTTTAATTTATAAATTTTGTACAGTAAGAGATCAATAATAACTAAAAATAGAACAATGATAAGAGTTCTATTTCTACTGGAATAAGAGTTATGTGAATGTGTTCTCTCTCTCTCTCTCTCTCTCTCTCTCACTCTCACTCTCTCAACCAATCTGATCGCTGAGACAGCTGCAAAGTGACCAGCAGGCAGGTAGCATATACAGCACAGATACGCCAAACAAAGGGATGGTTCAGGTCTGGGTGGATGGAGCAGGATGGTGGGAGAGTTCATCATGCTACTCAGGATGGGATGCAAATTAAAACTTACAAATTGTTTATTTCTGTTTAGTTCTTAAATAACTTCTGCAAGTCATTTAACATAGATCGTGACAGAGCCTAAATTTCAACCCACTTGTTTTTCTCCCCTGAGTTTTAGCCTAAAATTTTAAGCAAATCTACAGTTTAAATTCCTCTGTACACTCGAGAAGTTTAATGTTAGCGAGTTAATTTCCATATCTAAATTTAGAAAAATCCATTTGTTCTCAATAATTTAAATAACAATGCAAGGGATTATAACACAGTGCTATCCCACACAAGAACTGCAGCCACA
This sequence comes from Lyroderma lyra, assembly GCA_004026885.1. Classification (NCBI taxonomy): domain Eukaryota; kingdom Metazoa; phylum Chordata; class Mammalia; order Chiroptera; family Megadermatidae; genus Lyroderma; species Lyroderma lyra. The sequence goes on along the minus strand of PVJL010000416.1, from coordinate 165,461 downwards.
AAGGAGGTGCTGATACTCTAAAATTTGACCCACAGCTCCCCATTGAAAACAGAAAGGCCTTTGACAATCAGATTCAAAGCCAGGATGAAGCTCTGTGGCCCATCCAGGGTGTGAACTCCTTCCATCCAAATGTGAAATGACGTAATAATTAGTAGAGACCCAGTGAACTCACCACTTGCTTGTACCGAGCAAATTAGGCCACTTGTTTACTGGTGTGAAGAAAAAAAATAGAGATCACTCAATATAAATTCATGGGGATTAGGGTGGGATGTAAATGCTGACATGGAGTAGTACAATATGCGTGATGATTGCTATCTCTGTCTGCGGGAAGTGTTCTGACCAACGTGGCTGATTCTGTTTATTGGTGATGTATTTATTATTTTTACCTTTTTTACTCTTTACAAGTAACTGAGACACGTTACCTTAAGAACACATACGTGTGTGTGTGTGTGTGTGTGTGTGTGTGTACAGTCAGTAGTTAAAAATCTGAACGAGGTTAAGAGCTGGAGAGAGGAGGGAGCGATTTCTATCAGTGACCGCTGAGGAGCTAGGGTAATGCACTGAGAATTACATTTAGCACTGAACTTCTTGGCAGCCAGGACTAAAAGAGAAACACTATAAATTATGTAGTTCACATTATCTGATAAAAGAATGTTCTTTGTTCTTTGGAACACGTAACATTTTTCGTAACATTAAATCCTTAGAGAAACCTCTCTCTCCCAAGGACATGGAAGTAATGGCCAGTGTTAAATTAATAGATTCATGGCAATTTTGTAAAAGATGCAGATGTTTCTTACCTTCTGAATCATTCTCTATTTTCTCACACGTATTTGCAACTGTGGAGCATGAGCCGCACCCCCATAATCCAATACAGCAATTGTATGATGTCAAATAATCAGGAAAGCTGGTTTTCTTTCTACTGAACTGTCTTCACATTATATGAACAGAACCCAAGCCAGATTTCTGTCCAGTATTTAATACAACGGGAAATTTCTGAGCATGGAGAATTTAGGATGCTACCAAAGGACAAGGACTCTGATTAGTGAAGTCCCAAATGAATCAACACATCTCAACCACAATTCTCCAAAAGGCGCTACACCAATGGCGACAAGTGTGCACTATCTTTTCGACTTAGGGATGTCATGGAGGATTATAATTTCTCACTTGGGGGGGGGGGACTAGATATCGACCTTTTGGTTTTTCAATTTTATCAAAGAAAGATTTCAGAAAACCCTACCACTTATTATTACTGTGATTTCCCGAAAAGGAGCACGTTGACATGAGGAAAGTGTGGAGGGCGTGCTTCAGAATAAAGAGCGGCCCTCCAACTTGGATAGTTCGCTTTTCAAAAGCCCAGCCCTTCGTCCTTACTTTCTTCCTCTTGGCAGCAGACTGCTGACAGCAACCATATATTAATAGCTGTTCCCCAAATTCCTTGTCACCCATATTCCAACCCCGTTCAGGTCCCTCTATTGATAAAGCTTCGGTGTGAGCTGTCAAGGGGGGGGAATTTAAAGAGCGCAGATCCAGTGTCACAAAGCTGGCAAATATGGCGAATTCAGGGCCCTGGGGCAAGAGTTGGGAACTGGCAGATTGTCCTCCAGATCCTCCTAAATGCAAGCCCGCCTCCTTCACAAACGCACATGGAACGCCCCGGGGCAGTCCGGCCTCCGGGCCTCTGCCTTGCTGTCTCTCGCCTGGAGAGCTCTTCCCCCAGGTGTCTAGGTGTCCCTCCCCTCCTGTCAGGTCTTTGCTCCAATGCCATCCTCTCAGGGATGGTGTCTCTGGCTCCCCCAAGCCCCCACACTCCTTACTGCGTACCACTTACGGACATGTATTACAATATGTATTTTTTAACTTACTGGCTAGGTTTTAGTCTCCTTTCTAGAAGATGACCTCCACAAGTCCAGGGATCATGTTTGTCTTGCTCACTGCTGCATCCTCAGCACTTACACCACTGCCTGTCTCAGAATAGATACATGATAAATACTTAATGAACAGTCTTTAAAAAATTTTAATGTTTGTGTACATTTAAGTCAAGACTAATGAAAAAACATAGGGTTCAAAAAAAACTAAAACGTACAACCATGGAAAGACTTATATTGGAATGTTTACTGCTTTTTAGGAAGAAACTGTAAACCACCTATCTATCTTTTGACGGAACTGACGTATATTCTTACAATGGACTATTACTCATCAATAAAAATGGATTAACTGCTGATACACACAGCAACGTGGATAACTGTCAAAAACATTGAGCAAAGGGAGGCAGTTGCAAAATATACATACTATATGATTGCATTTCTATGAGGTTCCTTAACCGGTAAAAGTAAGCTATGATAATAAAAATATGAATAGTTGCCTAAGGAGAAGGGGAGAAAGTATAAGGGTGCTTTCTGGGGTATAGAAATGTTCTCTAACTCAGTTGGGGTGAAATTTACCCAAACTAATCAAACAGCACACTTAAATGAGTACATTTCATCCTATGTAAATTTTACCTCAATGACAAATTCAGTTATAATTTCTTTTTTAAAGGTTTTTATTAAAATACAGCTAATATATAATATTATATTAGTTTCAGGTGTACACCATAGTTATTCAACATTTGTACACTTAAGGAACTGATCACCATGGTAGGTCCAGCAACCGTCTGACACTGTACCATGCTATCACAATGTTATTGACTGTATTCCCTATGCTGTAGTTTTCAAGGTTAGAGGGGCATGGATTTCATTTTTTTAAGTGTCACCTTTTAATATCCTAATAAACTGGTGTTGCACTGAACTCACTTTGGAAATTTCTAGTCTACACAGCATGACTTGGCCAGTCATTTTGAAAGAATCAGTTACTAAGCCTTTCTTTAACTCATAGCCAGCCTCTAACAAGGCCTAAACAGGTTTGTGTATTGAATGATTGCTTTCTTCTGATACGAATTGGAATACTTTGCAGTTCAACGTCAGCCAAATGATTCTGAAGACATAGGTGCAGGCTCCCTGTTTAACTTCTAAGTGATACAGATATTTGGGGTTACAGCTGGAGTATTCTGTTCATGAGACAAAAATGTGAGATTTCCTCTCTTTTTGCACCAACTGGATTCTGTCTGTTCAGAAACCAGAGTCCCTGACCCTGCTTCCACATTTCATCAGAGAGCTGTGGAATGATCGGGTAAGACAGTACAGCAGACATAGGTATGACCTAAATTTATCCCACACCGTAAAAACACCAAGTCATCACAAACAAACAGAATCAGCAAAGCTGTCTTTCCCATTATGCTAGAATATTGTTAATTTGATGTATATCATGAGCAAAATGTTTGCTTCTAGAATTGCTAACACTATTAATGCACATATTCTTCCAGTCTAAGTTTAGCAAGGAAGAGCAATTATAATTTGAATGGCATAACTTGGCTCTAAATCATTTCTTTATTTAAAAATCAATAACATTGTTTCAGAAGGAAAGTAAATATTTGGCATGGTGATGGTTTGAGATTTTTTTCTTGCTAACAGAAGTATTTGTCCCTTTTTTCCCCTCTGTTTCATGAACCACTGAATAAATTTTAAGACAATATTTTATCTTCCTAATTAAAAATCATTTTTCGCATTCAGTTGAGGAAATAAAAAGCCTATGAATCAAAAGTAATTAAGAATGCAATGACATTTGCAGCAGCGCTACAATTGTTCAAAGTGATTTGATTTCAAATTTATTTGGGGACACGCTTTAAAAATGGATGCTGTGTTTTTCTTCAAGCTTCTACATAGCTTGTAAGTGGCTCTGTTTTATGGTCTAGCAGAGGGAAGGCATTTCGGATGAGAGAGTGAAAGTGGTGGAGGAATTTGAAAGGAGGCAGAAAAAACAATGGGCTTGGTTTTTCACTCAGACTTCTAAGTGACAGATATGACAAGAAGACCTTGGATGGGCCTCTCCCTAGGCAGCCAGACTAAAATGTATAAATGGACTGGTGACCAGAATTCACCGAGTTAGGCATATGCCAGCCAGTCAATGTCCTCTGCTTGGCATTTTGACTCATGAATCAATACCAAAATCTCCAGAGTCCCTATAATGCCCAGATAGGGAAGAATAGGAACCTGGAATCCACTCGGTCTGGGTGACACCACACTGCACAGCTGCTCAGATTAACATTTTGGGGCCCTGCTGCACCCCAGAACAGTAGACTCCTGGGAGGGTCAGTCCGTTTCAGTCCATTTTGACTTGAGAGATCCTCATGTAATTGGGGGCAGAGGTTTCAAATGGACGATTTGGGGCCCAACTCTTAGCTGTGTGATTTGAGGCAAGTTATTAAACTTTTTCTAATCTTCCCGTTTATAAAATGCAGCCAGTATACTTAGCTCACAGGGTCGTGGTGCGAATCTAATGAATGAATGCGTATCAATTCTAGGACAATGCCTCATAACAAGTGGACACACAGAAAGCCTTACTGTAAAAAGTATATTAATTTAGGCCTCCGATTTCTGAGGGATTCCCAAAAATGGTATGCCAAGGATGTCCCAGCATACCTGAAGCAAAACAGTGGCTAGCAGATTTCTTTTAGCCATAAAACCCAGTATCTAAGATGAGTCAAATGAGTAGGCGTGGCTCCCAGCAGTGGCCTCGAGGTCTCCGGAGTGATCGTGGAGTGGTCCTCGGTCCCTAGCTAGTTTTCCTCTTGGAAGACTCAATAATTCGCCCATCTCCATTGTGGACCCAGCTCCCTCAGCACCCACCTGCCCCCTCTCCCGGTTGCCCAAGGGAGCCAGTTACACAGGTTACATTCAGTTCCTCTCCTTCTTATATGAAATTTAAAAATCTATATTGAGATGGTGGAAAATCCAAGTACAATAAAACTCCCAATTTAAGTTATACAAGGGAAAAGAATAAATATATCAGAAAAAATAAAGTAAGAAAAAAATGTTACAGTTTTAGGAGAAAGGAAATAAATAGGGGAGGGAGGAGAGAAAGAGGCAGAAGGAGAAGAAAAAAATGAAAGGAGAGGGAGGGAGGGAGGGCAGGCCCTGAGCTTTCTAACAGCCAAGGCAACATGAGAAACACTGAATTTTTAAGTTCCATTCTCTGCTTCCAAGATGTATACCAAGTCATCAGAGGGGACAAACACCTCCCTGGCCTCATGCTCTGAGATTCATTTATCTGGTAAATGTCAAAATAAGAAGCACTGAGCAACCTAATATACGGGCCCTCAATCTCAAGTTCGGAGTTATTTTTTTACTTAAGTGGTATTCTGTGTTGCACCGATGGCCCTTCTCTGCCCCTATTCAGGCCTCATTAAAAGCAAAAGACAATGTTGTGTAAGGATTAATAACTATACATCTAGTGTTGTTAAGAGGTGGTTCGGGTTTGCATGGAGATAGTCAAAGGAAGAGCTGGAGTTCAAGGTCTTGGAGGGGGTGCAGCTGTTCAAGATGAAGGTAATGAAAATAGAGGATAAGAAGGAATTGTGAAGCCAAAGAACTGGAAGCGCCATCATTGTGGATGTTGAAATACCTTACCAACGCGTGAGCCAGAGGAGAGAGTTATGGAGTTCTCAGAAATTAAAAGATGGCCTAGGCCTTGTCGCCACGGCAGAATCAGGACCGGGACAGGAGGAGCAGAGAGGGAGAGAACTGCGGCAATACACGGAGTGCGCGCAATACGCCAGGCCCTTGGCCACGTGCTCCTCAACAAAAAGTGATGTAAACATCACAGCCACCAGCGTCGTCTTACAGTCTCGGAGCGCATTCATGCTCCAAACTGTGCTCTCTGCGCCCCTTCCAGTGGGTCCTGGAAGTGACCTCTAGGGGCTCCCCAGAAGTTGAGTCTCAAGAGAACACGGGTAATGCTAGAAAGAAAGTGGGAAAGGGGAAAAAAAGAGCCATGAGTTTCAGCTACCCAGAGACTGTGTCGTCTCTACAGTGAGACTTTTACGGGCAAAGTCAGATTTCAGTTTCTCCATAGAGACCAAAAAAAGGGGTGACGAGAGTTGAAGATGAAAGGAGAGGGTAAGTGCAAAAGCCCGGGGAGAGGGGAGCCGGCAGCGTGGGGGTCCACGGGCAGAGGACGAAAGGGCTCCTGGAGGTCCGTTAGTGATTCGGAAGGAAAATTGTCCCATTTGTTAAAATAATCCCACCCAGCTGCAAACGGAATGTTAGTGTTGAGCCGGACTTTCTCTGGTCCTGGGCAGCAAAACGCCCCCTTTTTAATTCCTCCCTGCACCCCACAACCTTCAGCAAATCAGCGGATGCTGGGTTACCTGCCAACATCCCCTCCCCCCATATACCCAGCCCCCTAGGTAACGTGCTCTTTTATGACACATGTTCACTTTTTTAAATTCCTTGTGTCTCTCCAATTAGTGAACTTCAACTAGATTTTATCATTTTTAAAACTTGTGAGGAAAAATTGAAGTCAGGGGTAAGATATGCCCAGCCCCCATGTCAATCTAGATATGAACCCATCTCATTCATAAATTGACACTCAGGATTCTAGAAAAAGAACCTAATTTCCTATTTTCTGAAATATTTAATTCCTATTCTGCTTCATGGGGGATAAATGAGGCCATCTACTGAACAAAATGCTTCTACTTCTACTTGTGATCGGCAAGGTTATGACACCATACCGAGTTATCTGTGTGGTGCTGCCAACCTAAGTACCCAGTGGCAAGTTCACGAACTTAATTGTCAGATTTGGGGGATGATGACAGCTCTGACGGCCATTCCAGAAAAGGAGTTCCAAAATTGCTTTGAAAGGTGGAGTAGGTGCTGGCGTCAGTGCATAGCTTCCCAAGGGGAGTACTTCAAAGGTGACCATAGTGATATTCAGCAATGAGGTATGGAGCACTTTTTCTAGGATGAGTTCCCAAAAATTATTCATCTGATTTTGCATATATTAGAAAAAGTTTTAAATTGCTATATCTTCTTTAATGTAAAAGATATAAAATTAGATATAAAATGCATGGGCTCCAAGGAGTCTATGAATCTCCTGAAACTGCTGGCAGAGGTCTATGGATTTGTGCATAGATGCATTTTTGTAGTGACAGAAAATTCTACAATAAAAATCTGATTCTACAAGATTAAGAACTAAATGTATTAGTGTCCAGAAATATTTAAAAGAAGATGGAAAAAAGGAAAAGGGGAATTATATACTCCAAATGATGCAAAAATAATTAATAAAATGATGAATTTTAAGTGAACTAGTAATTAGGCAAGAACAGGTTTTAGGGAAATCAGCCCAGAGCTTAGCCAATGATTTCAGGATCCTTACAGTTATTATATCATTAGTATAAACAATATTTCACAGAATTGTTCAATGATCAGATTTTTTACTGATCACTGTCACCCCAATAAATTCAATAAAAAATTTTTAAAAAGAAATATAATCTACCATTTTAAAAAATATCTCTTCAAAGGCCAGATTTTATTTTCCATAACAGCTTGGAAAAGGAAGAAATCAGAGTTAGAAAAACAAAGTGCCTTTTTCAGAATTTGGGAAGAAATCCTCAAAACGGCTCCAGTTACTATTTTTTTCTCTTCATCATCTAATACACTCCCCCATCCTGTGTAGCCGGGAGACAGCCCCCAGCCCCCACCCTGGCAGAAGACTGAAGGCTGACCCTTAGAAGAAGCTCAACCACAGTTGTCTGGGACTTCAGGCAAAGCTGTGTTCCAGTATGAGCCACCTTAATGTCTGTAAATCAAATAATGAAACTCCACCAACCTCTTTCCTTGCTCAGCTCCCATAATGCTGGCAGCCAATGATAAAGACTTCCCACAGGAGCTTGGAGAACTCCCCTATAGAGAAATTGATCAGTCCAAGAGAAGTTAAGCAGAGACACTGACACTTGTGTTTCTATGATGGAATTGTTGAGCCCCTATTTGATCACCCTATAGTAAAGCCCTCCTCCTGACAGTTCCCATCCAAGCAGAAGGTTTGCCATTAGCATTTTAGTGCCTCCCTCTTAATTATCAATAAACAAAGTACACTGGACATTTTAGAAAGGCCTGTAATATGAAATCCAGGCCAGAACAAACAGCAAAAAGGAACTTGTAGGAAACTGAACCTTGAGAAAAAAGGAGAAAATGTGCAGTAAGCTATTAATTTAATAAATATTCTCATTAATTCCAAGTATTTATTGAACACCTACTATACTAGGCAGTCATTATTCTAGGTGTTGAAAATAAAGTAATGAACAAAGCAGAAAAAGTTCTTGGTCTCATGAAGCTTACATTATCTCAAAGAGAGAGGAGGGAAGCTACTAGACTTAAGATATATTATAAAAATAGAAAACTATATATACAAGCAATATGCAAAGAACAGGAGAGCTTTTAAAAATTAAAAATATGACAGGCTGACATTTTTTAACACTACAAAGATTAAATGATAAAAATCGAAAATCTCTCAGGGGATGGAAAACGGAGGGAAAAATGTTTTAATTAGAGAACCAGCCAAGCAAGGTCAAAATCAAAACAATGAGATGGCAGAAAAGATGGAGTTCGTGGACAGAAGAAAATTATTTTTCAAACATACACAAAAATAATCTTCCCAAGAGTATATAAGTTTCTAGGGCAAAAAAATAATAATTAAAGAGAAAAGATCCACTCCAAGGCATATTATCATGAAGTTTTAGAACACTGTGATTAAAGAGAGGCTTCTAAAATCTTCTCAAAAGACAGAACAGATTCCCATCAGAAAGGACCAGAAACCTGAATGGCCTCGGGTTTCTCTACAGCAACAACGGAACATCAAAGACGAGAAAGGAAGAAATGCCTTAAAAATTTCCAGAGAAGATCCTTTCTAACCTAGAAATGCACACACGACATAATTTCAACAGACCGGGGGGAAGATAAAGACATTACAGACACCCACGCGTCCAAAAATTCTCCCACATCCCCTTCTGAGGAAGGTACTGGAAGGGGGCTCTGCTCCCATAAACGAGGTGGTAAATAAGAAAGAGAATTTAGGAAACAGGACTTTAAACAAGAAGCAAGAGGCAAAGGGAATTCCTAGGAGGCCAACCATGCCACAGTCGGTCAGTTCATGTGACAGCAGGAGGGCACGGGATTCCAGGAGTGACGTCTCCTGAGGCGGAAAAGGTGAATGAAACTGGTATATCAACTGATGGGTTTGAGAATACTGAGAAGGTGTCTGGTTCTGTCAGGGAGTTTAGGGTGAGTTCGTATTCTATGTAGCGCAACTGATTATTCTATTTGCACAATTAAAAGGGTATATTAATTAAAGGGTGTTAATATTAATTTATTAAAAATGATGACACACTATATCGAAAGGATGAGGATGTCAGGGAGTGAGTGGGGCGGGGCAGGGGGGGACAGTGTAAGAGGAAGAAAGCCTTTTCTTCCATAGTAGGATTTTAATAGCTAATATCCAAATCAGAAAAATCAGGAGATAACGAAATGAGCCTAAGACTTCAAAAGATAGTAACAAATACCAGGAAAAAAGAAAATAGCCAAAAGCTTTGAAAATGATTACTTTCAGCGACTAGGAAACAGGAGTTGTGGAGAGAAAAAACTGTTTCCCGATATCAACCTTGTAGTAGTATCTGGAGTATTGGAGGGGGCTCGATATATAAATATATAATATCACCTGTCTTCCATCATGATTGCAAACAAACTGAGAAATAAGCCAAAAGAAAAAAGAAAGGAAAAAAGAGAAGAGAACCTACCACTATTATTATCAGTAAAGGCTAATTTGGGGAGATGGTGAATATAAGCACCAGACTTAGGTACTGAACCCCAGTGTTGGGCCAGGGGACGACTTCTACGGTATGAGGACCCCACAGGCACACAAACACACACGCACAGCACCACCACACGGGTATACATTATTTGGGGGGAGGGGTATTGCTGAACTGAACCACTTGGGACCCCTGAACTGGGAAAATGACTAATGGTGCATTCATTTCATTTTCATGAATGTCAGAAACAAATGTATTCTGGTGTTCAAAACCAAAGACGTAGTAGCACATTCTCGTGGGCTTATCCCACCGTTGAGGCTCAAGGCACACATCTCTTCTTTTCCAATATTTTGAATTTTATTTTATATTGAAATTCTGAGCTGGAGATAGGTAAAGAGAGAATGTACCGTATTTTGCTGTGTATAATGCACACTTTCCCCCCAAATCTGTGACAGATAAATAAGGTTGCACATTATACCTGGACTGTACAAATTCTGTATCTATATAAATGTTTTTAATTATTTTATTTATGCTCATGAGTTAACATTGGAACTCTAGATATCATTAATGATACCTGTATGCAAAATAATACCCTGGAATACAATAGTCATTGTTTTATATATATATATATATATATATATATATATATATATATATATACACTTCAACATAAAATTTCTTTTTTTTTTGCCTTTATATAAATGCATATTTATAGCCAAAAATTTCTTGTACCTTGTATCCATTCTTGTGTTTTGTAATTACTTACTACTTAAAATTTCTTGTACCATAATATATTAAAAAATAAATGCTAAAATTTCTTTATAACACAAAAACAAGGACCTAAATATAAACAAATAAACATTTGAATTATGAAATTAAAACAAAGGATGGTTCCTTTCCCTGACAATTTGGACCCAAAACGTGGGTGCGCATTATACACGGGAACACATCGTACAAGGCAAAATACGTCGTTTAAAAAGGGAAGCAGAAAAAAATAAAAAATAAAAATAAAAATAAAAAAATAAAAAGGGAAGCAGAGGAGCACAATTTTTTTCTGAGCTGTTAGAACAAAGTGCTCTTGTTTGCCCCGCAAACACGCTGCCTATGCCTGTTCCAGTATGATTTAATCCTCATTCCTCTGCTGATGTGGCTCTGAGAGACAGAGGGGGCACCCTGGAGGTCGCTCAGGAAGTCCCTGCAGGAATCAGGAAGACAGCCCGGGTTTTAAACTCCAGATCCCTGGATGAAATCAATAGGTGGAGCCACCTCCCCCACTCTCCGCTCCCCGCCATAGCACCGCATCTACCCTGGTCCTCAGCAGCCCTGAGTCCAGCTGGTGTTGCAAAGAGGAACTCAATTGTTGTGTTTCCTGAGCTTTTCAGCCTGAAAAAATTCCTGTCCCTAATGGAAGAATCACAGGCATTCATCATTTCTCAATCTCCTAAATAGATTTTTTTTAAGGTAATAAAAGGAAGAACAATAATTTAAATGCTGTTGCAGAAACCACTATCAAAAGCAAAGATTCCTATACTTGCGTCTCTCAGCCCCACAGAATTTCTTTTTCCTGCTTTTATGGTTCTCAATGAACTGGAAAGGGAATTCATTCAAAAAAAGGGAGTCAAACACAAAGGAAAATAGAGTTAACCTAGGGTTGGGGGCCCGAGGAGAACATTTTTTAGAAAACATCAAGATTTTATTTTGACATTTACACCTGCGATTTTTATTTTAGAAAAGCAGAACAGATCTTCTTAGGAAGGAGATAGTCATACTAGATGGTGGACCAGCTGGTGGTAGAAAAAGTCCACAGAAATTACCTAAGCATGTAACCCCAACAGGAAAAATGCAACTAACGTTTGGGTAAGCAAGGACTAAATCTTCAGTGATACACAGTGAGGATTAGCAGAAAGAACTCGGCCAGAGCCAATACTGGGTACAAATGAGAGCTGCTTCATACTTAACCTGAGCCTCAGTTTATTCCTCTGTAAAATGGGAATGCTAATAGTGATGAAATTGAAGAGATAAGTGAAAATGTCTAGTTCATGGTAGATACCTGACATGTTAGTTCCTGTTTTCGGCTCCTATAGTCCATTGCGGGGGTCACTCGTGGTGGCCCCCGAACCTCCTCACTCTTCTCCCAAGCATACAGTGCAACTGCACTTTCTTGGTCCTCAAACATAAATCTGGCCCTGCGTTTGGCTTCTAGCAAATGAAATTTGAGCAGCAGTGATGTGTCACCACTTCCAAGCTGAAGCCTTAAAAGCAAAGACAAGACTTGCCATGCACCTTTTCTCTCTAGACAGCAACTGGCAGTGTTCCCGAGAGTGACCAGCTTGGGGTCAGGAGTGAGGATGACATGGCGAAATTCACAAAGGACTGGTAATGTGAGGGAGAAACGAAAACCTTTGTGGTTTGAAGCGATGGTGGTGTTTGAGCCCTGTGTTGCTGCGGCATGGCCTGCCCCCTCCTATGACTCCAGCAGTGACTGCGTGTGCCAGCAACTCATTCACTTCTTTCCACAGATGCGTGCTGAACGAGTTCCAAGCACTGGGCTAGCTGCTGGGAAATCCACCATTCTGATTCTTGCCCTCAAGGAGCTTCCGGTAAGGGGAAAGAAGAGGGTCCTTGTCAGGGATCTTTTAAAAATACTCCCCCTGCCCCCACCCCCACCCCATTGCTTCTAATGTTTAGTGAGAGTCAAGGTTGGGAACTATTGCTTTTGTGCGCATGGAATCCTTCCTATTTCTCCTGATTTCCTGCAGAATTGGTAACAGAGAGGCTAGAGACTGTAATAACAGGGAGAAAAAACGGGGAGTGTATCAGGGGAGAGGGGAGAATAGAAAGAGGAGGTGAAACTGACAAAGTGAACACTTCGCCTCGGGCCTTCCTGCCTGCGACCTCCTGGCTGGGCTATTTCTCTCCCACCTTCCCCTCCGGAAAGTTTTCCAGGCTTTGTTTCTGACGCCGGGAGAAGGGCGGGGCCTAGAAGGCGGTTGCCCGAGGCAACTGTAAGCGGGGGCGGGGGCAATCCGGGGCGTACTGAACCGGGATGAAAGGTTTGGAAAGCTCCCCTCAAGGAGACGCTGGAGCCCAGGCGTGCTGCAGAGGGAGGGCGGGAGCGTGGTGCCCACCCGCGCTAGGGAGAAGGTCGGGAGCACAGACAGAGGTGACATTCACCAGGAAAGAAGAAAGAAAAAAAAGAAAGAAAGAAAGAAAGGAAACAGAACTAAACAACGGAGAGTTTAAGAAGGAAAAGAAAATGGCACCGTAAGCTGGAGTGGGGCAGAGGGCGAGCCCAAAGGTGGGACCCGCCAGTCTCTGGCCCGGAGAGCATCCCCGCAGGCCCCTGAATTTGTGTCAGTCAGATGCCTGCCCTTCCGGGCAAGGCTCCAAGCCAAGCCAGGGGTCCTGCCCCACACTCCAGGCACCTCCATGGGGCTTCTGCTCTGGGCCCCGAGGCCGGGGGCAGCGGAGTGCAGACGTCTGCTTCCCTGGGCCACACTGGAAGAACTGTCTTGGGCCACCCATAAACTGCACTAACACTAACGACAGCTGGTGAGCTAAAAAATAATGAATAAATCGAATCAAATCAAAGGGTCCGCGCATCGTTTTCATCGTGTTCTAAGAAAGTTTATGAACTTGTGTTGGGCCGCAGGTGGGACCTGCCTCCCCTGAGGCCAACGCATTTGAGAGCTGTTTCTCAGGTCGTTGGAGCTGATGGGTCTGACGGATGCAAGCCCCGTTGTTTTTCAGAGCTAAATGTTTTGGGGTTTCCTCTCTCAGGTGTAGGTTTTGGGGGGACCCAATGTGGGGTTCAAACCCTTAGCTCCTCAGGAGAAAGCTCCCGGCTTTGAGTTCCCTCCTAACTGGGTCACCGCGCGGACGATGGTGCTAATGGGAGGTCGTGTCACTTGGTGTTGTTTAGAGGAAGTTTTTCCGCCTGCACCTGTAGATGTGGTGTTTTTGGGGGACAGGTGAGTTCAGGATGTCTTACGTTGCCATCTTGAATGGGAACCTGGTTCCTTTTTCCCTTGGGCAGTTTTATATTCAGAACCTCTTATTAGCTGAAGTGAGACCCCATGCTTTTGAAGATTTGCTATTGGTTTTTTTTTTTTTTTTTTTGCTTTTTAGTATGTGGGTAGCTCCCTGGCTGGGAATCGAACCCAGGCCGCAGCACTGACAGCGCCAGCGCCGAAGCCTTAAGCCACTACACCATCAGGGAACTCCCCTGCTATTGTTTTTTAAAAGAGTTCTCTTCGGAATTACAAAAAGAGCCCGATATTCTTAACTGGTAATTACCACTGACTCCCATAAACTCTTTGTTCAAACAAATCATACAGTTAATAGAAGGATAAATATGATAATAATGTTTATATATATGCAGGTATCTAAAAATACCTAGAGTTGGCTTTTTAATAATAATTTATACAAAGAAACACATTGATTACTTAACTCTCTTAGCAAAGGACTTGGGCAAGGCTACTGTTTGATAACTCATCATTTGGTGATAGTTTCTAATGGGGCTTCGTCTTTCTTCGTGACTAGGCAATAAAGACTGCAAATCTGGGAGACCTGCAGGTGTTGTTGAATTCTACTGCTTGTGTGTTGTGTGACTTAAGACAAATGATAGGCCATGCTTTTCCCCATTGCTATGACGATGGGAGTTTTAGCCTTCTCAACTGTCATGGCAGCTGGATCTCATTGAGATGTTGCGGAACTGTGTGTCAAATGCTACTAGTTGCCCATCCAACATTTGTTTCCCCCTTATTTATCATCAAGAAAACCCTGATTTTCTAAATGGTGACAAATAGCCTAGTTGAAATATACTTTATACTCACTTGCAGCTAAGCATGAACATGTGACCAAGTTGTGGCCAAGGAACTGTAAGGGAAGTTTTGACAGTGTCCCTTCCTAAATAAAAAGGCAAAGCCTAGCAAGGAGGCCTGCTTTTCACCCTTCATTCTTTCCCTTCTTCCTGCCTGGAACACAGATGTGACGGCTGAAAGAGGCAACCCTTTTGTGGCTTTGAAGATACAAACCATACTTTAAGGAAGACAGATCAAAGGATCTGGGTTTGTTGATGGCATCACAGAGGGATTGCACAACTCCTGGACAGTCTGTATTCATACTTTTTACATGAGAAAAATAACCCTTATTCAGTTAAATCACTAAGGATGAGTTTCTGTTCTATGCAGCCAAATACAAACTCCAACCAATACAACCTACAGATTCCTATGGTCTTCATCTAGGCCTCATCTGGGTCTCATCCCCCTTCCTACCAAGCAGAGACTTAGGGTCATTTCTGGGCTTTAGGGAGAGTTAGCTGGATCACTTTTATGAAGAACTTACCAGGAGGGATGTGATGTGGTTATATAATATATTTTTAAAGTATATTACAATTTTTTTTTAAGCAGAACCTTGTAACAAGATCTCCTACCCCATGGAACCAGAGGCCTCCATTGCATCAGGGAAGATTAAAAAAGCAAAGACCAAGACAAGGTAAAAGTAAAGCCTAATTGGTTATTACCCCGACGTCCCTTTTGCATAGAAAAGGCAGTGAGTGAGTGTGTGATTGCTTTCTTTTTTAAAAATGTTTCAAAATATTGAGTTCATTCCCTCTTACCCATCAACAGTGACCAATCAGTTGAATTGCTTTAGAATCTTTATGACCTTGTAGATATATTTGACGTATTTGAAACAATTGCAAAGATCAATTTGTTACTGGGCTAAGGATCTGGCTGCTGGCCGCTCCTAAGCCAATAATCGAGAGACAAGTTTGGTGGAAAGAAAAGCTGGTTTATTATTGTCCTAAGAACAGGGACTCCTGTTCCCAAAGCCCATCTCCCTGTTCTTAGGACAGCCAGAAGGTTTTATAGGCATAGAAGAAAGGGAAATTTAGTCAGTCATGTGATTTGTCTGGGAGAGCATCTTCTGGGGTCCATTTGGTTCCATGATGGTTTTATCTTGAACCCAGTCTTAGGGTTGATTCATATGTCATCTGACAGAGGATCTCAGTCCAGAATTGCAGCCCGGTTGTCGTATCTGGACAACTGGGCTCACTCAGTTTCTTCCAAGTTAGTGTTCTGCAGATTAACTAGATTAACATGGTATGCATGAGAAAAACAGGGCCATCAAGGCCGGCAGGAGGGGAAAGAAGCAAAGAAAAGAGTTGAGTTTTTTAAAGATTTAAGCTGAATTATAATCGTTGAATTCCTGGAAATAGATTATAATCGTTGAATTCCTGGAAATAGATAACACCGTGTCACCCTTACAATTTTTTTTATGCTAAAATTAACCCCTACTTGCCTAGTGGGAGCCTATTTGAACTGGTCCCTTAGCCTTTTTGACACAAACCTAGTCATGGTTGATACCTTCTTTGCTTTTTGGAAATATTTTCAGGTAAAATACGATGTCTGGGATTTGCTATAAAATGATTGCCTGGGGAAAAGCGGGCATTAAAGGAAACACAACTGGCCATGAGTTGATCATTGTTCAAACGGGGTGATGGGCCCAGGGAGGTTCATTATACTATGCGCTCACATGTGTATATGTCTGAAATTTCAAAATAAAATGTAAAAAAAAAAAAAAAGTGTTCAGCCTAATGACTTCTAAAAGAGGACCTTGATATCCTTAGCAAGAAGCAGTCTTACATGACTGGCTCTAATGAGAAAAGGAGATTTCTAAGTCCCCAAGGCTTCTCTGGACAAAGCGACAGTAAGTGTGGAGGGGGTTTTCAGGGTCGGGGGTAAGGAGCCGCATTCCCTCCAGTCCGAGGAAAGCATGAAAACCACTCCCTCTAAGTGGAAAACGGGAGGACGGTGGAGGGTAAGGAGAATGGGATACGTTTGCTGAACGCCCCAGAGGTTTCTCACGGTGGGCACCTCCTGGAAGTATGGGTGGAGGGCACAGGGCTGGGGAAAAGGGGCTTCCCTCGCAAACCGGGTTGTCTTGTCTTCTCCCTCTCTTTGGCTCAGATCTTGCCTTTGGCTCAGAAGCCCGACTCACGTTCCTATGGTCAAGAGGTTCTTGCTTTCCACACAGGGCAGGAGAGCACACTGGGCTGGGGGTCCAGAGGCCAGCACGCGAACCCTGTCCGTGACTCAAAACGACACTGTGTCTTGGGGGTCTCCGTGTCATCACCCATGAAAGGAAAGCTCAGGCTGCAAGACCAAAGACCCTTCCGTGTCCCCACCACCCAACCCCGAGACTCCGGGAACAAACAGGCCTCCACGCCTTTTCACTGAACATCTTCTCCACCTTTAAACATGACATCACCTCCTAAAGAAATATGTGACCATTGTCACTTTTTGCAGATAATTGGAGAGGAGGTACCCAGCATAGATGACACCAAAGTTGGCAGCGCTCTCGGGCTTTGGGAATCAGGCGCGTCACCGACCTGCACGATTTCTCCTCGCTGCCCTTGCTCGCCGGAAAATCCTGACCCCCGCGCCCGCTGCGGAGAAATCTCCTAAGAGACGGCGCCCGGCGTCGCCTGTGCGCCCTGGAGGCGTGGAGCGCGGCGCGCGGGAGCCGAGAGGGAGGGGCCGGAGGGGCCGGGCCGCACCAGAGGCGGCGCGCGGGGCTCGCCGCGGCTCAGTCTCCGCCCGAGCCCAGCCCTGGCCGACGAGAGCGGTGGCGAGCGCGAGCCGGAGCCGGAGCCGGAGCCGGGCCTCGGCGCGGGGAGGCGCAGGGCCGGAGAGGGCGGTGCAGCGGCACGCCGACCGCGCTCGGACCCTGGCGGTGCGCGCGTCCCTCTGGAGGATTCCGGTGAGTGCGGGCGGCCGAGCCGCTGCCGGCCGCCTGGCTTGCTGGCCGCTTTGCTCCTTGTCTCCCGACTGTGCGCAACCCGCTGCTGCGCCGCAGGCTCACAGGTGGCTCCGCGGCGGACGCGGGTGCCCCAGGCCCCGCGAGGAGTTAGCCAACTCTCTCCGTTTCCGGGCGCGGTTTCCGAGCCCCCGCTTCTCCCAACACTCCCGCCCTTGCTTCCGGCGTGGGGTGGAGGGCGCGCAGAGGGGCGCGCCCCTTCCCCACCCACCCACAAAGGATTCGGGGAGATGCGGGCCAGGCGCCTGCCCTAGCTGCCGCATCCCAGCTCCTGGCTCGCTAATGGGGCGCCTGTCCTATAGTTTTATTTTCCTATTAACCCACCAGGGAAAGTTTGGGACCGTACAAGGCAAAGTTGGGGCGCGGCTGGGGGTACACTTCGCCAGCGGAGGCCGCTTCCGTGGCGCGAAGCGGTGGGTTTGCAGGTCGAGCCGGACTCGGGCTGGAGCTGAGAGTGCACCCTGGGAGTTGACTCGGTCTCTGACGGTTGCCCCGGCCCAGCACTGGGACAATCCCCGGAGAGCTGTGAGTCGCTTAATCGTTCGTGTCGAGTGTAGACAAATGCCAGCCAGTCGGGAATCTCTGTGACGGGTTCGGTGTATCTCGGGAGTCAGCAGCATCTCAGGCTGCTTTGACTTGTGCTCCTGCTCTGCAAACCTGACCTCCAGCTAATCTCACTGTTTAACTGGCCTGCGTTTAATTAGCTTCTTTTACATCTGAGATGATCTCAGCAAATGTCTCTAAAATGAAATAGTTGACATAGAAAACAAACAAACAAAAGAACAAAAACGGTGTTTTAAAAGAAAGTTAAAAGAAGACTCTTCAGTTTATCAGCGGTGGTGTCTGGCTATTTTACCCATCTCTGTGGGATAGAGAATGCAGACTGCCTGGATAGCTAACCTACTAGGAGAGTTGGTGTTGGGGCTATTGAGGACAGAGTTTGTGGACTTGCATGTTGTTTATGGAGTGCATACTTGGTCTCTTGAAATACTCCTCGTTAGGAGTTGTTCAGTATACTAAACTGTTCGTTTTAAATGACTAAAGGTTGTTTTTTAAAAAGGAGCTTCAGATGAAAACAAGTGTCTAAATGTTCAGGGCAGGGAATTTGTTCTCGTCACTATGACATTCTTTTATATACTTAGGTTTTTCAAGGGCTACTCTTCCGCATCTGACGATGAGAAACTTTTCTTGGAAAATAAGATTCTGAGATCTCAATGTGTTCAGGGAAAGAGTGCTACCTCCTCCAACACTCAGCCCTTTCAAATGATAGATTAAATCAGAGAAGCGTGCCTGCACCTGGAGTTACATAATTGGACAGAAAGAAAGCACAGTGAATAATTGCGGGTTGTCAATCATGAAGATAGTTCTAAAAGAAGTGGCATCTTTTTAGCACTGGGAGGTTATTTGTTACATGATTTAAGGTGAGATAAATTGGTAGATTTTCATCTATGAAATTTTTATACTTAGACACATCTGTACCTAATCCTGGGTTTACCAAGGTATTTGTGTTTGAACAGATATTATCCCAAGTGCCTACGATGTTCCACATCCTTCTCTTAGTCCTTCATGTATTTTAACTCATCCTCAAAGCATCCTTGACTATGGTAGGTGCTGTTAGTTGTCTTAATTTGTGAAAAGGAGATAGGGAGGCACCAAGGAGTTAAGTAACTTACCCAAAGTCACACAGCCATGGGATAGAAGTTTATCACATCTACAGAAAATTTATTTTGTAAAAAAGACATGTGATTTTATGATTTCCTTACCCTTGTTTTTATTTTTTTAAGCATAAATGTCGAAAATATTGCCCGTGAAGCATAAGAATCCCTGATCGTGGAAGCACCATTAACGATAAAGTGAGGCAAAGCATGAAAGAACGGTCTGATTGAGCTTACAAATTGAAGACCACCACATCCACCAGAAGACCCAGGATGGATCTGTACCAAAGCACCGCCATGACTTTCCTCAAGAAATGGTGTTCAGATACGTCACCAACTGGCTGCAGGCGACATTATAATGTCAGGAAAAAACTGACGTTAATTCGCATCCTCGGCCTTTTCATGGGCTTGGTAGCCATCAGCACTGTCCCATTTGCAATCAGTGCCTTTTCTGAGGCAGAGACACAGAGCACAGAAGAGGCCATTGGCACGAGTGGCCCTAGGGTAGCACACGGTCATCCTCAGAGAACTCTCTTAGATTTAAATGACGAGATTTGGGATTACACTCCAGAGCCACATCTTTCTCAGGAAGTCAAGTCTGAGAATAGTACAGATCATGTCCAAGGAGACTACCCAAGAGACATCTTTTCCCTCGAGGAGCGAAGAAAAGGTGCCATCATCCTCCATGTCATTGGAATGATCTACATGTTCATAGCCTTAGCCATTGTCTGTGATGAGTTCTTTGTTCCTTCTTTGACTGTCATCACTGAAAAACTGGGCATCTCCGACGATGTGGCTGGAGCCACCTTTATGGCTGCCGGCGGCTCAGCCCCAGAACTTTTCACATCTCTCATAGGGGTATTTATCGCTCACAGCAACGTTGGCATAGGCACGATCGTGGGCTCAGCGGTGTTCAATATCCTCTTTGTTATTGGCATGTGTGCTCTGTTTTCTAGAGAAATCTTGAACCTGACATGGTGGCCGCTCTTTCGGGATGTGTCCTTCTACATTGTTGACTTGATCATGCTGATCATATTTTTCCTGGATAACGTCATCATGTGGTGGGAAAGCTTGCTTCTCTTAACAGCTTACTTTGCCTACGTGGTTTTCATGAAATTCAATGTCCAAGTAGAAAGATGGGCAAAGCAAATGATCCATCGCAATAAAGTCGTCAAGGTGACAGCACCAGAGGCCCAACCAAAGGTTGGTGGTGATGGTTGTTTATTTCATGTTCTTCTTGACCATCGTTCTGAATTATTATGTTTTTGAGATCTGCCTTTTTTTTTTTTTTTAATGTGGTCGTGTTTTGGGCTGTAGAGGAGAGTAGATTGCTTTCTGTGGTTCTCTTCTGTGGGGATATTCTTGGGATGTCTACTAAGTTCTCAAGCTCCTTGCTTCCTAGTGAAACATTTGCAACTAGAGATTACATAAGCATCCCAGAGCAGATTTGGTCAACAAAATAACTTGTCTCTTAGTTGCTGAAAGTAGGCATAATGACTTTGTGAGCAATTTAATTTCCGGGGGAAGTACGTGTGTGCCTAGCTTAGGGCAGATGCTTAAGGGCGAAGAAAGTTTGTTTATGTGATTGGGGCTGTACCTTTAAGTCAGCAGCTTTGGATCTAGCAGGACTGGTCATGGTCATGGTCATTCTTCTTGATTCCCACAATAATGCCTCAGATAATTGGGCCAGGAACTGATTGGGATCCATTATGGAGTTGTTGGCAGCCTGCTGCCTGCCTCCTAGCGCCACGGCCTGTTTTGCATGCCGGGATAAACATGACCTAAAATACTTTTACTGTAGAATTTGACAGTAGTGGGCATCCTAGCACTTGGGTGCTGAGCAAATTGGTAAAGAGCTTGGAAGAAATTGATCTGTAAAAATGTAAATGACTTTTTAAAGTAATGGATAAGCAACATCAATACAGTTTTATCTTAAGTATAGCCATGCAGTGCTGATTTAGATCCAAACATTGGAATGTTGTCTCTGAATATAATTTTTAAACAGAAAACCAAAATACATATGCAGACTTTCTACTGACATCTGGGAAAATTCTCATGTATTCAAAAAACAGATGTTGAGCTGAGGGTGAGATATTTTGTCCAGAGTGAAAAGCAAAAAAACACATTAATTTAGTATAATTCCTTTATGGTCAAGTTTGATGACCAACCATCATTTTTGTAGCAGCCATGAAATGGAAGCAAAGTGCAGAAAGCAACCACCAGTAATATTTCTATTTATTACATGCAAAAGATTTCACTGCATCGTATCTATAGAACTTTATCATATCGATTTTTGTATTGTTTTTCCTAACATCTCACGTGGTGTAGGCTTGCTTGTTAGAAACTGTAATACAAAAACCTGTCACTTAGCAATATACATGCAAATAGGTATTTGGATGTGATAATTGGGTATATTCCTATGCTTGAGGGCATAAGACAGTTATCACTGAAGCCTTCTTCCTGTTCCAATTTTATGGCAAAAAGGATGGCCTGACAAGCTCTCTCCTCAAACCTGACTCTTAGTTTTGAGTTGTTTGCATTAATAGTCTATGTGTTTATTCCAATTAGACTACAGAACGATTGCCCAGGGAAAGCAATATTCTTTTAGAGGCAAGGAAATGATTGATATCTTGTAAATACCCTGGGCACATCAAGGGTAAAATGTCCTTTTGAGAACTCAACATGTTTTTGTTTTGTTACCCCACAGTGGAACTTCATTAATTTAGACACACACTCAGCTAAAGGTTATGTTGGCAACACTTATGAAAAGGGAATTTGCAGAGCAATCCAATGCTGTATTTCAGATTGCAGGGGGATTTTGTATTCTGATTGGGGGACAGGGAGCTGGTTTCATGCATTGGGGAATAACTTTTTAAATACAATTTACAGACAGTATTTAATCAATGATAAGTCATTCATTAAAGCAGTTCTAGCAGGATTTTTTTCTACTATATTAGGTGACCGTTGTGTCATTTTTGCAATCATTTAAGTCAGCAACTTAGGCTGACATTCCTTAATAGTTGTTATTCAAATCCATAAATTGGTGCTGTATTTAATATTGTGCATATTTTAATTTGGAAATTCTGGACTTACTTAATTAAAAAAGGTAGAAGGTTATATTCATTACTGTTTCTCTCATTTCTGATCTTCCCCCAAATAGTGTTCATTGTATTATTTTCCTTTTAGCACCAAAGAACTTTTATTTATCCTTTTTATTATTACTATTTCTTTTCACATTCAATAATTAGATTGAACTATAAATATCATGGGCGCAGAATTTTTTAAACATAGCTATATCTTGTTTGGTATTCCTCACAAATACTAGAACACAGGTACATCTTTTCAGGTGGAACGGTGCATCATGATGTGTGATTGCCTTGAGGAAATTTCACCTTGTCAATTACACTTCTAAATTATGGCTGAAAAAAAATTTTAGCAGTTTTTACCCTATGCCTGATTTCAGAATGTTATGGTGGGTTTGCTCCCCACGCTCTGAACATAATGGTCCCAAAGAAGGATGCGTCCTTGGGGGTGGCCGTCTAATTCTCTGATCTGTAAAGCTGGTTTCTCGCCATGCACCCCACCTTTCCTACACAAGTCCGTGCTTCTGATGTTATCCAAGTACTCAGCCAGTGGTTCTCAACCTTCCTAATGCAGCGACCCTTTAATACAGTTCATGTTGTGGTGACCCCCATAAAATTATTTTTGTTGCTACTTCATAACTGTAATGCTGCTACTGTTATGAATCGTAATGTAAATATCTGATATGTGTTTTCCGATGGTCTTAGGCGACCCCTGTGAAAGGGTCATTCGACCTCCAAAGGGGTCACGACCCACAGGTTGAGAACTGCTGCCCTAAGCCAAACTGCAGCCCACAGTGGAGTCCTCACAGACAGGAATGTGTAGTACATGAATGTAGGAAGCAAAATGCTAAGCGTGTTTTCATGCAAACACCTCATTGTCATCTTTGCACAATTATGGGGCATGGGAAGTTGGGAGGAAAGTGGAGAAAAAATATTTTAGATATTCTTGTACAAATCACCCAGTATTCTTGCTTAAAAAAACAAAAAGCAGCTCTGCTGGACTCTAGGCAGTGAAACATTTTTGAAACTACTTGCTTCATAGACAAGTTGAAAATCTTAATTTGGTTCCATTATGGATGATGTATGTCAGGAGGCAACTGGGAAGCATGAAAAAATGTGAAATGGCTTTTTTTCCCCCACAGTTAAAGTGATAGTTTCTCATCTCATTTAATTACTCTACCCTGTGTGCATTTTTCATTTGTTATTATTTCTTTTAGTGATTATATGACGCTTTTTAAAAAGTTATATAGTGTCGTGGTATGGTAAAAGCACCCTGGGCTTTCCCTCAGTGCAAAAAGGGTTTTAACCACATCTGTGTAATACTCCCTGTGACCTCAGAGAAGTCACATCAACTCTCTGCACCTGTTTCCCAATGAAAATAATAGTAACTGGTTCATAAAGTTTGGAAAATTATTAAATGAAGGAATGAATGTTAAGTCGTGAACATAGTCCTTGGCAAATGTGGGGTGTTTAATAAATAAATGATAGTTCTCTTTTTTAAAAAGACAGTATTTTATTAGTTGCAGGTGCACAGAGCACATAGTGATTAGACATTTACATACCTCACAAAGCGATCACCCCAGTAAGTCCAATACCCGTCTGACACCATACATAGTTATTGCAGTATTATTGACTATAATCCCTATGCTATACCTCATATCCCCATGACTATTTTTTTAACTGGAGTTGACATTCAACATTATTTTATATTGGTTTCAGGTGTACAGTGGAGTGGTCAGACTTTTATGTAATTTTTGGTGGTTCTTTCTCCTTTTATGTTCTGTTCTTAAATGAGAGTCAGAATAAATTGTTTCAAATTTGAGAATTTCAAAATATTCCTTAAAGGTTGGCATTCACCCCGAGCGAATCACTGAGTGAAGCAGGCCACTGTCTCCCTTGGAGGCATATAATATTTGTCATATAATATTTATAAACCCTAGTTCACATACAGTGAATATACGCAGGCCAGATGTTATCATAAACTACAAGGAAACCTCCAAATGCCTTTGTTGTCCTGAAATTTCCTTGTGTAGAATTTTGCTTGAAATAAGTAGGCCACTAACTGGGGTTTAGAAAGATCTATGCCAAGCAGAAATTTTTGTTTTAAAGGTATTTTGATTTATGAATGATTAGGATTCTCATCTAAAAACTTCTCCATGGCCTGTTAGGAATACATTTGAATCCTGCAGCAGGGGAAGCAGGGGCGTTGCAGGGCGTCCGCCCGTTTGGCTGTGCGCCTGGCCGTTTGCTGAGGTCCGGTGATCTGCTCTGGTGCTCGGCTGTCGTTGGCCTAGAAAGCAGCTGTCCATGGTATTTAACTTCTTCCTTAGACTTGGCGCCGTAATCTGACAGCTAGTCAGCCCCGTTCTAATTGCAGGGAATGGTCTATAAAGATGCTTAAGGCCGGATGGATAGTTCAAGAGCAGGCTACTTAGTCATTTAGGGGTACCTTGCTTAATTTATTATGTTTTGTTTATTTTTATTTATTTATAATAGTTTATGTGTTCCTGAAAAGTTATCTGTAAACAGAATTTTTGCAATTCAAATTGTTATGAATGTTCATGAGAAAATCAGAATTGGAATAATATTATTAATAGTCCTCATACAATGAAGTATTTTTCTAAGGTACTAAACCATCAATAACTTTATGAACACAAATGTGTAGTCCCAAGCTTGCTTAAGGCACAGACTATGTTATAAAACTCAACCTTTGTTCCCCCTCCACATCTAGTAAATAAATTAGCAAAGTAATTGTACAGACCTCAAGGAAGGTAAGATAAGATCATCCTTATAATAAATAAAAGGATAGTATTACTTAATAGACTTGGAAATTCTGTGTCCTCAAAAGAAAAACTTAAACATTAAAATTTTTGACAGTCTCAATGCCTGTGAAGGTAGCGTTTTTGTTTATCTAGGGATACAGCCTGGCACTATTTTCCTTGTTTTGTTTCCCTTTCTTATACTAAAAGCGAGCCTTTCAGTTACTGCATGATGCAGAGAGTGAGTGAGGTGTTTGGAGAGACCCAGGAAGCCCAGTGGATTTTAATACACAACGTGCAGATTCCCTTGGGAGTTCCCTTGCACTCTGGTTTCTCCAACAAGACATGACCTAAACTTTGTGAATCTTTCTGGCCATGTTGAGAGGTGTGACTCCCACACATCTTCCTTCCTTCCTCTCTTCTCCCTCTCTCCTTTGTCCATTCCCCACTTCCCTCCCCTTTTACCCCCTTCTTGCCTTCTTTTAAAAGTTAGAACCAGGTATTTTATATTTCAACTTTAACAAGAAGAGTCAAGTCCATCTACAGTGTGAACTTGACTGGCTTAGTTTCATCATGCTTTTCCTTTCAACCTTCTTTTGTTTTAGGTAAGTCTCCAGGAAACAGAATATAACGGCATTTTATTTATTTCAGTTTGACAGTCATGTCTTTTAATGGGAAAGCTTCGTTTATTTACATTGATTGTGATTACTATTACATTTAGATTCTTTTCTTTTATGCTATATTATACTTTTTATTTGTTTTGGTCTTTCAGTTTCTTTTTATAGTTTTTTTCTTGCCTTTTCTTTGGATTCACTTTTTTACTCAATCTGTTTTGCCAAAATTGTTTGGAATTTATATACCCTATTTCTTTTCTTTTGGTGTTTACACTAAAATTGTAATGTGTATATTTAACTCAACATAGTATAAAGTTACTATCTTTACACTCCTGCTAAACAACCTAGGACTTTAGAACATTTTAATTCAATCACCTCTCTCCCATTGTATAAGATTTGAAGTCCACGCAAGGATGTGGAGAAAAGGGAACCCATGTGAACTGTTGGTGGGAGTAAGAAATGGTGCAGCCACTATGGAACACAGTTTGGAGGTTCCTCAAAAAATTAAAAACAGATCTACCATATAGCCCAGCAGTTTCACTTCTGGGTATTCATCCAAAGAAATCCCAAACACTAATTCGAAAAGGTATATGCACCCCTGTGTTCACTGCAGTGTTATTTACAGTAGCCAGGATATGGAAACAAAACGCCCACCAGTAGACAGATAGATAAAGAAATTGTGGTACATAACACAGTGGAATACTACTCTGCCATAAAAAATGAAATGTTACCATTCACGACAATGTGGACGGACTAGAGGGTATTATATTAAATAAGTCAGAGAGAAACAAATACCGTATGAGCTCACTTACATGTGGAATGTAAAGACCAGAATAAACAAACTAATGAAACAAACAGACCCGTAGATACAGGGAACAAACTGGTGGTTACCAGATGGGAGAGGGGGTTGGAGGACTGGGTGAAAAAGGAGAAGGGATTAAGCAATACAAATTGATAGTTACAGAGTAGTCACGGGGGTGTAAACTGAGGCATAGGGAATGTAGTCAATAATATTGTAATAATTGGTGCCAGGTGGGGACTAGACTAGTCGGGGGGGATCACGTCATAAATTATATAAATAACAACTGTGCTGTACACCTGAAATTAATATAAAATAATATTTGAAATCTGGAAGATTCAACTATAATTGAAAACTAAAAATATTTTTAAAAAGGATTTGAAGTTCATGATTTAAGTTCTATTATACCTTGATATTCTAAAACAGCTTTATTGAGGTATAATCTTCACTTTTTTAACCCGACAAAGTAGACAATGTTACATTATGCCATCAGTGTTTTTAGATTTATTCTCATTTTTAACCAGTTTTCCCCTCCTCATTCCTTTTCTCATATTGACTTTTTTCCCCATGATTTTTTTCCCTCTACCGACATACATTCTTTATAACATCCTTTAAAAGAATCTGTGAATGATAAATGCTCCTGATTTTCATTTGCTTGGAGATGTATTTCACTTCTGTTCTTGAAAGATAGTTTTGATGAGTAGTTGTCCCATTTTGAAAATAATATTTCACTCTCTGGTTTCCATATTTGCTGCTGAAAAGACGGCTGTCAGTGTCAATTTTGCTGCTTTGTAAGAAATGTCTTTTCTCTTTGACACTTTTTAAGGTTTTTTTCCTTTGATTTTGGTGTTTATTTTTCTTATGCTACATCAGGCGTGTTTTCCCACTTATTTATCCCCTATTTGTAATTCATTAGACTTCCTGAATTTGAGGATTAATGCCCTCCCCCAATTTTGTCTTTGCCTCACCATTCCTGTAATCTTCTTGAATTCTGATTAGATATATGTTGTACCATCTCAACCTATCCTCCATGTCTTTTAACTACTCATCTTTTTGTTTTTATAGTATGTGTTCTTCATTGTGCTCATTTCTTCATATCTGCCTTCTAGTTTCTAATTTTCTCTTCAGGTTTGTCTAATCCCAAGCTCATGGTTTCTAATTTTAATTATTACATTTTTTTCATTTCTAGAAGCTTTTTTGGTAGCTCCTTTTCACATCTTTCTGGTTGATTTGCATTGTTTCTTATTCCTTCATCATTTAATGTCTTCTTTATTTCTCTAAACATGCTAAATAGATTTATGTATATTTCATAATTGGTATTTCTAGTGTCAGTATTCTTGCAGGTCTAGTTTTGTTGATTCTAATTGTGTTAAGAGTGCTTCTTATTTATTGATTTCTTTTTTTAAAACCTTGAACTCATAGTCCATAGAACTTTACCTGTGGGAAGTCACTGAGGTCTAGGTTTTAGTTTTAAATGTATTCCTTTAGAAAGGACTATATTTTTCTTTTGTCAGGTGTCTGGGAGCACCACAAACCTGGAACTATTCTAACCTAAATGTTTGACGTTTTTTGTACCCAAGTATGGTGATTGAGACTCTAAACCCCCACATAAGTGAGTCTGTGGTTAGACATTCTTGTTTTTTCTTTTTCAGTACCACTCAACACCAAGACCAACCCAGGCATATCTTACCCTCTCCCGTTACTAGGCAGATTTTCCTTTTTCCTTATTCACCCTCTGAATCTGTCAGCCCTTCAGGATTTCCCGCTTATTGGGAAGGGAGGTCTCTGAACTACCTCATCTATATTTGTAGCTTTGAAAAACCATCTCCAGATGATTGGGGAATGGCAAATACCTTGAAGGCAAAGCAATACTTCTGCTTACTGGGGTTCTGGGTTCTAAGAAATTCCTAATTACTCCTTAACATAGTTAGGTAATTTAAAAATATATTTTAATATCCAACTTGTTGGAGTGTAATATATTGAGAAAGGTTTCACTGAATGTTTAATCCTGTTATATTTCCAGAAATATATGTTTCAGACTATAAATTTGTAAAAAGGTAATGCATATAACAGGGAAAACGGACATGGAATTTTAATCGTGTACTCTCAGAATACCATCATAATAAGGCTGCTCATCAACACAAATCCTACCAAGAACATATTTTGAGTCAAATCAAATCTAAGAGGTAATTCTAACAGAAAGATATATGGGGCCACTTTAAATTTGCTTTTTAAATAATATTTTTACCAGATACTAAAAGTAATGTACTCATTGTGCAAGATTATAACACATCAAAATATAAAAAAGAGCATTTAAATTAGTCTGTAATCTCTCCATTGTATAATACCATCCAAAAATAACTGCACATTTTTGCATGTGTTCTTCCAGACTTTTCTCTCACACACACACTTATTCATACATACATATATATACACCTACATATTTAAATAAATTGGAATGATTTTGGATATATACAACTTTACACTTGTATTGGGTACATGAGGTCTGTCTGGAGAGTATCCAGCCATGTAATATGAAAAATAGAGGCATTTATGGCTGGATTTTTTCTGGACAGTCCTCATATACCATTTAATCTTTTTTTTTTTTTTAACTTGGCTTACCGTGAGTATTTCCTCATGTCATTAAATGTTCTTCTAAAATGTTATTCACTGTTTAGCTTTATCATAGACTAGAAAGTTAATTTCATATTATAAATTACTACAATATATCACTACTATAAAAATGCTACAACAGATAGGCTTACACATGAATTTCTGATTTTGGAGAAGTGGAAATTCTGGATCAGAGTTTTTTGTGCTGTTGACTGTTCTAATTTTTATCATTTTTAAATTTTGGAGGCAAAATGGCATCTTATTGTTTTAATTTGCATTTGTTTGATTAATTGGGAATTAATCAAGGAATTTAAGTATTGAAAAATATGTTTTTTGAGATTAAATTTTTCTTTCCAGCTGATCAGTCTCCTGTATTTCCCTTGTGTCATTTAAAAAGTTTGCTGTGATGACTCAAAGGTCTCTTACAGATACACACCGAGAATCAATAACCTTAGCTCTCCCCCCCGCACCCCCCCCCCCATTTCTGCATGCAACTAAAGCCAGGAGGTTTGGGTAGTTTTGCTTTAAAGAATGAATCATCCTAGAGGAGGAGGCCTTGTGACGCAGGATTTGGGAAATGAGGTTCCAGGGTGGAGATGTGCCCCCCACCACGCCATCTTGGAGGATCCTGTACCTACGAGGACCCATATTTCTTCATCTGGAAAAAAGGAGATTTGACCTAGGTGGCCTGACAGGTTGCTGTTAGCTTGTCCTTTTTGTCCTGAGAATGCTTACTATGCAGAGTATTCTAACCATGTCAGAGAAATAATCTAACACAGAAAGCCAGATTCTAATCTTACTCATATCACCAAATTCTTTTCCTAAAACTGGCTTCCATGGAGTATTTTCACACAAATGACTTATCAGCTTAGCTAAGCAATCATTCCCACTTAAGTGTGCTGCAGTAGGTGGCTTTCCCAGACAGAACAACTAGCATGAGAGGAAAGTCAGTAACGTTTACTGCAGGGCACAGGCGTGCTCGGCTTGTGGGGCTTTTGGGGGTAAAAACTCCGCTTGGTGGCTGCAGGGGCATCCTGGGCTGCTGGTCTTTCCAGAGTGGAGAGAACAGGGACAGGAGCTGGGCACGTGATTAATATCAGGTCCTTACGCCATGAGCACCCTCAACTAGATACCGTGTCCTCCAGCAGGTCAGGAATCTGAGTGTCAGAAAGCAAATGATTACCTAAGGTCCAAATTTAGTGGCTTTATACTCCATCTGAACTTGGGTCTGAGTCCTGAATGCGTGCTAGTTCTCTTAGAGCTTCTCACTGGACAATTGGGAATAAAGACAAACCTCCAACTCAGATTAGCATTTTATATTAGTCTCTGTTAAGTCATTGACTTTCAATTTCTTTTTAACCATGACCCTTCCTAAGAAATGCATTTTACGTCACAACCCAGCATAGTATATACACACAGACAGACACACACACATAAGTACATGTTTACATATATCTATATGTAAATAAAATCTAGGTATGAAGCACTTTTACATGTCTTCTATTTTCTTCCTTTTTTTCTTTATTAGTTTCAGGCGTACGAAACAGCATAGTGATTAGACATTTACACACCTCACAAAGTGATGACCCCAACAAGTCTGCTAGTGATCTGACGCTGTATATAGCTATTACAATACCATAATCCCTGTCCTGTACTCTACATCCTGTGACTATGTATACATGTTTAAATTATACTTGACATTCATAGGGGTGCATGTATCTTTTCAAATTAGTGTTTTGGATTTCTTCAGATAAATACCCAGAAGTAGAATTGCTGAGTCATAAGTTAATTTTATTCTTAATTTTTTAAGGAATCTCCATACTGTTTTCTATAGTGGTTGTACCAATTTGCAGTCCCACCAACAGTGCACAAGGGTTCCCTTTTCTCCACATCCTCACCAACACTTGTTATTGGTGATTTATTGATGATGGCCATTCTGCCAGGTGTTGGGTTTACATTTCTCTGATGGTTAGTGACAGTGAGCATCTTTCCGTATGTCTATTGGCCATCTGTATGTCCTCATAGGAGAAATGCCTCTTCAGGCCCTCTACCCATTTGTTAATGGGATTGTTTGTTTTTTGATGTTGAGTTAGTTGTGTAAGTTTTTCATAGATTTTGGATATTAACCCCTTATCAAATGTATCATGGGTGAATATTTTCTCTTACTCAGTAAGGTGTTTTGTTGTTGTTGTTTTGTTGATGGGTTCTTTGCTGTGCAAAACTTTTTACTTGATATAGTCCCATTTGTATTTTTTCTTTTGTTTCCCTTGCCTGAGAAGATATATCAGTAAAAATATTACTAACAGTAATATCGAGAGCTTATTGCCTGTGTTTTCTTCTGAGAGTTTTATGGTTTCAGGTCTTACATTCAGGTCTTTAATCCATTTTGTGTTCATTCTTGTATATAAAGTAGGAAGGTGGTCCTACTTAATTTTTTTTGCATGCATCTCTCCATTTTCCCCAGCATCATTTATTGAATAGACTGCCTTTATCCCAATGTTTATTCTTGCTTCGTCACCTTCACTGATTAACAGATATTCTCACTAAGTTTCTTAAGCATCTTATAACCAGGATTTTATGCTCTTTCTGAGGTAGGCCTCCATTTCATTTAGTTCTTTCTCTGGAAGTTTTACCTGTATTGTTATGTTGGGCATGTGTTTTGTTTCCTCATTCTGGATGCCTCTCTGTGTTTGTCTCTATGCATTAGATAGATCTCCTAGTCTCTGAGTCTGGTGTCAAGTGGCGTTCTCAGTATGTGTTCTCGATGGTCCAGTGGTGTAGTCTTCCTGATCATCTGTCCCTGTGTTTCGGGAGTGTTCTGTGGTTCTCCTGTTGTAGTTGGGCCTTAATCGCTTTGGGTGCATCAGTGGGAGGGATTGACTCCCAGGCTGACCAGCTACGCCCACAGTGTCCGAACTGCTCTGTGTGGGCTGCCCCTCAGAGGAGGATTCACCCCAGTGGGCTCCTTTGCCTGTTGGGACTACTCTTTGGGTGTGCCACTTATGGGGCCAATCAGGTGGTACTCTGGTGTGACCTAAGGCTGGCCTCTGGGCATGTTGTTTCTGGTGTCTCTTGGGAGGCGCTCCCATGCAGGCCAATTTCAGCCTTGCCTGTGACCGGCCCGGGGCTGCCTGGTGGGAATTAGAAAGCTATACATGGTTGTTTGCTACCTGCACTGGTGTGTGGGGGTAGCCTCTCTGTGAATCGAGGCAGACTGCCATCAGTATAGCGCCTGGACAGCTTAACAGAAGGCCCAGGGACCCCCTACGCCTGTTGCTACCTGCCAGCAGCCCCTAAGGCACAGCCCTTGAAAGATCCTCCTTAAGTGTGTGGGCTGCCTAGTTGACCTGGAGAGTGCCCCTGGTGATGCAGCACTGACTGGTCGGGGCGGTGTCCCAGGGAATCATGAGGCATGGCTGAAGATTTATACAGAGTTCATGCAGGTTCAGTTCTTGTGCCAGCATTGGTCCCCATGACCACTTCGCAAAATGCCCTGAGAGCACCGCGGCCAGCTGCTGCTCGCCTTGGGCCTGCAAATCCCCTAGAGCCGCCCAAGAGGGGCTGTAGCGCATGTTGTGGCTGACTGTCTGCCACCGAAAGTTCCCCAGACCTCTGTGGGCCTTCTGCTGCTGTGAAAGTCTTCCACAGCTTGCAGGGCAAAGCCAGCTGCCCCAGAGCTGAGAGTGCCACTGGCCATGCAATACGAACTGCTTGGGGCTGGGACCCAGGGTGCCACCAAGGGGTGCACACATGAGGATTATACCAGACCAATGCAGACTCAAGATTTGGCCTGTTGGGGGAGGGGGTCACCGTAGAAAAGATGGCGTCTTCCTATAGGCTACACGTCAGGTGGGCTCCACATAGGGACAAAACCCTCGCTGTGGAGCCACACAACTCAGTCTTTCCTTGTATGTCTCTGGAGCCTTGAGTTACCGCCCCTTCCCCGGAGCCCAGGTGAGCATTTGCAAGTGAGTGAGTCTGTGTTCAGGACTTTTAAGAGGATGTTTAAGGTGGGTTGCCAGCCACCTTCCATCTCACCGGGACAGATGGACAGAGTCCGCCCTCATTTTCATTGCCAGATGTTGTGGGGACTTCTCTTCCTGGCCTAGGACTCCCCTGCTGGGGAGCCTGGTGTGGAGCTGGGGAGACCTCTGCCACTGAGATGTCCCTCCCAGTGTTCAACCACTCCCTGTGGGTTTGGGGTGAGCCCAAAGTCCTACCAGTCTTGTTGTGGCCTCTTCTTTATATCCTTAGTTTCAGGGTTTGTTCAGCTAGTCTTCAGATGATTCTTGAGGTTGATCATTCAATAATTTAGTTGTGATTTTGATGTGATCCTAGGAAGACAGTAGAGACAGCTTTACCTAATCTACTACCTTGGACCTCTTATATTTTCTATTCTAGTAAGAATACTAGTTTCAGCCCTCTTGACAGTTCCATAACCCACCCATGGGTTGTCACCTGAGTTTTAAAAAAATGTCATGTTAAGAGATTTCTCTTCTTCCTCTTAGCAAAGCTGTGCTGGTTTACTGCACCAGAGCCTCTGTCTGCTTAAGAGGCTGAAGGGTCAGAAATCCAGGCATCACTCTGCTTGCTGCACAGCCTGTGTGCTTTGATGTGGGACTGTGGCTGCCCAGAGGAATGGGTGCCATTTTTCATTCAACAGAGGTGCCTTTTGGGCTGGTGGTGGCCTTGCCTCTTACCCTTAACCTCTCCTTTTAGACTTTCGGAGCCATAGATCCACAGGGACCATGAAGTATAATACATGTAAATCCACATTTGGGACCATTTCAGCTCCTTAGCATTCGATACTCATGCGTTGCACCTTCCGCGCCACAAGCACACTACTTCCATGTCCAGTTGGGTGGCTTTGACCCCTGACCAATGAGATTTCTGCAGAGCCCTCAGATGCCAGCACCTACCAGGCTGTGTCTTGCTCTCTAGCTCTGACATAGGCCGATGGTAGGGAAAGGAAGGTGCAGGTCGAAGCGTGGTGTGTTCCTGGGCCTCGATTCATCATTAGTTTCTGATGAGCTTGTTGTCAGGTAGAAAAGAACCGTGGGTGACATCAGAAGCAGAACCTTGCCTAGGTGACCAAAGCTGCATTTCAATTAGGTTGGTTTCCTTTATATAATGCATTGGATTTGTCAACCAAATGCTGCCGACACGGTTCTGTGCTAGAGAAGCTGGCGGGTTTGGCAGGGATCTGGGGACGAGGCAGTGTTCATGCCACGTTTATGGCTTTAAAGGATGCGTTCAGAATCCTGCAGTGGCAGGAACCAAGCCTGGAGGCAGAGGCCCTGTCATCCCACACACTGACCCTTTTCCCCAGGCGACTAGCCCTTTGCCCCAAGCATCTCCTCTTTGAGAACAGAGGGGCTAGTGTATCTCCCACGTCCCTGCAGGCCCTCTGACTCTGCTTGTCATGGGAAAGAAGCAAGTGCATGTCTGTCACTACAGATGGGGCAGTGGAAGGTGGTCAGGTACTGAAACCCTGAACCTGCCTCCTTCAGAATTCCTTTCCCAGTCAGAAACCCAGCCAGAGGGCATGAATGTCTTTGGAGGGGCTGAGGGCTTCTTGACCCACCTGCAGGACCCTCTTGGAATGGGCCGGTGAGTTTCTGGTGCTTTGTAAGTGACTTTCTGTTTGCGTGAGCTGGGCAAGCAGATTGTAGGTAGAAATGTAGGTTTTTACCCGGAGCGGCCCTATTCCTCCCACAGAAACCTGTCATCGCGTGCCCTAACTGCTCATGGAGGCTGAGTTGGTGTCATTTTTCCCTGTCACTCGATACCAATCAAGTAGATGTCAAACCACTCCTGCTGTTAGGCCTGGGGTAGGCACTGAGCGTTCCAAGAACCTGCGGCTTAGTTTTCGGAAGGAGTGTGATGGTTAATCTTTAACACGATGGAATCGTTTAAGCCCGGGATAGAGTGTGACCCTCCCAGCTGTGTGATCTTGGGCAAGTTACCTAACCTCTCTGGGTTTGTGTTTATGTATCTATAAATGAAGAGAAACCAGAGCACGTCCCTCCTGGCGAGGCTGTGGATTTGATGAGATTGCACAGGAAAAGCACGTAGCGGATTACAGCTCCACCCACCCACCCACCAAGGAGGCTCTCCTCCGGGTCTCTTTCCTCCCCCCGTGCGACTAGCTTGTGCTCCCTAAGTCCTGCGTCTCCCCCAGTGCGTCTTCCCCGGGCCTCACTGCCCAGGCCCTCTCCTTTCCGCCCCCCCAGGTGAAGGGGCGGTTCCCCCACTAATCCTTCCCTGTCCAGTCCTCCGTGGTCGGAC
The DNA here is from genome assembly GCA_004026885.1 of Lyroderma lyra. Classification (NCBI taxonomy): domain Eukaryota; kingdom Metazoa; phylum Chordata; class Mammalia; order Chiroptera; family Megadermatidae; genus Lyroderma; species Lyroderma lyra. The sequence goes on along the minus strand of PVJL010000416.1, from coordinate 130,153 downwards.
TTGAACCTGCTTTCCTGCTGTTCTCCTGCAGGCCTAAGAGGGAAGCACTTTCCCCGTCTGTGAAACGAGTGATGGTCTCGGGCCTCCCGTCACCACCCCGTAATGGGCTCCCTCTTTCCTTGTGCCCGTCACCATGTTCCGTCCTAGTCCTAGCCGGCCACCTTCCCCTCTGGCCTCGTGTGCCTCACCTTGCTATGCCCGCACCTGTGTTTTCTGCCTTGACTCAGGGACCGACCGATCTCGTCCACCGTGTTTGGGGCCTGGTCTGCGGGCCGAAGGCCAAAAGGGCCTCCAAGATGTTGGTAGTGGTGGTGAGGAGTGCTCGTGCCACGACGTCTGGGGCTGAAGCAGCCCTGAAAATGCACGGTTTATGTATTAAAGTGGCAAACGACAAATTTCCGATTTAAGAAGCAGGTGGCATTTGAAATTCTCTGATCGTCTCCGGCTGCGAGTGTGGGCGTCGGGGCAGGTAAGGGGCAGTTCTGAAAGCTTCACCGCCCCCCGCGGTGGCCCCTGCATAGTTCTCCTTGTCTTCTAGCATGCTGCAGCGGTTCTCTGTTGACTTTTTAACAACAGTTTTTTGAGGTTTAGTGGGTTTTTGCTCTGTTCACAGAGTTGTACTTATTAGTTGTTGCTCCTGTTTTTCTCTCTCCCCCTCGTCCCCAATATCTACCTGTCCACCTTCTACTGCTGTAAATTTGCCTTTGCTGGACATTTTATATGAATTGAATCATCCAATGTGTGGCCTTCTGTGTGTGATTTCTTTCACTTAGCGTGATGTTTTCAAGGTTCATCCACGGTATGTAGCCTTTTTATGGCTAAATATTCCATTGTATGGACATACCACATTTTGTTTATTCTTTCATGAGTTTGTGGACACTTGGGTTATTTCCCCTTTGGGGCCATAATGAGTAATGCAGCCATGAACATTTGCTTGCAAGGTTTTGAGTGGATATATGTTTTCGATTCTGTCTTGTCTGACTTAAGAATGGACTTGCTGGATCACATGCTCAGTCTGTGTTTAACGTTTTCAGGAACTGCCAAACTTATTTTCCCAAGTGGCTGGACCATTGTTACATTCCTACCAGCAGTGTAGGAGGGTTCTAATTTCTCTACATCTTTGCCAACATTTGTATTATATGTCTTTTCTAGTATGCCCATCCTAGTGGATGTGAAGTAGTGTCTCGTGAGTTTGATTTACATTTCCTAGAAGATGAGGATATGGAACATCTTTTCATGGGCTTATTGGCCACTTGTATTGTATCTTCTTTGGAGGAATGTCTCTTCCAAATCTTTGCTCATTTTAAAATTGGATTATTTGTCTTGCTGTTGAGTTTAAGAGTTCTTTCTATATTCTGGATACAAGTCCCTTACCCTGTATGTGATTTGCACAGACTCTTACTCTGTGGGTTGTTAGGGAATGTATTCCTGGCCTGGGCACCCCTGGGCCCCCCAGCTGCTCCATATTGTTCTCTAGGCATTTGTGTATCTGGAGCGACTTGGGAACTTTGGATCAACCCTAAAGCTGCCTCTCCCCTTGACATGGTTTTGAGAAAAGATGAATCCCTATGAAACCAAGGACTGGAGGAAGAGTCCATGTTTGTTTTGGGTCCAAGACTTCCTGATGATGGAGAAGCAGGGAGCATGGATCGCTCGAACCTTGGACCCAGAGGCTTGTCATCTGGTTGCTGCATCAGCCTTCCTACTCCTGCGTCTTCTCTGTAGTATAGAAGAGACTTTTCTATCAGCAGTTCCCCTTCCCTGTCTCTTGCCCAGGAGCCCTGTCAGGAACGCAGTTGGGCCGCAGTCCTTCATGTCCTGATGGGAACTTTGCTCACTTTGCTGTCTGGACCTTGGCACTCAGCATAAAGTCTTGGTTGTGGGTCAGGCCTGCCCTAAGAACATTTGCATCCATCTTCTTTTTAAAATATTGCACTTGCTTTTTTAAATGAAATCTATTGGGGTGACATTGGATAGTAAAATTATACGAGGGCCGTCTGGAAAAACTCCAGCCATAAATGCCTCTGTGTTTCCTATTACGTGGCTGGGTACTTTCCGGACAGCCCTCGTACAGGCTTCGCGTGTACACGCCTGTAATCCATCGTCTCTGTGCTGCACTGTGCGCCCACCCAGGGTCAGTCCTTCCATCACCGTGTATGTGGCCCCCTTGACCCTCTTCTATCACGCCCTGCCCCCTTACCCTCTGGTAACCACTACTGTTGTCTTTGTCTATGAGTTTTTGTTGGTTTGTTTTGTTCGTTTGTTGCTTTCAGTTTTATATCCCCCATGTGACTGAAAACATATGGTTCTCAACTTTTTCTGTCTCATTTATTTTGCTTAGCATGACAATCTTAACCATCCATCCATGTTATCGCACATGGCACCGTTTCATTTTTCTTAGGGCTCAATTGTATACATGTGCCACATCTTTATCTAGTCGTCCTCGAAGGACACTTGGGTTGTTTCCATGTCTCGGTCACTGTGAATAATGCTGCAGTGAACATAGGGGTACATGTGTCTTTACAAGTAGGTGTTTTCAGGTATTTTGGAAAGATACCCAGGAGAGGGATGGCCGAGTCATATGGCAATTCTAGTCTTAATTTTTTTGAGGACCCCCCGCACTGTTTTCCGTCGTGGCTGCACCACTTTGCATTCCCACCAGCAGTGTTTGAGGGCTCCCTTCTCTCCACAGCATCTCCAACACTTGTTATTCCTTGTGTTGTTGATAATGGCATCCATGGGGAACGAAGCTTCGTGGGTTCGGAGCTCCATACAGTAAAGAATAACACCAGGAATGAGCTACCTCGTGAGCGGCAGGGGCACAAACCTGATGAAGGAGCGCCCCCCGAGGGTCCAAGCAGTCGTGCCTTGCACAGAAACGCACCGCCGACTCAGAGCTCAGTGGTTTGCGGTGCGCTCAGGAAGCATCCGCGCCCTCACTTCCAGCTTGGTGCCTCTGCACAGTAACTGGGGGCGTGGTGGATGCTGTGTGGGGGCCCGGACCGGGGGTGGGGGTGGGGGGCTGCCTTATTTACGTAAGTTCCTACGTGCCGGGCTGCTCCTTTGCTGCTGGTTTTGAAGGGCTGTGGCAAATCTGCTGTTTTCTGCTGCCTTTTAGTTTAAGACCATTGAAGTGGATAACCACAAATAGCTCTGACCTTGAAAGTCTAAAGTGAAGGTGAGATGTGAGAACAGGCTTAGGAAACATATGTTTTGGCGTGTCAGTGCTCTGCGAGTCACACACACTTAAGGAAAATAAATAGAACAGGACAAGATAGCACTGTGCTTTTAGGAGGAGGAATTTGAATGCCCCGGAAAATAGCTCCACATGCTTCGCTGGTGGATAATCATCAACTGCGGGAAAATTAATCCAGCTCTATCTCATTTCACTGTGGCTCTGGGAGACCGGGCCCACATGAGTGGTATTGCCAACGACGTTCAGTGCACAATCACTTTGGATCAGCATTTCTGCTGCACACCACTACTAAGCAATGCCCCCTTCCTCTCAGCAGCCCCAGTACATTTTTTTTAGCTATTTATTTTTAGTAAAACGGCGCTTAGAGTACCATACCTCCATTTCACTTCAGTTTCTTGCAATTGTGGATCACAGGAAGAACCTTCTGCAGTTGAATATCTTGTTTTAAAAAAAGTATTATCAGCATCGGGCTTCTTATTAAAATTCTTAGAAGTCCTAGAGTTGGGACATGCAGGTTTAAAGAGTTTTTAAAGCCATCTTTAAAAAAATACTGTTATATATTTTGTGGTACGCTGTAAGTTGTTCTTTTGAACCTTAACCTGGCCAGTCCAAAGGCAGAAAATGCAGGTCCGAGAATCTTACTGAATCACTGACTTGCCATTACGTTTTAGTTTCTGTACACCTATTTAAAAACATTTTTTATGTTCCTGCTGCCTCATTAAATGCTCCAATATCTCTTGCGTTATCTATGTGTTTATCTGTCCCCAATTTTCTCCATCAAGAAATGGGAGCAGATGGCTTCTCCCTCGTCTCGTGGGACAGTGTGATAATTAATGAGGTGATAGGAATGGATCACTCCCTAAGCCCACGTTCGAATGAAGCTGCAGACACAAAAAGACTGTGCACATGCTGAATGAGGATGTTAGGAAATAGCATGAGAATGATTTCAAACACATGTTTATTATAGAGAGTTCGAATAAATGGTCTTTATAGAAAGGGTGGCTCGAATGTGAATATCCTAGAAAAATATTCATGTAGTCATTGGGAGAGATTGATAAAGCAGTTGCCAGCAATCTCTGTTTGTATGTGTTTGTAATCCCCCAAACTTACATTTATCCAGAAGTTCTCTAGCTAGATATCCAGAACAGAACCAATATCCAAAGGCGAGATAACTTTAGAGCAGCCTAATAGACACCAGAAGATTAATGCTCTAAATTTCAGGCACTTAATCTTATAACAGCTTCTTGAGGTGCTTTATGAGATTTGGTTTACTTTTATCACATACAAAACACAAATAGGTTCAGTTGCTGGGTTTCTCAGCCCATAAAGAAATTAGAAGCAGCCAACATGGTCTGTATGGGGCTAGGGATGCATAGAGGTCTGAATTGGGGAAGACTCCCCCCCCCCCCCCCACCACCAAGTGCAACTGATAGCCGGGCCTGTTCCTGGTCTATTCACTGTCTTTAAGCAAATTTTTAAATGTTTTCTGCTCTGAGTATACCAATTGGAAGAGGTCCACATACACCTGAAGTGTAGACAGACCTATGGGCACAAGATGTAATGACCAGAAGACCTCCTCGTGCAAAGAGAAAGGTAGGCAAACAGAATGCCCACCAGGACTCATGGCTTGGCGTGGAATTCAGACCCTACTCGCCCCTCAGTGGTAGACCTCTGGGCAGTGCGTGCATGCAGGGCCTGTGCTGCTGCCCAGAGGGTCACACCAGTAAGACAGCCAAGGGCACGCACCAAGAGGCAGAACTATTAATCTACTCAGAAGCATATCTGTCCAGGGTAACTGTGGCTTCACAGCAGAGTACTTCACTTTTACATGGCATTTGTAAGCATGAAAATAGTAAAATAATCAGTGATGATAATACCCACAGAAATGTTGAGACAGTCAGAACCTTGTTCATTGTGCCTTCTGCTGGGGCCACTGGAGCTGTTGAGACAGGCTGTAGGGTGGAATAGGAGTGACCTACGTGTTTACATACTTAGTGCCATGATCCAAGGGGATGATGATGGTGGCCTGGCCAGGGTGGTAACAACAGGGGCGGTGAGAAGTGACTAAATTCTGGACGTATCTTCAAAGGAGAGCTAATGCATGAGGATGCGGGGTGCGGTAAAAGGAGAGAAGTCAAGGATGATGCCAGGATTTTAGGCTGCAGTAACTGGGAGAGTGGACTTGTCATTAATTGAGATGGGCAAGACTTCGAGATGAGCAGGTTTCAATTTGGATGTCAGTTCAAGATCTAAGTGGTTACATGAAGCATCTGTTGTAAATGGGGATGTGGAGCAGGCAGTTGGAGATGAATCTGGAATTCAGACTGGAAATCATGAGGTTCAGAAATCATGAGGAGTTCCCTGGTGGTGTAGTGGCTAGGCTTTGGCGCTCCTAACGCTGCAGCCTGGGTTCGATCCCCGGCCAGGGAATCACCAAAAAAAAAAAAAAAAGAAATCATGAGACATTAGATCAAGCTTGTCTAGCCCGTGGCCCACAGGCTTTGAATGTGGCCCAACCCAAATTCGTAAACTTTCTTAAAACGTGATGAAAATCATGCAGGGACTTTTTCTTAGCTCATCAGCCATCGTTAGTGTTTGTGCATTTTATGTGTGGCCCAGGGAAGCCAGAAGATCAGATACTACTGATTTGGACAGTAGGGAAAGCTGTGGAACTGAGTAAAACCACCTGGGAGTGTGTGTAGCTAGAGACAGTTTTGAAGACCCGAGTCGTGAGGTCTTTACACTGTTGAGACCCCAGGAAAATGGAGAGGAGCTTGTAAAAGAGCCTGACAAGTGGCAGCTACTGAGGAAACAAAGAAACCTGGAGGGTGAGGAAGCCACACGAAGAAAGTATCTAAAAAAAGAAAACGAGTGATTGTGTCAAGGTCAGATGAGGACGGAGACTTGGACATTAGATTTAGCAACAAGGCCATTGGTGCCTCGACGAGACCGGTTGTGGTGGAGTGGACGGGGTGAAACCTGGGCAAAGTGGGTTCAGGAAACGGGGGGGTGGAAATGAGCAATTGATGAAGGGGAACAACGCATGGGTGTGAGCCAGCAGAAAACCTAGAGCCAACAGCTCCCTATTAATTGAGAAAAATCCTGGCACGTTTGTGTGATAATGGACATGACACAGCACAGCCGGAAGATTCCACGATGCAGATAGGGGAGCATTGCTGAAGCAGTGTCCCGGAGGGAGTGGGGAAGGGGGAGAAGATCACACAGATGGAAGGCTCAGCTTGGACAGGTGCCGCTGAGTAAGGGGCAAAGCCGGTAGCCCCCTGGCTGCAGGTCATGGGAGAATTGTCGGAGGCACTTGTGGAAGTTCTTTTTTTTTTTTTTTTTTTTTTTTTTGGTTTTCTCAGTAAAATAGGAAACAACAGAGTTTCAAAATTTGATTGAAAAATGCTTTGATGAGTAATAAAATCATCTGTCGATCACACTGACATTCAACAAAATAAAGTTGTGTGGCTCAGATTGAATTCCAGAAATCTGTACTGCTTCGGAAGCCAGAAAGCGGAGTGATCAACATTAACCCATCTTGTTTGAAAAGACCATATTATTTTTTTGACAGCAGGATGGAATAGGGCATTTATCTGTAATTCATTAGGCCAAAAGGGTGGATTTCTTACTCCCTTAGGAGCCCCAGTTATGCTAGAAACATAGAAGTCAATGAAATAGGAGCTTCAGTGGGGCAGGAATTTATTTTGTTCACATATGAACCCCTAATGCCTAGAAGAGTGCCTGGCAAATAATAGGTGCTCAGTAAACAATTACTGAATGAACGATTGATATTTAAACCAAGGGCAATAGAGTTATTTTTCACTTAAAGTGACAGTTACCAATTATTTTTAGTGATCTGTTTCTACATTCTCAATTTTTCATCATTTAGGCGAAAGTGTCCATAGGGCTATATCACTGCCTTTTTCCTCCAAATACTTTGTTCTTCACAACTGACTGAAGAATATTGCTCATAGCTCTGTTTTTAAGGGCTAATTTCAGAGGCTTTTAATCCACAAATTCACTTCACAGTTGAAAAGCCAGTGGCATCGCTGTGCAGAAATAAAAATCTGCTCCCTGATCTGATCTGGTCCAATCTCATTATTAAATGGTTATGGAGATCATAGAGTTTAGTGGGTAAAATGCCAGGCACCATCTGTCGGTGAGTTGGACACCTACACTGAGAAATGAGAGATGGTAGAATTTCAAAACAAGGTCCTCTGGTATTTAAATTACGCCAACATGCTACCACATGGCGGGCGTAGTAAGAGTCAGAAGCTAACGAGAGGGGCTGTGCTTTGCTTTGCATTCCAAGTCTAGGGGCCTGTTGGTCATTGTCTTTTGCTTGGTCTTCTTTGTAAACAGTAGGATCTCAAAGTAAGATAATTGTTCTTTATTTCCCTTTGCTTGGCAAGATGAGTGTCTTCACATAAATCAATAGGCTGCATACTGGTTGCTGTGCAGTCTTGACACAGAATAGCTGTCTGCACAAGCAGTCTTACCCTGGCAGTCTCAGAGGAGAGGGACTTGGCAATGTGGGGTAAGCTATTGAGTCAGAACAGGTATTAGTGGTCATTCTACCTTAGTAGAACAAGATGATGTGTTTTAGCTCTGCCTTGTCTGGTTAGTGGGAATTATTGACAGACACTAGTGATTAGTAGGGAGTAAAATAATCTTCTTGGGGTGTTCAATTCTAGTGCCTTTAAGGGCAACTGTCTTCCTTCTTAAGAACAGACCAAACCTGGCAAGGGGCCCTTGCCCTGGGCCCTTTCGTGTGCACCACACAACTCCACTGAACGAACTTTAAGACGTACGAGTAGGCTACTCCTATGGGAGTTACTGGTCCAAGGGCTGGGCCCTTCCTATGTCTTTTTTACCAGGTTAGTTCAGCAAAAGGCTGGACGTCCACTCTTGTCTATCAGCAGGTCATAGGTTATTTCCCTTTATGCTCTGTAAACCAGTTCTTCCTATTTGACATTGAGATGACCCCAGTGTAGATTCAGTGGTGAAATCGCTTAAGTTTCCCTGTTGCTATGTCTAGATCTTTGTCAAGATCCTTACTAGGTTGTATGTGATGTTAACAGACTACACAATCCCATTGGCTAATTAGGGTATTTTGGATGTTTTTTTTAAATCCTGAGCTTCGCCTTTTCCTCAAAACTATTTAACTATCAAGGGAATATTTCTCTTTTGCATCTATTTGCTAACCAAGGGAAAAAAAAAAAAAACAACTTTCTGGAATTTTATGGGAGGAGAGACAGGGACACAAATACATGGTGACGGAAAGAGAGCTGACTCTGGATGATGAACACATAACACAACACATAGATGATGCACTGTAGAAATGTACACCTGGACCTACGTAATTTTTACTAATCAATGTCACCCTAATAAATTTAACAAGAAAAAAAGAAGAGGAGGAGGAGGAAAATAAGTAACATTAGAATTTATTTCATTCTTTGCAGCCAAATTTACAAATCAGTAGAATTTTCTAAGTATCGATCATATTTTAATGCAGCCACGTTATTTTGCTGCCATGTTTAGTTTCATCAAAAACTCAAATTTACCAAACATACAGTGTGCTAAATGCAGGACAGATCCCAGGTTTGGTTCTTATCTGACAGAGGTAAACAAGACAGAGCCTTACCTTCAGGGAGTTTATAATCTGTCATTATTGGGACAGTCTGTTGTTTCAATTGTGAGTTGGCAGATTTAATAGGTTGACTCCAGAATTTTGAGGTAAGCATTTCTGTTCTTAAGAGGTTTCAATGGAAGCCTTGGGGCATGGTTTATAAGCTCTAGTTTTATATATTTCTGGTACCATTGCTTACTCCCACCAAAGTCTTCCTAAAATGTCAGCATTTGCTAAAGGATTACACAAACATGGTCTTTTTCTAAGTGAAGTAAACAAACCTAGGACCCCTTTCAAAGAGACTAGTCTGAAATGGAGCCAGATAAAATCTTGTTTTCTGGCTCCAGAATAATCCAGAACTCTAGTGTGTAATCTTCAGCATCTTGTAAAGGTGAATTTGTTGTCACATAACAACATGATTGCCCAAGCAGAGAACCCAGCTGAGCCATGCTGTGCCCAAACTCCTGACCTATGGAAACTGCAGGAAAATAGATGAATGTTGTTTTAAGCCTCGAAGTTTGTGGTATAACTTGTTAGACAGCAATAGAAGATGAATATGTACACCCATGATAGGAACATTATTTAAAAATCTATCAAAAAATGTTGGACTAGACCAATAGCAAAACTTGGAGTATTTTCAAAGAATCACCATAGAATATTTAATCCTATGATTGTCCTCTTCTTGGGGTCCCTTTGGAATTTTCTTTTTCTCTTGGTTTATATAGTTAAAAAACAAAAAAACAAACTCCTGCTGAAGGACAAATCCATTTGTTTATGGATTCCTAATCAAATATTTCTTACTTACCAACTACATGTGTGCCTGGTACTCACTCGGGCATTTGGAGGTGACGTCTGACTGAGGCCTGGTCTTTGCATACCAGGAGCCCACAGACATGAAAGCAGATTATGTCATACAGTTTGGATGCTCAAGTTGGAAAGTTACAGTTGGTTACACAGGGCACGGGAGGCAAGAAGCATTTACCTTGGTGAACTTGCCGTGGTCAGGAGCCTGGCTCTCTGCCCCGTGAATGCACAGACCTGATTGTGACCGCTCATCGCAAAGGGATTGTCTCTCAGGGGCAGACTTGAATTGCCCACGCTCATTATGACTGTGTCCATTAACACACACCCAATTAGCAGCCACAAAAGTACAATGAGGGCTACATCTCTAAAACCGAAAGCTCAACTCAGGAAATCCGTGCCTTATTATCCCCCAGTGGACAAGTACATGAAAAACAAAATCATAGTCATCAGGGTGACAGTCTATTAATTTACAGTGAGGAATTGAACTGTCAAGCTGACATCTCACCAGCACGTTGGTTCTGCATAGATAACAAAACAGCAAACCAGGTTATGGCATCAAAACAGACTTAGGAGTGTTGCTTTGCCTAAGTGATTGACAGGATCTCACTGCAGTAGGGATGGCCTTACACTTGCTCAGCCACGATTTCCTCTGCCCTTGAGAGCCCTTAGACAGGCCTGGCCGACTTGGTGTCAGCGTGGTACTTCTTGCTCCTTGCTATACTTCCATACCCGCCCACCTGTTTACACTGCATCTCCACAACAGAGTACAATATGGTCAACTACATTTCCACATAATTACAATCACTGTTACGTTCTTCTTTAAGGTTACCACTGAGTCACCTTCATCGGAATTCGGGATATTCCTGTACTATTTATTTCCACAATATAGCCAGTCTTCTGGGTTTGTGTTCACAGATGGCTAATCGATACAACATGGTAAGTGCTGTAAAAGAAGTATACAGAGGATCCTGGGGGAACGTGAGGCAAAAAGCAACTAACATGTATGAATTTCTCCTAGGGTCTAGGTTCTGTGGCAAGCATTCTACATGTAGTACTCACATAAGGTGTAATAACCCCACCGTGTCAGAACTGGAGATTAAGGAAATTGCCCATAATTACAAAGTGAGTAAGAGGCAGGGCCATGTCATCTGAGCCCAAGGCTCATGTTCTTAACTGCTGTGCTCACCTGCCTTTCCTTTAGTCTTTTAGTCCTCACACCAACTCTGAATGATGGAGAGGTATGTCAGTCTGGGCTCAGTTGCAGAAAATAGAAACCACTCTGTTATTTTAAGGAGAGAGAGGGTTTTAATGTAGGAACTGTGTGCTTACAAAATTATTGGGAGGACTGAAGAAGCAGTCTGGTTCTCCAAGAAGGACACCCAGGACTACACAGTAAGACTGGTCTGCCCAAAGGGCTGCTGCTTCTGCCTCATTCAGGAAGGTGAGGAATCAAGGAGTTGCCATTGGAACAGTTGCATTCTGGAACAAGCAACCAGTACACTGCCTCTCTGTAACATGATCCTAGTCACTAAACACTACAGGTTAATAATAATAGTAATAATAATAAGAAATCATTCCATGCTTGCCAGGAAAATGATCAGTAGAAGCAGAAGCATAGCCTTCATCTTGTTTTCACTTTCTAAATATAGGTTAAGAGTCTCTGATTGGCTAAACCTAAATGACACCTTACACCTAGCTGCAAGGGAAGCCAGACAATGTCATTGTTAGGTTTTCCAACCTCTATAGTTCAGGAAGGCATGCTAAAAGTAAGGTGCTGAGCACTAGTCCCCATGTCACTGGAGAGGAGTCCCAGGATCAGAGGTTGATGTGCCTGAGGTCACACAATGAGAGATCACCTGGTCGGGATCTACTGAATTTGTCACACTCTAAACTCTGTGTGCATCATCCTCTCCATCACCTACCATCACCTAACTCAGCTTAGTTGGGAAAGTGTTTACAGGGATAACTTCATGGAGAAACTGGATCTTGAAGGAGTGTACTGTGGACCTGGAAAGGCAGTGAGTGATGCAACACCTGTGGTGCACGTGGAGCCTTTCTCTTACTCTGTCACTAAGATTGTGACCTCTTTTTCAGAATATCTGAAGAACCAATGCAGTGGCTTACCTTGTAGAAAGCTACATAGTGAGCTTTCTCAGCTCCACAATGTGGTTGAAATTGTTAATATGGAAGGGTCCAGTTTTTCTCTTATTTAGTTTTTTAAAGTATATCTTTCTTGCTGCATGTTCAAATGCATGATTTAATTAATCATTTATACATCCTTGCTGCTAGCAAGACAGTTTGGTTCTTCCAAAGAAGTTTGGTGGTGGTGACTGTAGGTGGGAGATACTGGCAGATGCTGATTTTTGGAGTCCAAAGAGGCTCATGGGAAGCGTCTCCTGCTCCTTCAGTGACAGAGAGAAATCTGGGGAGGTGGATTCACTCTCCCCATCTAATGCACATTCAGATGCCCTAGGACCCCATCCAGTCCTCAGCTTGGTTTTCTCACTAGTACATACATTTGGTGGGACAGTAGTTTTGAAGGAATATCTTTTTCTAAAGAGGTGACTGAGTAGACAAATACTATGCTTGGTTGGGGAAAAATGAGATAACACTAAAGTAAGGAAGTATAAAAGGATACTTGAAATGTGGAGCTGCAGATATCACTGTTTGCAGTCATGCAATTTAATTCATTCATGTTGATATAAAAAAATGTCCAAACCTACAGAGAATTTTAACCAGAGTCTGTTTGAGTCAAACTGATGACGCATTCTGGGGAACAAGATCTCAAATGCTCCAGAGAATAAGTTTTCCAGTTTTGTTATGCATTTGAAAATGCTTATGCATTTGAATTTAGGGAAGATTAGCGAAAGCAAGGCAGGGATTGGATTACAGGATAGTTAAAAAGATTATGGGCTCTCGTGAGGGTTAATACCCCCTTTGAAGGATGTTACTTCTGGTATTTCAAAGGTATGTTAACCTAGTCCTAGATGCACAAGAATGATGGACAAGGCTGCCTTCAAACCTTTCACTAAAGAAGTTATACGAGGACTGTCCAAAACATATCCAGCCATGTGATATGAAAAGTAGGCATTTCTGGCTGGATGTTTTTCGGACAGCCCTCATAGGCCTGGGGCATCACTTACCACCATGACCTGCCCAGTTAGGAATTTATGATCAGATTACCCTGTGAGGTTACTTTCCATGGAACCCCCCTTTTTTGTTGTCCACATTCCTTACAAAATAGATGTGAGCACAACATTATAAGAAGACAGTAGTTTAAAAATAAAGATTGGTTTTGTGCCAGTCGGACTAAAGCACCCAGTTGTATAGGAAATGGACAATCTATTTGGGGATGTTAACAGTTTGAGAGACATTAATTTTTTTCCACATTTTTAGCTCTGCTCACCAGTGCTCAGAACTCTCCAGAATAAGAGCTGTCTTAAAAGCTTTATTGATTGTCAACCCAGATAAAATTCAGGGTTCCGAAAATGCTGGGACTTAGGAATCTGAGAAATCAGGTGAACTGCCCTTGGGTGGGGCTGGAGAGGGTACCAGCTGAGTTGAGAGACATGGTTAGATGAGAAAGTGATACAGCTGTGTGTTTGTACCTCCCCTGCCCACTGAATCAGAGGAGCTACTGGTGGTCTGGGGAAATCAAAACAAGCCTTTTGTGTCTGCATACAAGGCTCTTCTCCATCTAGCCAGAATGTGCAAAGAAAAGGAGAGGATGTGATGAAAAGGGAGTCTAGGGCAAATCCCACTTCTGACACCTGACAGATCAGAGGACTCCTCCTTGGAAAGCTGTAACTTAGGGATTCTGGCATTTCCTTTTGTCTTGCATCTGACATTTGTCCTCATTGGTCTGCTAATCCACATAAAGATTTTTGAGCACAGTACAGCAGTTGGGAGCTTAGACTCTGATGCCAGATTGCCTTGGTTCAAAGTCTGGCTTGGCTGCCTTTTATCTGTATAACCTTGGGAAAGTCACTTAATTTCTCTATTCCTCAGTTTCCTCATTCATAAAATGGGCATGATAATAGCACCTACTTCTGAGAGTTATTGTGAGGATTAAACAAATAGATTACACGCACACGCTCTCTCCATAAATGTTAGCTATTATTATTAATGTAGGTTCTTAATTTCTTCCTCCCTACAACCACATAAAGTAGATCTTTATTAAGACTATTTTACACATGTGGAAACTGAGGATCAGTGAGTTTACACACTTTGCTCATATTGATAGGGCTCATAAGGGGCTGAGCCAGGCTCCAACTGTCCAGGATTGCATGACGGCACAGCCCGTGCTGAATGGCATCTTCATTCACCATGATGACCACTATTGACAAAGGAGACAAACATGTTCTTTATGCAGCCATAGGGAATCCTTGTCTTTTCTCCTTGGGATCCAGCAGTAACCCCTCATTTTCTGGGTCAGACTTGATCGCTCCATCACTTTGTGACCACCCCATCATTGTCCCATGTTTGATTCCTTCTAAGACTTAGACAGTAACTCACTTTCCCGATTTTTATATCTGCCAAGAAAAACCCCTGCCTTCTTACCCCTGCCTTCTTGGATCAAGTCCTTATTCTTTCTTCCAGTTTCTGCTCTTTCTTATTTCTTCCCTGACAAGCAGCTAGAACTGATGTCACAGAACCAAATACCTGTCAGGTACTACTCATCAAATGAACATTTTTAAGGCCGAATTTTACCTTTTGACAACTTTTTAACTGCATAGAAAGTGGTTACTGCCTTGCACATTCTAATTGTGGCAGGCGAGTGATTTCTTTGCAGAGAAGCAGCTGGTGCTCAGAGGAGCAGGGCCAGTTCTGTCTCGGGAGCAGATTAGGTGGAATCATGGTGCATGTGCTCAGAAATGGCTGATTCAGCCAGCACCTCCCTCTTCGTGCCTGATAACTTGCATTCCCAGGTTGGCAAGGGGACGTCTCCACCACTCTTCCCATTCCTGATCTCAAGCCATGCCTGTGCCGGGGAAAGAACCGAGGTCCTGGGGAGTTCCCTGATGGTGTAGTGGCTTAAGGCTTCGGCTCTGGCACTGTCAGCGCTGCGGCCTGGGTTCGATTCCCAATCAGGGAGCTACCCACATACCAAAAAAAAAAAAAAAAGAACCGAGGTCCTAATCCACCATGTTTGTGAGGGTGGGCCTGGGCCACCCTCATCTATGAGCGTCTGATGGTTCATGGGAGGCAGGGACATGACTGCAGAGCTGTGGAACTCTCAGCTGCCAGACACTGGGTACTTTTTTTCCTCCACAAAATTTCTGGCTCCTTCCCCATCCTCTTAACATTGGTTGAAGTTCTTAGATTAAATCAAGTAGATCAGTGATTCTCCAGGCTGGCTGCACATTAGAATCACCTAAGAATGTTTAATAAGACCCTCCAGGTCCAGGCCCACCAAAGATTCTGATTCAGTGGTTCTCGAGTGGATCTGAGCATCAGTGTTTTTAGAAAGTTTCTCACATGCATCTACCTTGCAGCTGAATTGAAAGCACCTGATTACTAGTCCCCAGGTGCTTTGGCTCGCGCTTCACATCTTTGCCTTAGTTTCTTCTTCTATCAAGTGGAAATAGTGATAGTACTGGTCTCATAGGCTTGTTGTGAGAAGTAAAGGCTTAAAACAGATAAAAGGCCTAGAAAATTGCCCAGCACATAAGCATTTGGCCTACGTATTAGCCGTAATATTAATAATTATTACTGCTATAATTATGAGAGGCAGAGCTTGTGCAAAGTCCCAGGGATTCAGAGGTGAGTAAACCAAGTCCCTGCCCCTGCAAGCTCATAATCTCCTGGAGCAGACAGACATGCCGTGACCACACTCAGGACAAGGTGGTAAACCCCACAGTGAAGGCCGGTGCAGCGTGCTGTGCGTGCACGGGCGTGGGGACAGCTGAGTCTGCGGTGACGGAGGGGGCAGCTTCCCCGAAGCGAGCCCACCATGGAGCAGGGGCTGGAAGGACAGCTTGCTGGATGAAAGCAGGACAGGCAGAGGACGTCCCAGCTGAAGTCTGCGCGAAGTCTTCTTGAGGGCAGAGTGTCAGATGGCACACAACGGGCTGCTCGTCCGTCACCATCTGTTGTTGGGGAAAGTGGCTGCAGCCAACCCTTGAAGGACCTGTTTGCCTGCCCAGAGGCCATTTGGATTTTATCCTCTGGCCACGGAAAGCCACTTAGGTTTTTAAAGTAAGAGAGACATGCCCTCAAAATTGCATTTTAGAAAGACATCTCACAGAGCAATGAGAAGAGGAGATAAAAAGAGATGAGGTGGCTTGGGGGATGGGGACTCAGGTAAGACCTTGTTGAAGTTGAGGTGAGAGATGACAGCTTGAACTAAGGAAGGGGCAGGGGCAGGGACTTGAGGGGCAGCTTCCCAAGGAGGTGGCAGATGACTGACTGAGGTGTGAGGGAAGTGGTTCAGGGGTGACTGGAGGCGGCCGGCCTGGGGCTGAGTGCTGGTGTGCTGTCCGTGGGTGAGGCAGGGCTCCCGGGAGGACGGGCGGGTTTGAGAAGGGCACGAATCCCGTGTGGAGCGTGTCGCGTGGGGGAGCCTTCCCGGTACCCAGGGGAGGACATTTAGGTGGAGGTGTTCATTCGGCAGCTGGGGAGGAAGAAGAGAGGGATTATAGTGCCCCTCGCCTTTCCAGTCTTCCCAGGCTCCCCGAATTCTGGACCTCTGTGAGAACATCCACCAGCCAGCTTCACAAGCTAGAAATCACTCTTCATCAGGGTCATCTTCAAGGACTCCTTGTCCTTGAATGGTGTTCCCAACACCTGTCTACGCCAGTAGCATCCAGTCACGGATTCTCCTTGTCTGGAGGCACTGGTCACTACGATTCCTCTTCTCTTGGCTTGAGTTCCTAACAAGCTTGACCCACCTGCGGCCCAGGACGGTTCTGAATGCGGCCCAATGCAAATTCATAAACTTTCCTAAAACATGACAAATATGCACGGACCGTTTTTTAACTCATCAGCTGTCGTTAGTGTGAGTGTGTTTAATGTGTGGCCCAAGACACTTCTTCCAGTGTGGCCCAGGGAAGCCCAAAGGTTGGACACCACTAGCTGTGTGTGTTGCTCCCCGTTGTGAATACACCTTGATATATTACACTGGGCTTCATCACAAAGCACAGTCCCAGATGGAGGAACGTGATTCATGGTCCCTGTAGCAGAATGCACTGCCGTGCAACACTGACTTCACGCTGTTAAAGAAAAATGTCTCCACGGCCCAAGTGTGGGCGGGTGAACTAACTGGCTGCATGGCCCTGAGCTGCCCAGAGCCTCACCGAGTGAGGACTGCTAGATACACACAGGATGCCTAGATGAGGGTGAATTTTAGGGAAACAGGGAATCATTTCTTAGTACAAGTATGTCCCAAAGATTGCACAGGACAAGCCTATATAAAAATGATTCCTTGCTTATCTGTAATATAAATTTCACTCGGCATGTTGGCTTTTTATTTGCTAAACCTGGCTACCTGAAACCCATTCCTTCTTGGACATTTCTTGTAATGCATAGAATCTCTTCTAATTAACAACAAAAAAGACCCCTTACGCCTTTAGCACAGGGAGACCAGATGAACTTGGTTCTTGAGTGACCGGACTGTGGTTCTCCCTCATTCCACATGCAATAAACTCAGCTTTGTTTTGTTGCGTTTGATCATTTCTGGTGATCTTTGATTTATCCTATGAGCACACACACCTTTAAAAAAAAGTAGTCACCCAACCATATATGAAAACATAGCTGGAAAAAAATAGTCACCCAATTGTATATGAAAACAGAGCCAGAAAGATTCTGGTTGGTTTTGTAGAATCCAAACAGAAAGACGAGCCCAAAAAAATTATGTGCTGTTTCTCTATCGCCTTTAAACAGAATTTGTGACTACCTGTGTTCTGCCGAGGATTCTGGGATCCTGGATTGTGTACCTTTCTGTTATCTGTTTTAACCTTTCTCCCCTAAGTAATGTGAGCCGAGAGCAAGGAGGAGAGGTGGCCGGGGTCAGTGTCTGCCGTGCACATAGCGGTCTTGCTGATTCATGAGGCTTGTAGGGGCGTGCTGATGACGTCTGGAAATAACTCTGGAAGCTGGTTGTGCTGATCAGATGTGTCTCATCCTGCACTGAAAGGTCTCTGGGAAGAGGGAGATGGCACAGTCTGCTGCAGCAACCTGTTCAGATAGGAGGAGGTTTGTCTTGTTCCTAATTTAACACAAACCCACCTCCTCTTGCACTCTCTCCATCTGAAATGAGGAAGGGTGCTTCTTATCCCCACTCTGGTTGAACTGTGTGTTGTGATTCTTCCTTCTTCCTGCACCGAGGGGTCATTTATCCCTCTGGTTAAGCCACTGCTATTGGGAAGCTGAGAACATGTTTTGAGCTATGTTGTTAAAAATGACAACAACAACAAACAATTGGGCCTAGCCTACCTAAATAGAGGGCTGACCAATATTACTGAAAATTTAAGTTAAATTGCAAAGATCATGCTCCCTGTGAGCATGAGTCCTGTGGATATATCTTTAAATGCGTAAATACCTCATGCAACATTGTGAGAGAAATACATTTACAAGAAAAAATTATAAAGATCGTCATCTTGACACTAACCAGCCACATCTGGCATCTGTCCTGCAAAGTCCTCCCTGCTCAGCTGTGACTGCACAGAAGTTGAATTAAACATACTCACAAAGACGCCTTAACAGTTTTTTCTGCCACTTATCCCCACCACATCAAAGGAAGGCCAGTCTTAAAAATTCCTGTGTCATTTCTTGGTGTAATTTCTGAGGGCAGACAATAACGTTTTGCTGTTTGGTCGGGCATAAAGAAACCAGTGTCTCATGGTAAACAGGGAACTCTGTGTGCTTGTTTGTGGGTACCAGTGCACGAAAACCCCGATCTGCCTCCTACGCAACATATTTATATCTGCTCCCACTGAGCAGGGAGCTGCTGTCAAATGCTAATGACTTTGGATGTTTTTTGTTTTTTTCTTAGTAAATAATTCAATGAATACCCTGGAATGCACACACCATGTTCACTGTGGCTTATCTCTTTTGTGGATGTGTAACTTTTGCAAAATCAGGAAATAGAGAAATCTGTACAGGCTAAGAGGTCAAGAAGCAGGCGAGTGGCCAGCCTGAGCTCAGGAGTGAGACCCCTTGCATTTAGCATCCCGCTGGGCACTGCTCACTAGCTCTGTGGTCTCTGGTAGTTTATTAACCTCTTTGTGCCTCAGTTTCCTCCTTTGTGAGATGCAAAGAGTAGTGCAGGTAAAATGGATTAATACAGAGTAGCAGCATTTGGTTCCTGGCACCTGATTAGCCTTGGTGCCTGTGGTGTGTGACATTATAAGTGCGTCCCAGCAGTCTATGATGCCACGGTCATTTGATCTGTACTTGGGTCATGTGAAGCAGGTAGAGTTCATAGAAGACATTCATAGGAAAAGTTAATTGTTCAGATAAGGCAAGAAGAATTTGTTTCGGCCAACCTCACGAGAGGCAGCATGGTATGTCAGATAATAATAATCTTGGTAGTTAACTTCTGTCAGATGCCTATTACATGCTAGACACTGTGCTAACTGGGCACTTTACCAAAATCATTTGGTCCTCTTGTAGGTCAGGTTATTATCCCTGTTTGGCCAATGAGGAAACTGAGACTTAAAGAAGTTAAATATATGTGTTCTGACTTGCATAATATAACACAGGACAAAAGAGAAGCAAGCTGTGTGTGTATATGGTGAAATCTTTTACAGGAATGTTTTAGAGAGCTGTACAATGTGTACATATATAATGAGAGAGAAAGTAAAGGTATAAAACTGCGCAGGAATTATAAATAGCAAATCAGGGCATGAGGAAGGGGCGGGGGGATGGGACGGGGAGGGAGTTCAGGGGGCTTTCAACTTCCTCTGTAATATTTTCTTTCAAACAGGTGTCAATATGGCAAAATGTTAAAATCTGAATGTCAGGCAGCAGGTTCACTGGTGATTATTGTATTCTCTGTAACTTTCTGTAATGTTTTAAATATTTCAGTGTCAGAAAGAGGTTCCTGTATTTTCCCACATGTAGTGTGGACTTTTTTGGCTCAGATTTGTGAGGGGAAAATAAGGGTGCGCATTATACATGGGTAGTGTTAATTTCATATCTACATAAATGCTTTTAATTCTTTTACTTATGCTTATGAGTTAAAAGTGTAACTGGAAATCAGTAACGATATCCTTATGCAAAATAATACCTTGGAACATGAGAATCGATATTTTTATTTAAAAAAAATTTTATACTTAAAAATTTCTTGTACCTTGTATCTGTTCTTGTGTTTTGTAGTTGTTATGTAAAATGTCTTGTCCCATAATATTTTGAAAAATAAATGCTAAAATTCCTTTATGACATGAAAAACAAGCACCTAAATATAAACAAATAAAATTTTGAATTAAAAAATTAAAACAAAGGAGTTTTTTCCCCTGAAAGTTTTGGCCAAAACTGTGGGTGTGCTTTATACTCAGCAAAATATGGTATATCATAGTGATTTGGAAAATGCCAGCACAGTACTGACACACAGCAGACAATCAACCCATAGGATTGTTCTTACTGGGGTTTTTTTCTCTCTATAAACACTGATATGAATGAAGTAGAACTGTTGATTCCATTGTTGCCATTACATTCTGAAGTGAAGACCCAGCAGGTTAGGGAGTCTTAGAAGAAACCCCCAAAAGGGACCCAGAACACCTTTGCAGATGTTCTTGCTGGCAGTCACATAAACCAACAAGATGACAGACAAGTGTGACTAAAATTAAACATCTATAAGTGTACTGAAAAATGTGCTTTGTCAGAAATGGCACTTAAAAAGCCAACTTGGCTCCCCCCCCGAATCTTCTTGAAGGTTTCTGGCCTTCGCTTTTTAAACATGCAAGTTAAAGGACCGATGAATGGAATGCTGGGTTTTAGAGTAATACCAGAATCAGGGAAAAATAATTGTCTAGGTCAATAAAAACTTAAAAGCTTCCCATTGCATGTCCTTGGGTATATTTTATAATTTTTGAGTTATTGCAGAAGCAGTATCAAGTCTGACATACTAGACGGTTATGTCAGTGAAGGTTTTTTATTTATTGAATTTTATTACCATTAGAGTGAGCCTACACATGCTATCTGTAGTTGGAGTTGCCCCCAGGCACCCCCCAGTAGCAGAAAGAATTTGCACATTTTCGTAACAGGATTAGAAATTTCCCCTGTCTATTATGGCTACTAGAAAAATCAGCAATGCTAATTTTATTTCATTTAGGTTTTGCATCTACTTTCAGAGTAACCTATAACTTTGATGAACAAAAAAATAAATGAAATATTTAAATTTTTCATTGATGGTCCCAGTGGAAAGTTGCCATCGGCCCTGAAAACAAGGGAGCTACTTATCTCCTGATGATACTGAGCTATTGAAAAGAGCGGTGCACTTGCCCTGCACACATACTCATTTAAAAGAAAAAGAGACATTACACATTACACATTAATGGATGGTGGTTTCGGGGTGATTTTCTACTTTCTTCCGTAGCCTTTCCTGTACTTTCCAGCTTTTCTGCAGCTAATATAGTTGACTCTTACAAGTAGGGGGGGAAATGCTATTTCTACAACACAGAAAGACAGAAAAGGCTTTGATTTATGTCAGGAAACCAGATTAATATCCTTAACTCTGACACTTTACTGACTACGATTGAAAAGTCACTTAACTACTTATTACTAGTTTTCCCATTGATAAGAAGGGTAGGTGGAGATAATCATCTTGTTGGACTTCCTTTGCCTAACACACAGAATTGTTTGTTACAAAAATTGTATAAAATGTGAAAACTGTCTGAGAAAAAGAGCTCCATCGATGCAGTGCAAAGGCTTTGTAGAAGAGGGATTGAAGTGGTAGGGCAAGATACAGGGAGGTAAATTCATTCCCCTCGGGACTTACAGGCAGGTGTATTTGGTTGGTCTTGGGAAGGGCATGCGATTTTGCATTTCTAGAAGATTCCCAGGTGTTTCTGATTTTGCTTTGAGGACCACTGTTTAAGGATATATGAAAATATATATGTGCACACATATACTCCAGAGAATTTGCTGGCTAGAAGCTTCCTGGTGACCTTCAGAGTGAAACTATATTGAAGCTGGCTGAAGAGAGAGTCATGGGAGTGGAAAGGAAATCAACAGTTACAGACTAGATGTTTGGGAAGTTGGAGAGTGACATAACATTTAAATAGGAAGTGGAGTCAAATGAATATTTAAACAAGGTGAAACGTATGGTTGGGGCCCATGAGTTATATGGATGACATACCACAGTGTTGTTCATTCAGTGTTTTAAATTAGTGGCCAACCTTTAAAAGCTATCAGATTTCAGAGGGAAAATCCATATTTCCACCTGCATTCAAAAAAATCAGATGTGGCCACTCAGAGTCTGCATTCCCATGTGACCACGGTCAGCTGGAGCGGGTGCTAGTTAGCTATTCCCTTTACCGGAGGCATGTGTGGTTAAATGATTCACCCAGCAAGTAATTCAGACCATTTTCATAGTATTATGAGAACAAGGACAGATCATGGAAGGCCACATCCCTCTATCTTGGTGGGACGTAACAAGACTTCAAAGAAATTGTGCTTCCCGCAGTTATATCGGTCTGCGTGCCTCTGCGCAGCTCCCACCCACACCAGCTCTGTCCTCTGCTCTGAGACCATGGCTATGTCTGAGAAAACGCCTCCTTTTTCCAAGTTAAACTTAACACTAGTCAGTGATCATCATTTTTAAAATGTAGACAATCGGTGGCCCCCTGTATTTCAAATACTGCTTCCCTAAAAGGCAGCTGATTAAAATTCCGTATAATATATAAGGGGAATCACAAATTAATGTATGGTCAACTTTCCCGTGAACAGAAGTGATGAACTGACGGGCCCTACGACGTCATTATCCAACTCTGCGTAACTGCTTTCTTAGCCAGGACTGATTTTGACTTTTTCATTTTTACACGCTGTGGTTTTGTGAGAGATGTTAAATGTAATTTCTCCTTTTTTTCAAAATGCTAAGTTTTTCTCAGACTTATAAAATAAAAATCAGACATTTAAGTTTTTTTCAGTCAATGAAACACAAACGCGTTCTCTGGCTTTACCTGGAAATTCCTACATCCGTTGGGATTTCCATCTGTTGACGAAGGATCTCAGTTGTCCCTTCCTCCAAACGTAACAAGATAGTTCCACGAAGCTGTCATTTATTCCAAAGGCCGTGCTCCTTTCTCACCAGTAGAAGTACATTATGGCCCATAGGAACCGTCTAACTCAGTGTCCTGTAGGAGAAATGACTGAGGACAGCTAGCGCTGTTAGAGGGGGTGGGGGTTAAGGTCATTGATTCCTTCCACAGGTCACAGCTTAGTTTGCCTTGCTCTTAAAGGAGAAATGTTTTAATTCTAGAGTGCCTAAAAAAGCAAGACCAGGCTCTAGTCCCTCTTTGGCCACTTGTCAGACACTTGAACTAAGGAAAAGTCCCCTCCCTGCACTTAAACAAAAAAAAATAGAGAGTGGGTCTGAGAGAGGGAGCAGAGAGGAGTAATAATACCAGCTCTCTCTGCTCTTTGTGGGGAGATCTTGTTATATTCAAGTAGCTTCCCCAGGGGAGTTCTTTGAAGGTGACCGTAGTGATGATATTCGTGATGAGTTTGTGAAATTAATCATCCGACCTCATACAAATATCGCATATCATTAAATACCCACAAAATGCCAGAGACGCCTGTGTTCAGGGCATGTGTCCGAAAATGATTCAGAGATGACTTTTTTTACACAAAAATATGGGTTGGACCTGGCTCCCTGCGGTCTAATAAAAGTAGAAAAATAGAAAAAAAATAGAAAAAGTTTCTAACTTAGGAGAATATCAATCTGTTGATGTAAGAAGGCTCTGGGATCATTTTTATACCACTGAGGGCTTTATCCCTGTTGTCACACCTTCTGAAAACACAGGTAGCTACAGAACAGACGCTAACGTGAACTAGCTGAGCGGGCGGCTTCTTGTCTGTCTGCCCGAGGGAGTGTCGTCCCAGTGAATTCATTAGCGTTCGCTGGATGTTTCTCCTTAGGGTAGTGCCTGGCCATCTTTCCACAGCACTTTTTGACTAAATTCCCAATAAGTTGCTCCCTGTTTTTGGCAATTCATATAATATGCAACTTTCTCCTCACCTGCTTTTAAAATTAAGCACCTACCTTCTAGCTTTCCTATGCTTAGGACATCAACACTTTAACAGCAGTTGCTCCTGAGGTGGAATTTGGCGTTTTTGCCTCTGAATTTCAGTATTGCCATATCACTTCCATTCACAATGGGAGGCTCTCAGATAGCAGGGTCCAACCTTTTGGCTTCCCTGGGCCACACTGGAAGAATTGTCTTGGGCCACACATACAGATTAACTCTAAGGACAGCTGATGAGCTAAAAAAAAAAAAAAGTTGCAAAGAAAATCTTACACTGTTTTAAGAATGTGTGCTGGGCTGCATTCCAAGCCGTCCTGGGCTGCAGGCTGGAGGTGCCTGCTCTAAGAGAAATAATGTAAGCATGTGAGAGACACATAGCTTACAGCTCAGATACACTTTGCTGAAAATCACCATTACGCATTATGCAAATCCCAGTATTAAGACAAAACTCAGTTATTTTAATTTTCAGTACTCAGGCTTGAAAACTAAGAATTGAGGTAGCTGAATATCCAAATAGTTGAAATTGTTGTTGTTCTGCTTACCTGGGGTGAGAGTGGGACTGAGAAGAAGTTGTTGACTCCTTTGCACAAATGTATGCTCCATAAGAGAAAAACAGTCAGTACTTTTTATGTTCAGGCTCAGGGTCAGCAAGGACAGAGGACACCTGCTGAAGCTTGTGTCAGTCAGGACCCAGTCAGGAGACAGAAATCATACCTGTTATCTGAGCAGAGGGAGCTTAACCGAGAGAATGGTTTGCTAGGCAGCAGGCTGTTAATGACCTAAGGTGGAAGAGAACTTGCAGGTACCAGGCAGGTAGAACTACAGGAAGCCGCTGCCACTCCTAGGGCTGGGGAAACAGGGAAGAGGCCAGAATGATTAAAACTCAGAAATCAGGAAGAGGGGGATTCTCAGCAGGTACCCAACCTCTTTGAGCAGAGGGCCATGGGCCTTGTTCTGCAAGACATGGCATATTGGCTTCAGCTGTTTTGAAGAGAAAGGGCTGCCGCCCCCGGGGTGGAACTTAGGGGATCCGGAAACAGGAAATGCACGGAACTAAGAAAGGAGCAAGTCCTCCTTCCTCCTCCCTCCCCCAGGCTTCCAGTCTCCCTCTAGCACCCTTTTTTTCAAAGCAGAGCCACAGGGTCAGCTGGCCCATCAGAAACCTGGTTTGCTGAACAAACACAAACAAACTCTTAGATACAGAGAACAAACTGATGGTCGCCAGATGGGAGGGCATTGGGGGTGGGGGAATGGGTGATAAAAGGTGAAGGGGATTAAGTACAAATTGCCCGTTATAAAAACAGTCTTGGGGACGTACAGTACAGCGTAGGGAATATAGGCAATATGTTGTAATAAGTAGGTATGGTGGCAGGTACTACACTTACTGGGCTGATCGGTTTGTAAATTGCATAAATGTCTCAGCACC
The DNA here is from genome assembly GCA_004026885.1 of Lyroderma lyra. NCBI lineage: Eukaryota > Metazoa > Chordata > Mammalia > Chiroptera > Megadermatidae > Lyroderma > Lyroderma lyra. The sequence continues at coordinate 104,909 of PVJL010000416.1, read as the reverse complement.
ATGCTGCACACCTGAAACAAATGCAGTATTGTATGTCAACTGTAACTGAAAGAGAAATAATAATAAATTAAAAAAAGGAAACCTAGTGGGTGGAGCCCCACCCCCAGGTTCAGAAGGTATAGAGAAGTAGGATGGGGTTGGAACTGGGGGGCAACAGCTTCACCCCAGACAAGGTTGGCTGGTGTCAGCAGTAGCGAATGAACCTTTTGCAGAGTGAGGCAAGCCCTCTAGATGCCGGGAAGGGCATACATCATCTTAATTACTGTCCTCAAACGACATCCAATGGTAATGGGGTCTACTTACCTTCAAATCAATCCAGTAAAACTGGTGCAATCAAAAAGGGCAAACACATCATCACGAGGCTGTCACAGGTCTCTGTGAGTAGGTTGTTTTTTTTTTTAAAGAGGGCCCTTTTTATAATGGAAAATTTCAGATGTACCTAAAGTGCAAAGAATATTGCAATGAACCCCCATGGCCCCATTCCCCAATGATAACTGTGACAGTCCTAGCCATTTGTCTCTTCGTGTTCTATTTATCTCGTCTCTGTTCCCCCAGCTTCACATTGACCTATATAATTTCCTTCCTAAACCATTCAGTTGTTTAACCCAGCTCAAATGAATTTCCACAAATTGAACATGCTCATGCAAACCCCATCTAGATCGGGAAAAAGAATATTCCAAGCATCTAGAGCTCCTTTCTAGTTTTCTCCCAGGTTTCTCCCCACTCTTTCCAAAAGGAGTGAGCACTGTTTTGAACTTCGTACATACTGACTCATGGAGTATGTGCGTTTTAGCTTCTTTGGCTCAACATTGTGAGATTTATCTGTGTTATTGCAAGTAGCCATCATTCATTTATTTCATTTATTTTCATTGCTCTGTAGTCATTTATAATAGGAACATACCAAAATTTCTACATTCATTCTACCACTGATATATAACTGAGTTGTTTCCAACTCTTGGTTACTACAAATAATGTTGCTAGAACATTCTTGTGCATGTCTTTTGGTAAACACTTATATGCATTTCTATTGGGTATATGTATATCATGAAAGGAACTGTTGGGTCTTAGACTATGCCTGTGTGCAACTTTAATAATACTGCCTAATAACTTTTCAAAGTGGTTACACATATTTACTTCCTACTGGTTCCAATTGCTCCATATCCTTGCCAACATTTGGAATTGTCTGTATTTTTCATTGTAAACCTTCCGGTAGGTGTGTCAGGGTACCTCATTGTTAGACTAAGTTTCATATCCTTGATGAGCACATTTGTCCAATGCTTAACTGACTATTTGGATATACTTTATAAAAGCTCTATACAAGTCTTTTGCATATTTTTCTTGGGTTGTCTGCCTCTTTTCTTATGATTTGTAGGAGTTCATATATTCTGGATATGAGTCCTTTGTTAGATGTAACACATTGCAGGTACCTTCTTCCACTGTGGCTTGCCTTCTCATTCTCTTAATGGTGTCTTTGATAATAAAAGTCCGTAGTTTTAATGTAGCTCACTTTGTCAGACTTTTTCTTTATAGATGGTGGTTATTATGTCTGGTTTAGGAACTTTTACCCACCCCAGTGTCACATTCTCCAATGTTATATTCTAGAAACCTTTTATTTTTAACCTTTCACATTTAGATCTACAGTCCACCTATAATTAAGCTTTGTTTATGATGTCAGATATGGGTTAGTATTCTTATTTTTCCCCATATAGCTATCCAAGTGACCTAGCACCATTTACTGAAAAAATTACTTCCTCATTGCACCACAGTTTCACCTTTGTCATAAATCAGATTATGGTGTGAATGTGACTCTGTTTATGGTTCCTCTATTTGTATATTGTGCAAATACCATATTATTTTGGTTCTAATAAGGATTGAGACATCTAATGGAGTACATTCTTTAACTTTGTTCTTCTTTAGAACTTTTTTGGTTACTGTCAGCCTTTTTTACTTCTTATCAATGTCCAAACTACCTGATAGGATTTGGATTAGGATTGCATTCCATATGTAATCTTATTTGAGTAGAAATGAATAACCTCTTTGCAATATGGAATCTTTTATCCATAAACATTTTGTACCTTTACATTCAGACTTAAAATTTCTCCAAATAATGTAATTCTCTTCCTAGAGTCTTTGAACATCTTTCATTGGATTTATTCCTAGACATGATTTGTATAGATTTCTGCTATTTTAAATGAAGTAATTGAAAAAATTTTTATTCTGTTTTTGCTAGTATATGGAAATGTAATTGATTTGCTCAAGTCAGTTAGTAATTCAAATAGTTGATTTAAAGATAATTTTTATTTTTTTCTATATATGCAGTCATGTTGCCATGACTAATGGCAGCTTTGTTTCTTCCTTTCTGATCTTTATCCTTTTTTAAAATTTGCTTTACTCCACTGGTTAAGACCGATACACTTTTAGACCGGCATATCACAAACAAACACAAGAATTTATTTTTAAATTTATTTAAGATCCCACTTGGGATCTATTACCTTAAATGTTCATTATTACCCTAACACCATCCAGCCCCTAGAAAAACTATTCTCCACATTTCTTGCATTGTCTTTCAAGCATCGGTGATGATATCTAGATTCCGTGACAATTTGTGAGTTACATTCACATTGACAATGGGGACAAATACTGCTTTACAGTGAAGGGAGGTTGGAGTGTCAGAGGCCCTTAGGTAAAAGGCAAATTAACTTGAAAGTCTACTCTCCTAGATAACATGTACATATTGTTTACTTCTCTTTGTGCTCTTATTGTAAATATATGGACTAGCAAGTTTTGCATAAATTAGCAACATTTTTGTAATACTTTTACGTCCTGACTGAGGAACATTTTACAGTAGAAAAGAATTTATATTACTCATAAATTTGCATATACTTGTATTTAAGTCTAGACCTAACATACATGATGCTTCATACTGATTCCTTTCATTGACATGTAAAAGGATATTGAGTGGTAGAATTGAGAATGTTTTACATTTGTAACAATATTTAATAATATATTAAATTTTTCAAATTTAATATGTGATAGATTTATTTAAATAATTTTTATTTAAAATGGTCAGATTTACTAGTTTATTTGTATCTTGCCTTTAGTTTTAATATATAATTTTGAATATTTTAGATGAAAAGTTATATTTGAAAACAAAAAAATTTGATATTTACAGTTTCTTTGTTGTATTTTTTATAAGTTTATTAAAATTTATATACCTTGAATGCAATCACATTTTGTTTTTTAATTCTGTAAATCGTTAGTGTCAGTAGTACCAATTATATGAAAATCTTGACTATAACATGAAAAATTTGCTAAAATAAAGGTACAAAAATAATTTTATGGAATAAATATATAATAACTGATGGATTATTCATGCCTTTGCTTTATGACTTATTCAGACATGACCAGCCGATCAACAACACCTGGGCATGTACCGTAATAATGAAAATTAATCATCATTGGTATTTTGCCGATTTTGTCATATGTAAATATTAGCTTTATGCTTTTCTGTTTTATTATTATACAGGTGTATTTGTCAAGGTAGGAGGATGGGACATATTTTGACAGTTTCTTAACTTGATTTGCAATGTTTAAATATTCACGTATGGGGAAAGTGGCTTCGATTTCTCTTCTTACCTTGTCTCTGCAAGTGGGCCCCGGGTACTGCACTATATCGGAGATAGGACAGCGGTTGTCTTTGGTTATCACATTGTTCAAGTACGCCATTAGTTCCATACGGATTGGTTTTTTTTTTTGGTCGGTTCTATCAATTGCAGGGAGAAATACATTAAAAACCTCCCACTATATTTATAGATTTGTGTGTTTCTCTGTGGAGTTCTGTTCATTCTTGCTTTGTGTATTTTGAAGCTATGCTATTCAATACATTATAAATTGAGAATTGGCATGTCATCACACTGAGATAACTCTTTTGTTCTTATGGCATGGACTTCTTGATTTCTAGTAATTCTTCTGGCTTTGAAGTCTGTCTGATTTTAATACAGTTACAGCCGCCTTCATTTGGTTAATTTTTGTCTAGAATTTTCTGCCCTTTACTTTTCAACCTTTCCATGCCCTTATATTCAAAGTGTGTCTCTTGTGAGCTGCATATGACTGGGTTTTGTTTGCAGTTGTTTATTTACAGTATTTGTCCCTTCATTCGAGTATATAGTCCGTTTATATTTTATGTAAATATGGGTATATTGGGGTTTAAAACCACCATCTTATTTATTTTATATATGCCTCACCAATTCCATGTTCTGTTTTTCTGAGGGATTTTTTTTGCTGCTTTTTAGATGATTATTATTACATTTTGTTTGCTTCCTCTGTTTTATTATTCTTCTATTAAAACTGTAGAGACTATTAATACATCATGCATACTTAATTTATTGAAGTCCAATATAAATTAGTACTTTTACCACTGGACATCTTTAGACACTTAGAATATTTTAATTTTATTTCATCTCCTCCCACGTTTTGTGTTATCATTGTCATGTATTTTAATTGGAAAGACGTCTTTGTGTAGCACACTTATTGGTCCAGTTTCTGCTGACTTCCTCAGACAGCCCTGCCAGTGCTGTCCAATTTAAAATAACCTCACTCCACCCCTGTCTTCTCTGTTCCTTTCTCTCGTTTTGCTTCATGAACCTGTAACCTGAATGAGATATTTGGGGGGTTTTTTCTGTCCCTCTTATTAGACTGTAAGCTCCGTAAAGGCAGGGGCTGTCTACCTCCTGCAGTAGGACTTGGCCCAATAAACACATGTTGACTCAACAGCGTTGGGTCAGAGCTGCCCAGAGAGACCATCGCCACTCCCGCCCAGGAGCGAGGAGGGCAGGGGCCCGTACGGCATGCGAGAACCGCTGCAGACCACAAGCCGGAGGGTTTTTATATCAAGAGAACTTGGGAGGGGTAGTAGGATGACTCCAGAAATAACTCAGGGGGCAGATCCCCTGCATTCATGTGTTTCATTTATTCAGCATCTCCTGGACACCCGTTCCAATCTGGTCGCCACGTTCGGCGCGGGGTCCTGTGCTGGACTCCACGTCGTGTGCGGTCAGCGGCGCGCTCCATCCCATCTTGCACTGATCACCGTAGGAAACCAGATCTGCCTAACAGGGTGGCGAACCGAGTGGCTGATGGAAATGTAACAGGAAGGAATGGAGATTGTTCTGCTCCTGAGGCATTCTTGGGCTGAAGGAATTCAAGAGTTTTGATCCTGATACCCTGAGTCGGCAATGTTAAGACATGATGCAAAAGTGCCTTCACACATAAAGGTACTGAGAAGTGGTCTGAGAAAATTCCAGATCCTGAGCTGCTGGATTCGTAGTACTGTCCTGAGACTCAAGAACCAGAGGCCACCAGGCCTGGAGGCTTGGACCAGGGTACCATCCAAAAGGCAGTTCACGTGCCCAATGTTTGCTTGGAACCATGTTAGCCTTTATTTTATTTTTTAAACACAAGTCATATCTTAAGACTTCTAAAATGTCCCATTCTTATGTGACCTCACAGCCACTCATTTCTTCCCTGGTAGCCGTTGGGCCTGCAGTGTTCAAAGGGATACTTCCTTTTTGCTTTTGCCCATTTCTGAAATTCAAAACACCAAAAAGGCCACAGGTTAATTCCTCGGTTTTACTCAGAATGGCAACTGTAAAAAACAAATCAGGATTTCCTTTTCATAGTTGGGGCTGTATTGTTCTCACATTTCTCAGCTCTTGGCCTTCTCTTCAGCCTGACAGGCAGATGGGAAGACAGCTGGGTCTGCAATAAAACGTGACCCTGGCACCCCGTCCCTCTGTTCATGGTCAGCCCTGGCACAGTGTCACAGACCTGGGTTCTGTGATGAAGAGCAGCTGGCATTTGCAGGCAGAGTAGCTCAGCAGAAGCACCAGCGTGAGTGTGGGGGTGAGGAAGACCTCAGCTTGTGACGTCAGGAATCCATCTTGACGAAACCTCCTTACGACCCTGCCACCCCTGAAGGACTTGTGTGCACAGACGTGCTCGTGCCTTTCAACAGGCGATATTTCTTATATTTCTCAAGGCACCCACTTGGCTCCAAGTGCTCATCCGAGGTTTTTTCTGAAAGCTAATTGGACTGTGTGGAGATTAACCCCACAACCTCTGTCCCTCCACCTGGAGTGTTTGTGTAGGAGTAAACACAACTGGGTGCCCATGGGGAGTCAGGCACCGGGCTGAGTGTAACGAGACAGGTATCAGTACCTGCCCTTTTTCGGAAATATCCAGACCTGCAACGTGCCAACATTGTCTCAATGCTTTTCTTCCATGCTCCCAAATCGTCACAATACTGCAAAGCAGATGTTGTTATACCCATTTCACAGATTGGGAAGATAATGCTCAACTGGTTAAAAAAAAAAAACTGACTCACAATGAGGAGAGGGCAGAGCTACGGTTCACATCTAGCTCACTTGGGTAACACGATGCGTCTTTAGAAATGGTACGTGACAATTTACATCCCCATTTTGTTCCCTGAACTGTTCATTTGTGTTTGAACTGCTCCTGTTTCTCTCCCTGAGCAATTGTACTACCGGGCTTGCGTATCTCTGCTCCAGCTTAGGGTGCATCCTGTGTGAAGGGATCATACCCCGGCCAAAACTTTATTTATCTTTGTAAGTTATCACTCAAGTAATGTTGAGGTGCAGTCATTTTTCCCCTCTAGAATATTACCATTCTCTTCAAGGCAAGAAATATAAAATGTAAGATAATTCAGCTAAGAGGTGAACGTTCCATCCTTTCGTTCCTCACTTGGAATATATACAGTGGCCAGGAATGGACGTATACACTTACCTCAAAGCCAAAAGCAGTTTCCTTTCAATGGACTGGTGACAATAATCTGCATCTTCCTTTGATGACTTATTGTCATCATCATTATTTTTTATTACAGTTTTGTTGTTACTAGTAATATAATTGTCTATATTTTAAATACACATAAATGTGATGGCAATACATGATTATTACAATAAATATGATCCTTCTAAGTATATGGACAGTCCTCACTTTTCCTGTTTCTGAGGTCATATAAAGGACACAGTTCCAATATGCATAAGGTTCCACTTATAGGTTGCTGTACAAAGGGAGAACTACCTGTAGTCACCATTTATTCAGTGTCAGCTATGCGCCTGGTACTGCATTTGATGTTTTGCTGTGTGTATCAGTCAGCTCTAGCTGCTGTAACAAAATATCACAGACAGGGTGGCTTAAACAACAGAAATTTATTTTCTCTCGGTTCTGGAAGCTAGAAGTCCAAGATCAAGATTTCAGCCCATTCAGTTTCTAGTGAGAAGCTCTGGCTTGCAGGTTACAGCCTTCTTACTTGTGTCCTCATGTGGCAGAAAGAGAGCGAACTGAGCTCTTTGGTGTCTCCTCTATATAAGGGCGCCAGCCAGTCCTGTGGGATCAGTGCACCATCTTTATGACTTCATTTAAACTCATAATTTACATATAGGTCCTATCTCCAAACACAGCAGGGCCTTGAATAACATTGTTTTGTTCAGTGTCATCTTGTTATTACATTGATGAGATGCCATTGGAACTTAACTCTTGTATATATCAATTAGCCTGTGGCAAAATGGGTCCCTTGTAAGTTGTTTTGTTTAAAGTCACAAAACCTATTGATGATGTCAAGTGAGGACTTACTCTAAGTCACATTGGGAGTTAGGGCTTCAACATATGAATTTTTTTCAGTCCATAACAATATGCATATAATTCTCAGAAGAAACACATTTTAACAGATGGAGAAACTGCGGCACAGAGAAATTGAGTCATACTAGCAGCTCACAGCAGAGACAGTATTCAAATTGAAACTTGATTCTAAAATCGATACTTTCCCCCCAGCTAGACCATGCCACCATGGAATATACTAGCAAAAACAATAGTCCACTAAACTTACCTGTGGACACGTGAGGTGAACTGACATGCATTGATTGAAGTGGTAGTTCCTTTCTCCTTATTTTTCTGGTTCATTCAGCAAACATTTATTGAGTGTCTACTATGTGGAAGGCAAGGGGATGGGTAACTAGGATTATTCCAGAAAACAAACAAATAAAAACAGACTTTTGCTATTGGGTATGCCCTTTGCTGTGGTTCAAATGTTTGCGTCTCCCTAAAATTCCTATCTTAGGTCATTAGGGTGGCATCCTCCTGAATGGGGTTAGTGCTCTTAGAAAGGAGACCTCATAGAGCTTTCTAGTCCCTTCTGCCACGTGAGGATTCAAGGAGAAATCTTTCACCAGGAGAAAGCCCTCACTTGACCATGCCAGCACCCTGCCCTTGGACTTCCAGCCTCCAGAACTGTGAGCAAGAAATTTCTGTTGGGTGTAAGCCACCGAGTCCATGGCATCTTGTTACAGCACCACAAAGGGACAAGGACACCCTTTATCCTGTTAGTGAATCAGGTCTGCTAGCTCAGGGTTCTTCAGGCCCCTCTGCAAAAACCAGGGGGCCTTCCAGTATCTGGCATTTCCTAAACCACCAGTCTGTGCACTTATTTTTTGATGGAAAACGTTGGTTCCTGTTTTTATTTTATTTCATTTTGGTTTGGAGGTAAGCAGTATGTGACCTTTGAAAATTGTGCCTGTGTTTTCTGAGTCTTTCTACCCCCTGGAGTTGGGAACCTTCGGTAATCATTACTTATGACGACTTAAGACTTTTTTCATTATAACAAAGACGGGTGAATAAAAGAGTTGTAATGAAAGGCACAGCCTTCTGAGCCGACACTGCATTACCACCCCAAAGCCCTGGAAATTGCTAATACTCAGTATATTAAAAGGACAGCCAGCTTAGCCACCTTAATGCTCATTTACCTGAATTTATGAGATAGGATTCTTTTCCGTTTGGCATTTCTAAAATTATCCAGCTGGGAATGAGTGAAAAACCATTTTTTTTTGTCATTAATTCATTAACAATGCCAGTCATACAACACAACTCAAGGGAGGCCAATCTGACGCTCAGAAAACCTTAAATACCCAAAGATTTGCAAGAGGGTTTTCACTCTTTGGACCTGAGCGGGTGACTAACACACTTAGAGCGGGCAAAGCCTCCACGCCCAGCACACCCCACTCCAACTCCCCACATTTTTACCTGAGGAAGGCTTGGATCTCGGTCTACTACGGCACTTGAAAAGGGCTAATGACAGTGACCTTCCAGGGCTGTTTAGGTCCTTAGGGGTAGGTTAACCTGCTTTTTTTCTCTTTCATGAACTTTTAGAAGTGTGCCATAAAGATTAAAAGCAGCCCCTTCACCACTGACAAAAGAATTGGGAATGGTCTCCATTTATGATTTTTTATCTTTAAAAGTAAATGACCTTGTTTTCAAATAAAGGTGAAACTAATCAGATCTTTGCTTAGAGGGATATAATGTAAATTGTATTAGGGTGGTTTTTCAGATAAAGTCTTCTTTTCAATACTTAGGATAAATGAATGTTTAAAAACTGTTTCTTCTAGAAAAGGGTTTATGGCAAAATTCCTTGAAAACCTAAGAAGATAGTTGGACAAAGAGTGACAGATGTAGTATGCATTCATCTGATAAGTAGGTGTAAGGTCTGCTACACACTGGGTAGTGTTCTAAGTGCCTCGGCTGCTACAGGAGTCAGAACTGGCCAAAATTCCTGCCCTCTTGGGGCGTACTTTCTCATAGGGTACGAAATAAGTAAATGAGTTCTTGTGTGGGAAGATGGAAAGTGCTAGAAAGAAATATAAATTAGGGAAGAAAGCTGAGGAATCATAAAGTCAAACTAATGCAAAAGAAAAAATCACTGATTATGAACTGAGCATGTGGTGCATGTTATTTAAGGCCACGTTTCCAAATCTGGATTGTATCGGAAACATTTTTTATTTGTTTGTTTCCTGAGGGAAATGACAAAAATACCACTGTGTGAAGACCCCCCCCACACCCTTCTGTGATTCTCTCTGTATGAAAATGTATTCCTGCCAACCTCAGCTAGGACTAGATCGCTTTAAGTCGTGGCAGATTTACTTGATACGAAGGACAATTTAGAAGTGGTAAAGCCTGCAGACACAAAATAGCTGTTTTCGCCTTCCTAAGTCAGGTGATGCGATCTTTGCTTCCTTAATGGTGAAAGAGTTTTACCCCAAATTATTTAGGTGCCTGGATAAAATGGGAGCAAGTGATACCGCTGGGGTTGTCTTCACGGAAGCATCCAGCAGGATGATGATGGGCCACGTGCTCCCAGGCAGTAAACACAATATGATCTTTCTGACATGAAGAGGAAAATGCCGGGACGCAGAGCATTCGCTATAACTTCGAAGCTAATCGGAAAAACTCTCCTTGGTTTAAAAAGAAAGGCTCTATAGGTCAGGTTGACTTTGCCTTGGTGATAAATAGATTAATTCGGTAAGATGCAAAAATATTCTATAGAACAGTTGGTTGAATTGCAGACGCATTGAACTGAGTTAACCATACGTGATAACTCTGTCCTGTAGTGATTTTACGTGTGTCGTCGGCATGACAGCCAGGGGATACTTAGTGCTGGACGGCCGTGTTCGCCAGCAGGAATTTGGTGATCGCTGTGGCGAGACACGATCACAGCTCACGCTGGTTAGGAGACGCCGCTGAGCTCCCAGTCCCCGATCACAACCTTCTCTTCCATCCCTCTTCTTGTTTGAGGGGGAGTGTTGTGCCTTCCGACTGCTATTTGGGAGCGGTCACCACACGGCCATTTCATTTGCTTTCACACTAAAACAAAACAAGATGAACAAACAAAAGAGAATAAGATGGACTCAACCCGATACCCAAAGCAAGACCGTGCTGCCGTTTCCGTGGAACCAGCTTTCGCCTTCTCCTTTTACCTTTCTGGTGGAGTGGGAGGCGTTCCTGAAGTCAGTTATGTTGTCTTCCAGGCAAGGGGGATTTGTTATTGCAGCACGGAGTCTGCGAGGCACGGGGGAAGGGGAACCCCCCGGCACTGTCTGCACGGCCTAACGAAGGGCCGTGCCCAGAGGTGGCCCCGCGGGTACTCGTTTTTAGGGTGTTCGAAAGTTGAAGAAGAAACCATCTCAGGACCCAGACGCCTTGACCCCGCTTCCTTCCCCAGTGAGGCTGGGCACTCCCTAGAGCTGGGGTTGATTCAAGAAGCAGGAGGTCCCAGTGTTTGTCAGTATTCCTCGTTAGGTAGAAGCCCACACAATGGGAAAAACAAGGGTTTCCTTGGTCTTTATTCCCCAGTACCATGTCAGTCTGACTGCACAAGGGCCAGGGCATGTGTGAATTGGATTTTTCTTTCAAACCTGGTAGATTTCTACCCCAGAGGAGAACGTGAGTAGCTGCAGCACACTGGGCGTGAGAGAGTAACTGCCCTATGCGAAGCCACGTCTAATGCTGACCTGGGGACCCACGTCCACTCAGCTCTGTGTCTTTAGGAACATGGGGAAGGTGTGCATGTAAGCGATCATCCCCCAGTTCTCACCCCCGAAATACCACAGCAAAGGTGGCCTTCGTATGTGCTTCGAATGCCGTAATATGTATTCATACATCTCATCATATTCTTGGGTATATTTACTTTCAATTGGCAACAATAAAAGTGTTCATAAAAAAATGCTGTGGTATATATTAATGAAGCCCTGAGAAGATAGTTCATTTTGTAGACAGTTTACCTCCAAAGCTGACGGCTTTCATTGAAACATTCAAGAGAGTTTATATGCATTTCATCCTGAGCCAAAATAGAGTAAAACCAAAATATTGAGCCAAATTCTCTTACCTAATTATTAGCTGATTCCGAAAGAGACATGTTTGGATTGGCACTAGCTCTTTAACTACTAAAGAAACAACTGATTGAATTGTATGTACTTCTAATGTGACATGTGACATGAGCCCCTTAACCACGTGTTCGTGCAGCCTGGGCACTGTAGGATGTTTAGCCGCATCCCCAGTCTCCTCCACCCACTAGATGCCAGTAGTCCTTGAACCTCCAGCTGGGACAGCCAGATATGTCTCCAGACACTGCATTTCCTATTTTAAATTAAGACTGAATTCTTTCTGAACTTACTAATGTGGCTTTTTGGAATTATTAATAGAACATCTGGAGGTAATTGGGTTGGGCATAAACTCACTGTTATTCATTTATAAATGCCACCCAAAAAAGCCACTTGGCACTGTTTAATGAAATGGAAGCAATAGATCAGACCTTGTATTCATAATATTACTTTTTGGCCACACCTCTTCCCAACTCTCCTCCCCCCAGAAAAGCAAAATGCATATTAAGACATTTAGAAATTTTATCTCATCCCCTATTCATGTTTTTTATTGTTAAATTTATTGGGGTGACATTCGTTAGTAAAAATTACATAGATTCCAGGTAAATGATGCTACAATATCTTGTCTATGTGTTGCATTATGTGTTCACCACCCAAAGTCAGTTGATGGAAGGAGACCCAACTCTTTTTTTACATATTGACATTGTGTGCCATTGCCTTTCAAACGTTTGCTGAATCCTCCATGTAGTTTTAGCTTTGCAGACATCACTTTTCTCAAACCGTGTCATGTTTGCAAAAGAGATGTTATCGTGTGCTGGTGTGTCAGAGTGTCGTTCTGCTTCTTCTTGCATTCCTCGTTATGTCTGATTGAGTGTAATCAGCTATGCGCCAAGGATGTGAGATTAGTCGTGACTGTGTTTGCCAAATTCTGTGGCTCCAGGTTATCCAAACAAGAAGCGTTCTAGGAAGACTTGCTCTTAAATTCTTCAAATGAATTGCCGTTCTCTCCCAGTGATAATAATTGTGTCAATATCAATATTAACTGCATAGCAAATTAAATTATAAGAATGGCAAAAGTTATGTTTGGATATTAATCTTACTATACATGTGTTGCAAATCATATTATACCATGAGTTAGACTACTTCATAGATTAAAGACATCTAAATAGTTCATGCCTTCAGCCGATGTAAATTTAAGAATTGCAAATACTCATTATGGCAAAATGCTTACATTATCAGAGACGTACCTTATACAGGACCCAGTACCTAGTAAGTTCTCAGTAAATGTTTGTTGAATTAAGCTCTTTATGGCAATTTCTGTCCTGAAGTATGATGTATAGAAGACTTTTTGAACTGTGAATTTTGCTCTAATGGTTTGTTCTCACCTTGACTCTGGTCCTGTACTTTTATTATTAATTATTAACAGAAATTCTCTTAAAATTAGTTTTCAAGGAGAATTCCATGAATAGAACAGTGAATGATCCTGTCTCTATCTGATTCAGCTACACTGGGAGGTAAAGTAATAGCCCTAATGTTTCTTAAAGTCCCTACTAGTGCCATAATCAATCCTAACGTCACATAGCAAAAATTACTTATTTCAGAGAGTGTATGTTAAGGTCACTGTGAGAAGATGAAAGATCTGTTTTATGACTTTAGTCAGAGTTTAAGGGAAGAAACTTTGTCAATTAAATGGAAAGTAACAGTGTTTGGAATGGAAACACTTGTATTAATTATCATTTTTAAAATGGGGGAGGAGTGCCATATGTTCTGTGGGCTTGTGCTTTTTTGGTGCATCTTATTTTTCTTTATTGTTAACCAAAATATGAAATAAATTAAGAGTCCTTCACATGGATGCAGCCAAAATAGAAAAAGAGAGTAAGTGATGTGACTGCTAGATAAAGCAGCACCTAAAATACTTCCCATAAGCTATTTGCAGATTTACTGTGAATGAGAATGCAGGAATCTGCATAATAAAAGTGGCATCTGTCATTTAAAAACAATGTAATTCATTTTTAAATGGTTACATGGGCGCAGCTGAGATTGACAGGTCTTTAAATTTTGATGATAATTTTATCACTACCACCCCCAAGCCCCAGTATTTTATGTGCCATTTGCTGTGGGATTTTCCTTGAATTAAAAATTGAACAATCTTATTGCAGTGCAGAGAGGATTTCATTACTTTCAGAGGTGACCTTCCAGATTCTATTAGGACAAGAAAATAGCCTTTAATAACGTCACTCAAAACCTGTCTTACCGTAGTGACTTCACCTCATTCTAGCACCTCCAAATACTCCAGAAATCTTTATTTGACGTTTCTCCTTCACTCTGCCCTTCACAGCCAGGGTCAGTAATCAAAGTGTGTGATGGTTGTTTGGGTGTCTTCTGTATTCTGTTGCCTGTTTGATTTTGCCAGTTATATTTTTTGTGGCCTCAGCTCTTTAAATTGAGAGTTAGTATATTCAAGATGGGGATTGAATATCCTATTCCTTTGTAACTTAACGGAACCTAATTCAGATCTTGTACCTAATGGGCATCTGGTAATATTATTAACTGTTCTTTCTGATGCACTACCCCATGATTCCTTTGAAGACTGTCTTGATTTATAATGCAGTTTTTAGCTATTCCAGAAGAACAACAAACTGAGTATTAACCAACTATTTACAGCTTTCCTGTTGAAGATGGAATAGTGCCAAAGGAGGCAGGACTTTTACTAGTGTTGCTATATAACAAGTCATAATATTTTTTAAATTTTAAAGTGATACCAAAATATGTGGCCCATCCAGTATTCTCACATCAGCCCAAGTAACTCCTGTAAGGAGTCATATTTTTTAATTTCTTCAACAGAATTCCTAATCTCATAAACTTTCCCAGAGAACATTCTTGAAGATGGTATCTGATTTCCACCTGCACTAGGATGCCTTAATCCAGATTTTTCTTACCTAAATAAATCTGTTTGTGCCCACCTCCTACTGCACATGAAACTACTTAAATACTCTTCTCTAAGATTTTCATTTAACTGTGAACAAGGTCACAAAAATAACATGAAGAAAAAACATAATAGCAGTTGGCAGGTAGTTTTTGGAATGCTTCCTCTGCTCAGGAGGGACTGTCTAACCAAAGGGATATGAGGAATTTGGACAAGTAGCATGGATAATAACCTTATGTTAGAAAATGAAGGGAAAACTTGTACAAAGTAAAGTTGAAGAAATGAGGTCCATTTATCTGAAAAAAAAGCACCAGACCTCACTGATTCAATGACTGTTTTCAGTTGTACAATGAATATTGGCCAGTGTTTTTCCACGAATACACAGAGAGACTTAAAAAAAAAAGGACATAAGCTTTAGATGGCAAAGATTGTTTCAATAGGATGAAAAATCCCCCTAATGAATGCTATTATGTGTTAGAATGATTTATTTAGGACCGTGGGATTGTTTCATGAGGAAGTCATATGAATGAGGAAGGCACATAAGTATCTGAAATTATGGGGGACTAAATGACATTTTAAAGAGCCTCCTATTTTAATGGTTTTTAAAATTTCTTTCTACTTATTATTTAATTTCTTTATTAACTTCTCTGATGCTGTCAGATTTATCATCATACTATGATTAAAGCTTTTTAAACCTTCATTGCCAAAGAAGGGAGAAGACTTTTAATGTTGGGTTATTTCATAGGAACACATATTTTTGTCCCCTTTTCTCCATATTTTTCTTCTTTTATTGTTGTTATGCCAATCAAGGCAAATTGCTAGCTCCAACATAAAAAAGTAATTTCAGATTTGCACAAAACCTCCTCTAGCCAACACAAACAGAGGGTCAGTATTTGAGAATATTTATAATAGGAAAGGGTCACTATAACTGGAATTCAATTGAGATCATTTTGCTCTGGGCCTTTATGAACATATAGAATTGATGTTTTGGTTTCAGTATAAAGAAGGTGAATTGTACTTTTAAAGTGGCACTTTCAGAGTGGAAAAATTAGATGCTGTTTTCTAACCTCGTGTGTGTGTGTGTGTGTGTGTGTGTGTGTGTTGAAGAATTTTAAATTCCCATCATGTTGGGACAACAGTGATTTTTCTTAAGTTTATGAAAGAGAATAGTTGCCATGGAGAGAAACTTGGAGGAAGAAGAATCACAAATCGGCATTCCTGTATCACAGATCTGCACACAGCAGAGCAGAAGTACCAGGATTTAAATGGTCCCTTGTATCAAGCCCTGTACTTTGGAAACTTACAGAACCAAGTCAGGATAATATTAATATTGGGGAACTATGTGGTGCTGGTAGGAGCTTTCAGAAGTCACACACACACACACACACACACACACACGCGCGCGCGTGCGCCCCACCCCACATCTCTCACCCCTCCCAACCTCCCTACATACAAAAACAGTTTCAGAACTCCAGAAAGGAATTAAGGACCTGTGTTTCTGTTTAAGTGTTTGCAGTTGAGTTGAGTCAGGAATACATTGGATCCTCTCGAGCCACAGCAAGATGATTTGTTTCTGTTTTTGTTTGTGATACTTTCAGTGTAAAATATCCTCATGCCACAGACTCTGAGAAGAGGCTGCAGCTTTCATGTGAGTTCTTCAGCACCATGGACAGCTTCCGCTGTCTTCCTGCAGTTCTGCAGTTTAACCCTCAGGAACTAGTTAAGAACAAACTCAGGGCTCACAGTCCATGTGTTCCTTGTGAAATACCTGCCTTGCATTTTCTGACAAGGTTGTCTCAGGTGAGCACTTACATCTTCAAAGGTGTTCTTTCCATTCCATTGTCGAGCAGCTTGTGTACCATCTTCTGCAGGTCCTTTTGCAAGATCTGGTTAATTATTGCACATTCTCAGGAAGAGTCTAGTTTCTGTTCCAGAAGCCCTAAACCAGCCTCACTCAGTTTAGGTGGGCACACATAAAGGTTTTTAAGAAACAATCTAGGAAGGCAAGAATAGCTTGTATTGCTTGGTCACAGGAGTAGCAACCTAGCATCTGCAGGTTTATCTCAAGTCTGCTTCATTCATTTGTGTTACCTCCCTGGTCACTTTAGGAATTTGTGAGAACCATATTCTAGAGCTCCAGTGGAATTCGGAGAAATTTTAAAATTGTCTCAACTAAAGACTAAGACCCTAAAAAATGGCGTGGCTTGCTTGAAGTCACATAACATTGTATTAATATGTATATATTGTATGTATTATATGTATATTTTGCTAAATATGGTTTCTAAATGTGATCAACTCTATTATATGCACTAATAGAAACCCAGAGAGAGCATAACCTAGAAAGGTGGATCATAATATGGGACAAAACATTCTGAGTCATTGAGATGGTTATGAGAAGTTTGTTTAGGTTTGAAATTCATTTTGCTTAATCAGTGAACTTACTGACATTCTTGTAAGTATTCAGGATTTGATCTTAATCAGAAACAAAACTTTCTGTAAATCCCTGAACTGAACCCCGCCTGGTTTCTGTCTTTCTCTGCTCTGCTTCTCACCTTCTGGGCTCTTTCTCTTCACCCATGGGGGGGGGGGGGGTTTAGATGCAAATCCTCAAGCAGTTCGCTTCCTCTCATTTATCAACCTCAGCTCTTACCTTGTACAACAAAGGTCTAGGAACCCAGTAAAGGCACCTTGCAGACATTGAACATCACCTGAGAGCAATGTAAAGAACTCAAATAAAACAAAACAAAACACTGTAGGTCATATGTGACCAGAATAATAGTGCTAAAGGAATTAGTGCTGAGTAATATATCACTTGCACATTTTTAGGATATTAACGGCACTTCCTCTCTCAACTAATTTGGTGAAAGAGTGTTGTGATAGGTCTCTTGGGGAATAGTCAGAATCTTCCTACTCCAGGCTCGCTGTTGGTAACCAGGGAAAAGAATGTCTTATGACTGTGAGCACCAGGACAGCAAACTATGCCTCAGAAAGCTCCTTCAAACATTCAAGTCTTAGCAGTACATGCCCAGAAGGGATATTCATCAGGAAACTTCACGTTCTGCATAGTACATGAAGTGGAGGTGAGAGGGACCTGGTGAGACTAGCTTTGCAGAAGACCTGATTGCTTTCTGCCAGTATTCCACTTGACAGCTTGTTGCAGATGGGTTCCTCTTTCTCATACAGCTTAAAATGTGTCAAGGGAAATGTGTCCCACTTTTCTTTGGCCAGCTCTAAAATTTCAAAAGGCAAGACACCAGTATAAATTCAGAGAGTCATGAGGGAAATAAGTCGACACCATACTTTAAAGTTCCAGAAGTTGAACTGTGAAAGTGGGTCATCTTCTAATGAGCTAATAGAAAGACATTTCCACAGTGGGCACTATTGATCCAAGTATTTGAACATGCATGAGATTCATCTCTGTTGTAGGCATTCAGTGCCCTTGACACAGTGACCGTAAGCAGTAAGGGAGAAAGGTACCAGTCTAACACAGTGATGCTGTCACAGCATTGTCACCCAGTTGTCATCATTGCAGTCTGATTAGATCTTAACACATGCACACATTGTCTTTTTGTAATTTTTTTCATGCAGTTGGGTCATTGAAAAACTAATTCTTTGACCCTTTTAGGGAAAGTCTTACCCAGTGTTATCACTGCAAGAGGCTTCAGATGATACCAGTCACAGAAAAGGAGGACAATCTATAGAGAACAACTAAGAAAATAATTTAAAAGCCACGTAAAAGTTCAGAATCTCAAGCATTCTATTGGGACCAGATCAGGTGAACTGGTATTGTATAACCTCATTGTTCATCAATTTAACTTTAAATCAGATGACTTTATATAGACTTCCATTTTTCTAGAATTCTAAAGAAGTCAAGTAGGTAGGCTTTGTTGTTGTTGTTGTTACAAGGTCTTAATGACTTCTGAGGCAAATATTTTGGTAGCATCTTTGTATTGATAAATGCACTTCATCCTCATTCTTTGAAAATTGGAAGTCCATATGGAGTGCATACAGCACTTCTTGGTTAATCAAAAAATTCATTTGACCTATCCACTTCATTCAAATAAACTGGAGGGTACTAGGCTATTTGTGAGGCTCCTTTCTGCTGTGGAATCTTAGTGCAGGTCTCGTTCTGATCTCCCATTCCTGCCTTTTTTCCTGACGACTTGAGAACCAGTGAGTCAATACAGCACGTTCAAGGTTGGAGAGAAACACACTGCAAGGCTTAGAGCCCGTTGGTCCGCCTTTCCAGGGTGCTGTTCATTCGCTCTTACTGATTCTGTCTCTGTATTTTGTCAAATGATGTGACTGTCCTTGGTGTGTCAGGAGAAGCTTTCACAGTCTTGGACAAAGTGAACTGCAGTACTTTACCTGTTACCCAGATCTCAGATGTCAGATTGCAAACGACTTTAAGCATCTAGAATAGTACCACACCGGAGAGAGGGCAAGTGTTGGAGACAGATAAATGTGGGTTTTGAAGGGTGCTTTGTGCACACTTTCAGCAAATGTAACAGTAGTAACTAGGGGTCCTAATCCTGACACCCTGAGACCACCCTTGCTTGAATTCTGCACAGCTTTGCAACGAAACCCCTGTTCATAAGGATGACCAAAGGCCATTAACACAGACACACACACACACACACACACACACACACACAATGTTACAGATACTCTCTTATAAAAGGAAGAATTGTGTGTTTTGACAGATTTCAATCAGTGAAAACTTGGAAAATATGAAAGTAGAATTATTTAATTTTTACAAGTTCTACTTACTATAGTCACCACTGAGTCCCTGGAGATTCTTGGGAGCTGAGGTGTTGTGGGACTCGGTTTAATAGCTGGCTGACCATTCCCAGTGATCTGCCAGCCGTCAGGACACACTTTCACCTTCTCCAAAATATGCAGTTTTCTTGACACTCGTAACTACTCTTGAATTCTGCTGGAAAGAATTGTTCTTTTCAGCAGAAAGTCAGCATTTTAGAAATTATTCTAATATGTCCTAAGGAATTCAGGAAAAAATATAACAAATTGTCAGGGGGGAAATAAACAAATATTGAATCTTACAGCTAAGACAAGGCGTTAGTACATGAATAAGTTTACTGGGACTGAAGTCAGGGTAAAACTAACTAAACTGATAGGCCCATACAGTGATGCAAACCACAGCCTCTCAGAAGCACCTTTTGCTTGTGCAGGAAAAATGCAAACACAAATAAAGTGTTTTATTTTTGCATTCAAAACATCCTTTTCGAGAGGGTGAGTAAATGTGTGCCCATTGTTAGAAAACCCCTTCAAACCTTGTTAGTGCTAGAAATAAGAACCAGTGCAGATGTTCGTAGCTAAATCATGTTGAAGTCTTTGTGTCACTGGTGTGTCTCCTCCATTGGCCCAAACTGAGAACTTCCTGTCTCTCTCCTAGCTTCCCAGCAGGTGCCTTCTTTCTTCCTTCTTTCATTCAACAATTGTTTATAAACCATCCACCAACTGTCTGGGTCCTGGGTCCTAGGGTTACAGCAATGAGCAAAGCGGCCAAAGACATAACAGAAACAACTGTCTCATATCATATTAGCCAGTGGGAATGACAATGAGGAGAAATAAAATGAGGAAAGGGTGACAGAGCAAGACGGGGGTGTCTGTTTTAGCCTGAGTTTTGACAAAAGTTCCCTAGAGATGACTTTTGAGTACAGACCTAAATTAAGTGAGGGAGCGAATCATCAATATCTAGGGCAGTGATTCTTAACCAGGGGTGACTTTGCCTCTCAAGGGACATTTGGCACCTGGAAATGTTTATGGTCACAACCTGGGCAGTGTGGGAGATGAGGGTGCAGCCTATGACTGGCATCTAGTGGGTAGAGACCCATGATGCTACTAGACATCCTGCAGTGCATAGGGCAGCCCCCTGTAACGAAGAATTATCCAGCCCAAACTGAGGTTAAGAAACCCTGATCTAGGGAAACTGAGTTCTGGGCCAAGAAGGAACTAAATAAACAGGCCCCGTGATGGGAACTTGCTTGGCATATTTGAGGAAGACCTACGAGGTGTGTGTGACTGGAGCACAGTGACAGAGATACTTAACCAGGACAAGAATTTAGAGAAAACCTTAGAGGCTGGCCATGGGGGGATAACAGTCAAGACCTGAATTTGATTCTTCACCCCTGCCTCGCGCTCTGCTGAGCGCTTATTCTACAACTCTCCTAGGAGAACCAGCCGGCTTTGCTAGCAGAGGTCCAAGGGAGCTGGGTCTGGGTTTTTTGTGGGAGAAAAGGATTTCACATACTTGTTTACCTTGAGAGTGAGTTCTCCACACCCACCTGGCCTTAGTGATGGCAGGTCCCAGAATTGGTTCTCCCAAGATCAGGAAAGTCAGTTCACTGAAGTTCTAGGATGGAGCTTTCCATTATGGTGGTTGCCAGTCTCATGTAGCTATTTGAATTTGTGTGAAAAGAAATGAAATAAATTTTAAAATTTAGTTCTTCAGATATACTGGCCACTTTTCAGGCACTCAGTAACCACATGGCTGCCTTATTGGACAGCTCAGTAATGGGACATTTTTTCATCATTGTTTTATTGGGAAATATGGAACTTTTGATTTGAGCAGTTATTTCCTTTTGTGAGAGATAAGGAAACTAGAACCAAGAAAGATTAACGAACAAGCCCAGGGTTACTGTATCAATTAGCTTTTCCCTATTAAAAAAAACACCCCCAAACTTTGTAGCTTAAAAGAGAAGTTGTTTATTTAGCCTGCAGCTCAGTGGGACATCAGTCTGAGCCGGACTCAGCGTGGCAATTCTGCTGGTTTCAGCTGGGTTCACTCATGTCACTGTTGGGTCAACCACTGAGCCACCTAGGATAGCTGAACCATGGGGGCTCAGTATCTGCTCTTCATGTCTGTCGTCTATAGCAGACTCTTCCAGGCTAGTTCATGGGGGGGTAAGGGGGGTGGTCACAGGGACAAGAGCCAAAGTCCAGGGTTGGGACACCCACATCACTTCTAATTAATCGCATCAGCGAAAGAAGGTCCTAACACCGGTCCAGACTCAAAGGGTAGAGGAACTGACTTGTGATGGGAGGAGCCGCCAAGAATTGTGGCCATTTATTCCCATAGCCAATGACATGAAAATTGGAACTGAAACCCAAGCCTGCTGTGTCTGTCTAGTGGTGTCGCTCTGAATTCCTCAGAGCTCGTCCCGTCCTCTTCCTCTGAAGCCTCCCGAGCCCCTCATGTCTTTGATTTCCAGGTCATTTAGGAATTTCAAAAAACACAGCAAGAACCCTGGATTCTAGCAAATGGAATGATCAGTTAGTACACAACTCATTTTCTCATATGATCCTACATAGGAGAATGACAGGCGACTTTCAGTAAATAATTAAAGAACAAAGTTTACTTTATAAAGGATACAAGAAGAATTTTGAAGAAATCTTTCAAACCTTTGATGCACATGGTAGCCCAAAGCAAACGATGATCTGAAACATAAGCCTAATTTTGGCAATGGGGCCACCCTGACGGTAATCGGGCTGAGAAGCTGGAACACAGTAAGAGCTTAGGGTCAGTGCAGCTAAGGTGGGTGGCAGAAGCTTGCAGAAGACTATAATCCCAGGTGTGCAACTCAGGTGTTAAGCAGACTCATTTAACATGGCAGTAGTCAGTGCTATTAATCTCTTTCAAATTATATTCAAAATTTTATGAAAATTTGAACAGCCTTTCTTGAAAGTAGATTGGCAGAATGCACTAAAGGACTTAAAAATGCTGCTGAAGTCTTCTCAGACTTCCCATCGCAAGTTTATCTGAACAGATGCTCAGGTATACAGGCCACAAGAACGGCCATGAATGTTCATTGCAGTGATGCGATATAATAATAATTGCATAGACTCCCACCCCTTTTTTCCCACAAATGAGACCATATTGTGCACTCTGTTCGCCACCTTGTTTGTTTGTTTGTTTCCTACTTTCTTGACTTGGGAGATGATTTCATATTAGCAGTTTGTGGCCTCTCATCCTTCCCAAGAACCAGATGGAATCCTCACCTTAAGTCTTGAGGTTTAACTGCCGTCCACCTCTCGCATGGCTTTAGCCTTGCGTCCCAAGGCTCTGTGTGCTAAGACACTCCGGGACCTCTGAGAAGGGCCAGATTCCCCAGTGTTGTTCGCGGGCACCGTAAAGCTTCCTTCACTGTCCCCAGGACCCTTTGGATGGCGAGGAGGTGACTGCCAGGTTTCTGCTTGACTAGCTATCCCATTTTCCTCAGTTCTTTAAAGGAACGGTCCACAGGGGATCCTGAACTTGATTTTGGAACTCCTGATTCGGAGTCGAGTCTGTGTCTTTTCTCCTCACCGTGTGATTTTCCACTTGCCCACACTGCAGCTTCTGTTTTACTTCTCTGCCCACACACCGGAGAGCTTGTTCTAAGCTGCGAGTATTACTCAGGGACTCTGCTTTCGGACTTTTAAAACAAGCTTAAAGAACCAAGTACCTTCGGAATCACAGACAGAGTTTTCCTATTTCTACTTGCTACGCTGGGTGTTACGTGCTTCGGTTTCTTTAGTTAGATGGATCCTTAAACCCGGGCGTTGTCCTTGTAGTATTGGACAGGCAATCGCTCTGATTTCAAAGGACCAAACCTCAGACAAGGATTGGACTCTTCGGTCAGTAGAGTGTACCGTTCCTCGTGAATTTGCTGAGCTCTTGGAGTGAATGCCTTTAAAGTCTTTAAATGCTTATGGCAACAGCTCTCGAAGTTTGTGGTCTGGGGTCGCCTTTCCATTCTTGCAAATTACTGAGGACCCCAAAGAGCCCTTGTTTATGTGGGTGATATCTTTCTGTATGGACCATATTCAAAATTAAAAGTGAGAAAAACATCAAAACCCAGGAAAACCCAGGCACATGCAACATGAGCCATTGGAGCAATTGCATCCTTACAAACATCGAGTCTCTGGAAAAGTCCACTGTCTGCTTTGGGACAATGACAGCAGCAAAGGTAAATACTGTCTTAGTATTACTGCGAACGTAAGTTTGACCTCACAGACCCCCTAAATAGAGGTGCAGTGACCCACAGTGATTTTTAGACTTCTCTTTGACAATTGCTAGTCTGTTGTATAAATTTGAAACAATTGCTTTTTAAGGAGAGCCACGTTATTTTGCAGCCATAAAATGTTCTTTCCACAGCCCCCGAGTTAGTCATCCGTTGGCCTGAACTGGCCTTAGATCTCCATGGAGAGGACAGGAAGGAAATAAGCACTTAGTAAGTACATTCTCACTGCCTCTTGCACCACCCCCCCAACTTTCAGTTCAATACCAGTCTCACTCCGTTTACAGTCATTTGTTTCCACTGACACGGGCCCAGTTCAGGCCAGGATCTCTCTCCCCTGCAGCCTCCTAGCTGGGCTCCAGCCCTCCTGTCTTGCCTCCACATGGTGGCCAGAGAGTTGTTCCTGAAACCACAGAGAGACCACGTCTGACCTTGACAATGCTCATTGCTCTTTGTATCAACTTAGACTTCCCCCTCTGTGGCTTCCTGGCCCCCTTCATTACTGGGCTCTGCTGCCCCCTTCACTGTCACTTCCTACCCCAAATCCATATCCTAACCCTTTTAGTTTGCTGAGCACCTGAATAGACATGCTCTCTAAATGTCGTATTCCAACTACCTGAAACCTCGCAGCCTTTCTTGGCTGCGACCTCCTGGTCCATCAGCTCTCAGTTACACGTCGCTTCCTCCAGCAGGACCTCTTCACCAGCACCAGCACCCCTGTGGTCGGGTTAGATCTTCCTCCTACGTGTTTCCACGACAGCAGGCCCTCTCCCTCTCGTAGCCTTACATGCTGTAGAGTAACTGTGTTTCCTTGGTTATGTGCCCTGGGCCTGAAAGCATTCTGAGGTGAGGGCACCCATCTGGGATCATTTACATTCTCTGTCCTCAGAGTAACTTCCAGCACGTGATGGGCACACCGTGCACAGTTGCTAAATGATGAATGAAGGAATCAGTCGGTCAGCGTTTTAAGTATGTACTTCCTAACGCTCTGTAATAAATGCTTTATTATGCATAGGTATCTCCTTTAGGTATGAGAAGTAAATGAAATAGTAAATGCATGAAAGAGTGCACTGATTATTCCATTTACTTCTCATACCTAAAGGAGATACCATTTCCCCATGTTACAGGCATGTGGGCCCTTTACTGCTTCTGCCTAAGCATCCCTGCCGGGGGGAAACGGCGAATCTGGGCTTTGAATACTTTTCCTGCAATACACTGAAATAAAGGGATCACCAAAACGGGGGTAACTACCAGAAAGGAATACAGTTTAAGGTACACATTTCAAGAGAGAATTCAAAGAATCATTCTGACAAAACAGGTGGCTTCTCTTTCAATTTCTAACCAACGTTCTGGAATCTTCCCAACCAGAACTCACATGAAAGCCACTGAAAATCCATGCTGCGGGAAATTGGTCTGTTTCCTCATAAAACTGTTTTCCCAGTTGGTAGTCTTGAAAATGTCTGTGCTCCTATAGCTTTATAATCTTGTTTAAAAAAAAATTTTTTTTAACCTATCCCAAGAGCTTCAGAGACTACAATGTGAAGGTGACACGGGCTTATTTCATAACTACTGGAAAAATCTCGTAAGTCTTTCTCTCTTCTGACAGCACTTTATTACACTGATTAAATCCCTGTGGGTTGTTTTTTCTTCCAGTTTAACCTGTTGGTTCATGTTTATATTTCCAGAAAGAACTCAGTGAAATTCTGAAAGTATAAAAGGAATGAAAAATATAGTTTTATTGATTTTATTTTTTAAAGAGTTATGTTCATAGGAGAAAATACCCATAAGCAAACACAGAAAAGCTTACATCTTCTTTAATTCCACCATCGTTGGGATTTGGGTTTGTAAACTTAGCTGTCTCACTGTCTGTCCGTCTGTCTGTCTCTCTCTCTCTCTCTCTTTCACTCTCTCACATATATGCATTTATACATAGTTTTAAAGTTTACCGATGTGGTACCTTACAGAACTAATTCTTGTGAAATCAGCCTATTTAATTGCAAATAGGGTTCCATGCCACTAATCACCTACTCTGTGCTTATCAGACTTGAATGCACTGTATGACTCACTGAAAGACTTGTCAAAAATGCAGAATTGCGGACCAGGCTCCAGACCTACTGAATCAGAAACGTCGTTTTAACACGTTTCATTTGAAGATAATAGTGTTGTTCCAAAGGCCACATTTCAGTAGCAAAGGTTGATACAACTTTCTGACTGCTGTGTCCCCGCTGTCAGTGCATCAGAGTTTATGTAACCAAACCTTATGTTGTCAGACATCAGTGTTATTTCCAATTGCCCTGTAAAGATGAGACACATCCAAACGAATATTAACACACATCCATCATTACTTCCTTGGGGGGTGGTGGTGGGGGAACCCTGCAGGTAGTTTGCTGGATCATACATATTTTTAAGGGAAATAATTTCTTTTTAAAGAGCCCAAAACAGTAGTTAATTCCACATCAGACTGAAATGTAGCCATGGCACTTCCTGTGATGTCTGCAAATTTCCCTATCTGCACTGAACCAAGACAGAGTTTTTTTTTATGTTTTTAGTCATTGTGGTCACAGTGTTGTTTGAAATGCTTTCAGGCTGCCTTCTCTTCCATTCATCAGATTTTACCCAGCCTTCCCCGTGCAGTTTCAGTCTCACTTTCTCCAGGAAGTCTTTCCTGACAGTCCATCTTGCAGGGAGCTCACTCGGTACATATTTTCACCCTTATCCTCCGGGCCAGTTATCTGAGAGCATACTTAACGTACTTTCTCTTGGTGCCATTTAAATGCATCACTTAGCACCTCTCATCTCTGTGACTAGATTAGGAACTGCTTAAGGGAATGGATGTTCGCTGTGCCTCACCCAGGTCATCTGCAACACCTCTCACAGGACGTCACCCCAGAAGCGGTTTTGGTGTGGTGGGAGGGGCACGTGACTTGGAAGGAGAAGGCCTGTGTTTACCATGTGGCAACCAAGGAGCGAGTCACGTAACCAACCTCTCTGAGCCCGAGTTTCGTCAGCTGTAAAAGAGAATAATAATTTGTGGGGCTTACCTTACTTAACTACATCGTTGTGCAAATTAAGATTATAAGCCATCGTATCATTTCCTCCAAGCTAAATAAGATACATGGTGATGGACATGACTCTGGGTGGTGAACACATAATGCAACACATAGACGATGTACTGTAGAATTATACAGCTGAAATCTGTGTAATTTTTACTAACCAATGTCACCCCAATACATTTAACAATAAAAAAACAATTATCATATTCCAGGGTATTATTTTGCATATAGATATCGTTACTGATTTCTAGCATTACACTTTGACTCATAAACATAAATAAAAGAATTGAAAACATTTACATAGATACAGAATTAGTACTCCCCATGTATAATGTGCATCCTTATTTTTTCCCGCACAAATTTAGGCCAAAAAGTGCACATTATACACGGCAAAATACGGTAAATGGTCGACTCAGTGGTTCTAGACCTTGATTGTGCAATTTTGGGATTAAGTTGGATGAAATTAAATTAAATAGTGGGGTCAGATTAAATTACCTGGGTTGAAGGTGAGGCCTGATATGACTGAAGACAGCAGAGAGGAATGAGCCTTCTATTTGAAAGATGCTGACCGATTAACTTCTTGAATCCCTCCTCTCTTTATAATCAAACCCAAAGCAGGAGAATTCAGTGATTAAAATCTAGGGCCCTGGAGTTGAACCAATTTACTCTCACATCCTAATTCTACCTTTATCCACATTATGACAAGTTACTTACTGTGTCTCTGATCTTTAGTCCAGTTGTGGAATGGGAAGAGTAACAGTCCTTATACCCTATGCCTGTAACAAGGGTTTAGTATGGTTTAAAAATGTGTGTTTGGAACAGTGCCTGCCTGTGGTATGGGAAGTACTAACAAGATGAAAAGTATTTCTGAAAGGCAAAGTGTGAACTAATGTTTTAAACATTTCAGGCCCCTCAGAGTTTAATTTCTACCTCTGGAGTGGAAGTCACTCTCCTTGCGTCAAATGATGGCAGTGCCCTTTCGATCTCTTGCTTTATTAACGAATTGTTATTATCAAAAAGTTTCCATGTGCAGCCATCTCCATTGTGTCTCAAAGCCTTTGTGTCATAGGGGTCACTCTCCTCCTTTCACTGACATGTCCACTTTGTTGTCCTGGTGTCACCGCAACCAAAATAGAACTCCCTCTCACCTCCTCAGGCTCAGGCCCCCTTCTGACTCCCCGTTGCTGTCCTCCGTAATGGCCCGGTCCGTCTTCCTTGACTCCTCCCTCCCCTTGCCATAGGCTTCTTCCCTTGTGACCTGTAAATTTGGGTTCTCCTAGAAGCCAAAGGCTTTGAGTGCAAGTAGTTCGCTTGGATAGTCCAGGAAACGCCAATGCGGGGAGGAGGGTAGGTAGGCAGGGAAGGGGAAACAGACAGGAAAGGGGGAGTAAGAAAGCTACCACCACTGGGGGCTGATGAGAGCTTATTCCTCAGGGGAGGACGCGGGCATATGGTGTCACATACACACGTGATGGCCTGAATAATGGTCCCCGCACCGAAGACGCCCGTGCCCTAATTCCCAGAACCTGGGAATGTTGTCACTTACATGGTACGAGACGGTACAGCTATGACTACATGAGGATCTGGAGGTGGGAAGATCATCCTGGGTTTTCCAGGGGGCCCAGAGTCACCTCAAGGGTTCCCATGAGAAGGAGGCAGCAGGGTCAGAGTCAGAGAGAGCCTGGAAGGTGCTAGCTGGCTGGTTTTGAAGCTGGAGGAAGAAGCCAGGAGCTCATGAAAACCACACACCCCGGAGTTCTTCTACCTAAAGGGCAAAGGAGTCGAGGTGTTTGTTTATGTCTTGGCTCCTCTGAGTCACTGGCTGAGGCCTGCGGGGTATGGGGGTGCTGATTCCTCAGCTGTCGGGGAAAGGGGTGCAGACAGTGGTGGTCAGAAGCCAGCCGGAACACACCGAAGTGCTAGGACTCCAGGGAAATGGGCGGAGCTCCAGCAGCACCTGTCATCTGCGCTTCCTGTCCCGTTGGCCCCCACCGTCCCCTCCCTGTGGGTCCCCCTTCCAGGCAACCTCCCAGCGCCTTACCGATTAATCTGCCCAGATGGGGGAGAGCCGTAAGTGGGTCGCTCCCTTTCTCAGACATTTCCATTGCTTCCACAAAGAAAGGTGCTTACAGAAAGGAAGCTAGAGGTCAAGTACGAAAACAGGGCTGGATCCCCGGGCACGTTAACCTTGGCGTTGGAACTTGGCGACTTGGGTGTGCAGAAGGGACAGCGGATGTGTTTGGGTATCTATTTGTGTGCAGTGTTCCCAGCTTGGTATATGAACCTTTAGAGCCTTGAAATGTGGATCCCCGAGGTCTGCATTCCTTAGAATAGCAGTGACACCGTGAGGAAGTGAGAAAATTGATTTGAAAATTGAGAAGGTTAATTAAAGGAAGTATTGAAGATGTGTGGTTGTCAGTTGACACCAGCAAAAGCGAGCCTGAGAAACTCTGAGCTCTGCACATTTGCAGAATGCCCTGCATCTATTTCGATAAACCAGAAGCTAAGGAGACCTACTAGCTGAAATAACTTCAGCACACCAGAGCAAAGATGTCCCCCCTTCCTTCTGCCTGCCCTGTGGGAAGCCCCTAAAGCTTGTCCAACCCGCGCCCCAAGATGGCTTTGAATGCAACCCAACATAAATTCATAAACTTTCTTAAAACATTACGAAAATTATGGATGGACCTTTGCATCAGCTGTCATTAGTGTTCGTGTGTTTTACGTGTGGCCCAAGACACTTCTTCTTCCATTGTGGCCCAGGGAAGCCCAGAGGTTGGACACCCCTAGCCTAAAACGAAAGCCTTTATATGGCAGACTCCAGGCACACATGACTCCCTTAAAGCTGGTCCACAGTCCTCACGTTGATTTTCCCAAGCTCTGCTGACCTTGTCTAGCGATTGGTCCAAACCAGAAAAGGGTGGAGAAGTGAAAAAGAGAGTTTATACATTTTTAATGTATCGAAAATAAATATGCTTTAAAATTAGAACAGGAAGTGCTGATGCTGGAGTTTTTTAACCCTCGTCTCACAGGGTGGTAAAAGGCGGAGCCTAGGGAAGGAAGGACACTAACCTTTGCTGAGCACTGTACAGGGAGTTGGGTTCACACTGACGGTCTGAGGAAGGCGTTGCTATCCCCACTTTAAAAAGCTGAAGCTATGTCATTTGACTGATGTCACAAAACTAAGAAGTGGTCACGTGGGAGTTGGGCCTCAATCTGATTCTGGTGTCTGTCCTCCATCTTACCTGTCTCTCACGTAAGGCATAACTTGCGTTTATGTAGTGCTTTTTGAAGCATTTTTCTTATGTTCTCTTTAGATTTCATCTGTGAAGCTAGTATCAGTTGTTAGGTTTTCTGAATAAACTTACAAAGGCTCAGAACTGATTTTTTTCCCCAATGAGATGAGGCCACTAAGCAGGGAAACAGGTCTGGATCATGGCGCTCTGGTCTCATGGCCCTTCTGGTCCATTGTTATGTCGAGACCTGAAGAGGTTGAGTCATAATGACCTGAAACCCCGTCATTTCAGAGAATCAATCTGGTCGGAGCAAAGTTAAGACTTTTACTGTGTGTTTTTTTTTTTTTTTTTAGCTATTAAATGAACAGAACCAGCTTGCAGAAATCTAGACAACCCAGAAGGGAGAAAACAAAAATCATCTGTAATAGCACCACTCAGAACTAATCACAAGCATTATTTTGACACATTTTCTTCCAGTGCATGTAGGACAGACATGTATGTATATTGCATTTTTAGAAAAGTACAGATGATCATGCTCTGTGTAGTTTAATATTCTAGTTTTCTAATTAACATCCAATGATGAGTATTTACCAAGGTTATTAAGTAATCTTAAGAAACAGCCCTACACTGTGGTGCATATACACAATAGACTGTTACTCAGCTGTAAGAAAAGACGAAATACTCCCATTTGCAACAACGTGGATGGACCTGGAGATCTTCGTGCTAAGTGCAGGAAGCCAGACAGAAAAAACCAAAAACCATGTGATTTTACTCATCTGTGGAATATAAAATTGAAAACAACAAAGAAAACAAAAAACTCATGGACTCAGCCAATAGCTTAGTGGTTACCTGAGGGCAAGCGGGGAGGGGGCGGGAGAGGAGGGAGGGGGGTCCAATACGTGGTGACGGGAAGAGAGCCGACCCCGGGTGGTGAGCACACAGCACAACACACGGACGAGGCACTGCAGATTTGCACTCCTGGAACCCACGTAATTCTTGTTAACCAATGTCACCCCAATAAGTCTAACAATAAAAAAAAAGAAACTGCCCTATAAAACATTATAGTGCCTGAACATAACCTTAATATATTTAAACATTTTCTTACTGTCGAACATAGATTTAATTCCTGGTTGTAAACCATTACAATCGGCGTCTGATTTTGGTATCTAAACCTAAGATTTACATTTCCAGTAACAGCAGACGACGAGGGCCCGTTTCTCCACCTTCGGTGGTGGTGTTTGAACACTTTGGCACAATCGATAGGTGAGAAGAAATTTCTCCTAATTCGCATTTTATAGGTGACAGCCGAGTTGAACCTGCTTCCCCCTTGTCCTTGATCAGATGTGCTGTTCCACACACCCTCTCAGGTTTGTTTCTGTTCTGACACAGTCCTCAGAGACCCAGAAGTTGGCATCAAGATAATCAAATATTAAAATAATTCCCAGGACTCTCACATCAAGCCAGCGCCAGCACTAGAGCATTAGCACCTTTGGGCAGGAGCAGTCTTAGTCATCTTTCTTGTCCCCAGTCCCTGGCTCTCAGCCAGGGTTGAAAACATTGCAGTAAAACATGTCCTAACTTGCTCTGTGACTTTCAGCCAGTTAGGTCACCTCTCTGGTGCCTTCACATCTGCGACTCTAACTGAACGTCCACGTGATGCGACACACTGTAAAGTAAGCGCTAGAGAAATGCTGTGGCGTCCACGTGGAAGCCCTCCTTGTGTGTGTGCAGGCCTCCGAGGCAGGGTCCCTTTCCTGCCCCAGCAGAAGGTGGCGCATTCCGTGTTCATTCGAGACTCGGGCTTCTAGTTCCTGCCCACCGTTCCCGACCGGATCCCATTCCATGTTGTTTCTCTGTCCTTTCTCAGAGTCTAGCACAGCGCATGGCATGTCGGAAGTATCTGGGAGAAAGGACGAGAAGGGGGAAGTCATTAATGATGAGTGATACTGGGTGAATGAAGTATTAGAGCTCAGGAGGTCATTTTAGATGTCCTCTTCTTGGTTAGTTTTATTTTTGTAAACGTATCTACGTAGCATCCTCACCTTATAGGCACTTGCTAGACTAAATGTAAACAACGAGCTGGGTTCATTGAATTTGATAAAAAGTTTTCATATTAAAACAGTTTTGTTCCTCTATGCTTTGCTTTGTTCTGTTACTGGCCACGGTCTTAATATGTGTTCACTAATCAAGGTTAGAGTTTCCACTTCTAGAGGAAGTACACCAAGTAGGAAACAATGATTAAATTACAAATTTATTTTTCAGATGAATTTTGCAGTGATATCAAAAAAGATGGTGAAGTTATCATTTTCATTTCCAAAGCTAATTTATGTTTTTAAAATTACAGTTGGTATACAATATTATATTAGTTGTATTGGTTTCAAGTGTGTAATATAGCAACTTGACATTTTTATACCTTACAGTGTAATGAGTTATGAAGCCAGTGAAAACTGGACAAAGTATAAACTGTCTTCTGTGAAGATCTTTTTTTCCAAACAATGAACATGCTATTTTAGCCTACTAAATATGCATATTTTTAATGTTTTACTACTTGGTATACAATATTTCTAAATATACAGTATTTTTAAAATTTAAGGAAATTTTAATCTGCTCACAACTTTTCTTACATCATTTATTTATGAAAGTAAAAATAAGAGACTTCTTAGGCTTTTCTCAATTCTCAAGTCATTTGTCTAGTGAGAACAAATTAGTACCAAAGAAAAAGGCATTTGTAATATAATTGCAGAAGTTACTACAATTTTAAAAGCTTTTGATATAACCACTTATCTGAGGGACTTAATTCACTGATGAGATCTTCAAACGTTGGTAACCATGTTTTGTAATTTCTCAGAGTTTCTATTTTGGACCATAACTGCTAAATGCCTAAAATACTATCAGCCTCTCATCATTAGCAATGAATAATTTTCCTCAGTTAGCATAGACAACATTTAGTATAGAAGAAAATAGCTGGACATGGCATATAACCTACAGGGACCTGATGGGCACGTGACGCAATTATCTTACATACTCTTTTCTTAGAAGAGAAAAACTCAGTTCATGGTGGAATGATGCCGCTGAAGTTAAATTTAAATTATGCACTTGAAATTAAATTACAGATATTTTTAAAGAAAGCCTATACCTTTTAATTTTATATTTTAAAGCATGCAGTTACTTGACTATACATTCAGTTTTCTTAGATCAGCTGTGTTTATGGAACTTAACTCTTCATGAATGAGACTCGCTACTTTTTGCTGGATGCAATACTTTCTTTTTATCTTTCTGAAGACATTAAAAACACTTGTATGAGATATAATTTAAAACATAGCAAAAACACAAAGAGCAGTATACTAAGTAACTGTAAGCCCGAAGTGCAGTTCAGAAAATAAAATATTACCAAAAGAAAAGTTGAAATTCTCTGATGCTCCTCACAGTCACATTTCCTTCCCATCACCTTCTAGAAAGATCTCCACCTCGAATTTGGTAGGAACTAAAATACTACCAGTACTAAATCTGTATTACTTTACAGATTTAGTAGACAGCTATATAAATCCTTAAAGGATATATCACAAAGTTTTACATCTTTCTAAACTTTATAGAGTCTTCTGCAATTTGAGTTTTAAATCGGCATGTATTTGTAAAATTCATCTCTATTGAACTACATAGTTCTGTATCATTCACTTAAGTGAACTGTGAGCTGCAATTAATCTATCCATTCTCTTTTTGCTGCACAATTAGGCTGTATCCAGGGGTTTTGCTAACAAATAATGATGCTCTGAGTAATCTGCGCACCTCTCCTAGTGATGGAGGCAAGTATTTCTCTGAGATAAAGTTTTGCAACTGCTGGGACACAGTTGCTTCATCTTTAAGTTTGCTAGATATTGCCAAATTGCATTTCAGTGTTGCTTGTGCCGATACAGTGTTTCTTTTGAAGTGTTCTGCAATCTCTCTGTTTCCTCCGATCCTTTCTTCTTGTTGGGTTGTTTTTATTGTTAGGTTGCTGTTTGTTTGCTTTGTCTCTGACTTTCATTGTGGGGCTTCTCTCAAATGTGTGGTGAAGGGCCAGCCATTTGTATTTAACTTCAAAAGAGCCAATTGATGTTCTGTATGTGTGATGGAGACAGGTGACAACTCTAGGCTTCACTCTAAGACAAGGTTCTCTAACAGCAACACTATTGGCATTTGGGGTTGGATAATTTATTGTTGTGGGGGCTGTTATGTACATTGTAGGACATTTAGTAAATTCCCTGGCCTCTACCCACTAGATGCCAGTAGCACCACTCCCTCTAGTAATGGCAATCAAAAATGTCTCCAGATGACCCCTGGGGACAACCAACCCCCAAGGTTGAGAGATCCACTGCTCTAATATGAGTAAGTGGCTGGCTAACCTTTTTATGTGTCCCAGGTTTAAGTCTCTCAAGACCTTTCCTCTGGAGTCATTTACTTTCTCCAGAAGGGCTCCTCTAACCTTCTGATTTACACCCTGCACTCGGTGCCAGCCCTTGGTTGGGTTTGGTGAGCCTTCAATCCAAACCCTCCTAAGTTAAATTCCCTCTGACACTCAGCCTCCCGTCTCCACAGGGGAGTCCTACCTGCCTGAATGGGAAACAAGGATTTGCAGTTTTTCACCTCTATAACCAACATGAGCATTATTATCCTCATTATCTTTGTGCACGTCTGAAATCTTCATGATAAATTCCTAAAGCGGCATAAAAAATATGTACCATTTGCAACGCCTTTCCCAGGACATGCGTGTTGCCCCTTGACTCAGCCCTGCGTATCCACCTCAGCACCGTTCCTCGCTCCTTTGGTCAGCGTTCACCTTTAGAAACGCTTCAGCCTGTTAGTTTCCCTGTAGCCTTTTCTTTACTCGCGAAGAAAAGTGAAAGAAATTGTAAATCCTCCATTGAACAAGTATTAGAAAAAATATTTTGCCTCCCCGCACCCATAGCAAATCAGTTCTTAAAGAAAATATTAAACAGTGGAGGGAAATTTTTCTATTGGTAGAAAGGGCAAACACTTAGGGAAATGTAATCTGTAATTACCTTTACGTACCCCTTTTCTGGTATAAAATACCTCTTACTGGGGTACTGACTGAGTGGGGAGTGATGGAGACAAGTGCTAAGATAATATGCTGAAGAAATACCTTAAACGCGTCAACCAAAATTTTATCCTTTATTCTTTTCCTGCACAAACAGGAAAGGCTGTTATTTCCATAATGTCTTTAAAACATGTTTTGTTAGAATGAACGTTATAACGATTTGGGGACTTTTTTCTCGAGTACCTTGGTGAACCACGTCTTAATGGGCCACTTGCACCAGTTCATTTTGCCTTGGTGGCGCCTTCGGGGTGCAAATCCTAATTTGAAGGGGATTCCATGTACGTGACTCTTCTAAAAGAGCTTCTGCGACCTTCATTTTTCTCCCTTTGATTTACTTACACGTTCATTCATTCATTCATTTATTGGATTTTTGGTGCGAAGAAGACAACTGCAAACATGATTGAATCTGGTCAGTAAAGAAAGACACTCAGAAGGGAAGGAGAAAAGGGGGGAAGAGGGGTGGCAGGCAGGCAGACAGGGAGCGAGGGAGGGAGGAGAAGCGTCTCGGAAACCATCTCTCCGAAACTCAGATGCCTCCTCCGCCCAGCACTGTCATCACAGTGTGAGAAGCAGCTTACAAACAAACGGACCTTTTGGCGGGACAGAAAAGCCACCTTGAGTGCATTATCCGTCTTGGCAATGTCCTGTTCTGTGTTTGTCCTCTAAATGTCCTTCACTGGGAGAACACCGTGTTTTTAACCCTCTTCCTATCGTAGATGTAGAAGGGATAAGAGTTGCAGTATACAACGGCAGTGCTGTCATCTGCTGACCACTTGTCCTTGGTTTTGGACAGGACTGTCAACAAATGCAAAGGCAGTCATTACGTTCAGTAGTAAAATTGATGAAAAGAATGAATAAACCAATAAACTTTTTTTCCCTAATATTTATAGTGCCAGAGGCTTCCTTCATACCCCGATGGGCACATGGATAGACACACAGATGTTTAGAGAGAGGCCAGCACTCCCCACGGTGTTACCTCGTTTTCTTCTCAGGAACGCCCTGGGAGATGACGGTGTCCCCACTTTAAGACAGAGACGTAGCTTGGACGCTTACATGGTGCAGTGAGTTGCCGAAAGCCCAATGGCTAACAAGAATGGACTTTTCAGATCCGGTACCCGAGCGGGGGAGCTTGAACAGTGAGAGGATTCGATCACAGCAAACATGTCACTAATCCGCTCTCATTCATGTAACGGCTTTCTGCGTGCTGCTGGTGTTGGTCGGCGGTGCGGGTACCACGTGGGTACAAAGTCCCCGGCTCATACAGTTTGTCAGGCAGGGCCGGCCCGCGGTCCAGGACGGCTCTGAGTGCGGCCCAGCACGCGTTCTGGAGACGTTACGCGATTTTTTTTGCAACCTTCACTTTAGCCCATCGGCTGTCGTCCGTGAGAGGTGTTTCATGTGTGGCCCGTTCTCCTTGCCCCGGGGCCCACGTGGTTGAACAGCCCTGGCTGACATCCTAGGGGAGGGAACAGACAATCAACTTAGGCTAGAAGCCTGTGACGCGTGGTGACAAGTGCTAGGAGGAAAAGTCAATCAGGTCGAGTGGATTAGAAATGATCGCTGAAAGATGAGGGAAAGCAATCACTCCATCTGAAGTCACAACACCTACAAAGCATCTTTTCTTCTTACAGTTTGGAAGGAAAGCTATATTTTACGTCTTACTGCCGGCGTACTTAGCAGAACTAAAACGCGCCACTACAAGGGTGACACGGGGGTCTGAGTGAGATGGCTTCGGGTCCGTCGTGTGCTGCCGCAGTCCGCCATCAGACGCCTAAGTTACTGTCCCACTGGCCCAGGCGCCACCCAATGGCAATTTAGTCAGCTCATTGCATTGTTAATGTCTCCAACATTCAGATGGGAAAAACATTCTTTTTTTTTTATTATTATTATTATTATTTTGGCATAATGTCTTTATTGGTTTCAGGTTTAAAAACAACAGAGTTATTAGACATTTATTTATGTACTTCACAAAACGTTGACCCCAGTAAGACTATTATCCAGTTAACACTGTACATAATTATTATAATGTTATGGACTTTATTCCCTATGCTGTACTTTACATCCCATGACTATTTCTTAATATTAGTTTCAGGTAAGCAGTGTGGTGGTTAGACCTGTATATAATTTATGAAGTGGTCCCCCGATACGTCTAGTACCCATCTGACACTATGCATAGTTTTTACAATACTATTGACTGTGTCGCCTCTGCTGTACTTTACATCCCTGTGACCCTTCGTGACTACCAATTTGTACTTCCTAATAACCTTCACCTTTCTCTCCCACTCCCCTAAGCCCCCTCCCATCTAGTAACTACCAGTTTGTTCTAACTATGAGTCTGTTTCTGCTTTGTTTGTTCATTTATTCTGTTCTTTAGATTCCACATACAAGGAGGGACCCAAAAAGAACCAGAATTATCTTCTGGAGGGTATCTTCCTTATGTCGTACAGGTCTCTCCTGTGAGGTGAGTTCTAGGAACCCATTAGCATCTGTGTACCAGTTGGTGGTGTTGTGAGGGGCTGCATTTGGCTTCAGTGAATTTTTTTCTGGAGAATCTTTCAACACGTTTGCCCATTCATGACGGGTGGTTTACACGAACAACGTGCAGCATGACAATGCACCTGCCCCCACCGCGCTGAGTGCTCAGCAGTTTCTGACAAAACAAAACAAAACAGCATGACCCCCCACGCCCCACCCTCCCAATTCACACCATGTCACCCCAGGTGACATTTTTTTGTTTCCCTGGATGAAAAAAGTCCTCAAAGGGAAATGTTTTACCGATATGGAAGAGGTGAAACAAAAACAGCAGAAGCACTAAACGGCATCAGAATTGACAAATTCAAAAACTGTTCTGAGCCGTGGAGGAAGAGTCTCACATCAGATCGAAAGACGTAAGGACTGAAAGTAAAGGTGTGGGGAAAAGATGCTTCGTCAAAATGGAAATGAAAAATAGAAAAAAGCTGGGGTAGCAATGCTTACCCCAGACAAAAGAGACATTACAACTCAGGCTCCCTGGGTAACCTCAGCCTCTTGGGGAGGGACTTTTATCCCCACACGTGGGGTCTCTAACTTGAAGTCCCAGTACTTGTTCTGTGTCCTAGTCTTGTTGTAATGAGTGGCGTAAACACCACGGTGGCTCCTGCAAACATTTTAGGTAGCACAGCCCACATTTTTCATCACTATATGCTTATTTTGAAATGTACTAGGAAAAAAAAAAAACACATAACTTGCCTTCGAAGCCCGTGATTTCTCTGAATTTATTCCCTGCCACCATCAAGGAGCTATTGAAATGAAAAAAAGTGAGTCCACTCAAAGAAGAGCACTAGGTTAGTAGGGGTACTGGTAGACCAGAGATCTGGCCAAACCATTGGGAACGAAGTTGAGTGAACACAACCTTCACTGTGGCCCCCGCTCACCCTGAGCCCTGTGAAGGAGGCTTCCCTGTGGCTCTCAGTTTTCGGATTGCTTTCTCTGCTCGCATCCCTTTGTGCCCATAAAATGTTTTTCTCTTCCCCGGGAGTAGTAGATTTCACAGTCCAGGCCTGCCCTCTGGGAGCCCCACGAATGTGACTTGCCCGAGGCCACACTGAGCGCTACGGCACCCTGGGACGTCTGGCTCTTGAACTTCCCTTTTGGTTGTGTGACTGAAAGACCCTTCCAAAGCTTCCCTGACTTGCAGGTGCGTCCTACCTTCGTGGGGGTCCTCTCATTCTTTCTTGGTGATATCATCAAAGAGAGAGAAAGTTCTAGTGTTGTCAGGGGACCAAAATGGACTAAAACACGCCTTGAGTTAGGTTCTGGTGTCTGAAGTTATCTTGGGTAGCTTCAGTGGTTTTCATTATTTAAAGATTTGTCATGTGACCGTGTTGCTTGAAAGTGACACTGACGTACCTTTTGCCAGGGCACATGCACGCAGGCTCACAAAGAAAGGACGTAGACCTCTCGTGGTGGTGACTGTACCTCAGTTGGACGATACTTTTCTATGTGCCAAGGTCCCCTGTGCACTGTGCACCTCCATT
Organism: Lyroderma lyra; assembly: GCA_004026885.1. Lineage (NCBI taxonomy): Eukaryota > Metazoa > Chordata > Mammalia > Chiroptera > Megadermatidae > Lyroderma > Lyroderma lyra. The sequence goes on along the minus strand of PVJL010000416.1, from coordinate 65,843 downwards.
ATTTGGCCCCAGGTTCCCCAGGGCATCACAGAGGAGAAGCATCTGGAACTGGACGGGATTCCTGGTTAGTACCTACCGGAGTTTGAAAGGGGCCCTTGTTCGAGTGATTTGTCTTTGTTGAGCTTTAAGTTTCTTTAAAATGGGGGAACTTATTCTTACCTTGTAGGGTTGGTATGAGGTTTACATGAGAATATATAAGAGCCTGGTGTTTTAATCAGAAGTTTTTGTATTTATTCAAATCATAATTAGAAAAAAAGAAAAGATAGCAGCTGAGGAGACTGCTCATTGCCCCGTGGCTGCAGACAGGGCTGAAGCTAAGGAGGCGCCACGCAGCACCGTTCGGCTTTGCCTCTGTGTGTCTGGCACTCAGCATTGTGTGATTTGCACCACAAGAAGCACAGATTCCATCTCCCCCATGGAAATCAAGGTGCTGCACCCAAGGGAAGAGTCCCGAGGGTGCCTTTTGGCCCAAATGGTCAAAACCAGTTTGGGGGATGGTCCTGGGGAGACTTGTGCACATTTCCTGAAGCAGTCAGGGCTGCGGCCGGGGAGCACAGCATGTCGCAGACCCACACTGTCACCGAGCACGACAGCACCAATAAACTATGGAAAGTGGAACCCCGAGTCAATTTAACAGGCCGACGCGACCACTGACCATTTGGGGGGCTCCAGGGTGGTGAGTTCCTTCTAGACGTGGTGAAAATAGTTCTTCCTGTTCTAGAAGCCATATATGTTCTTTCTCTTCCATCTCAAGAAGGGCTGTTTGGTTGTAAATTTATAGTTTTAATAAATTTACATTAGCTTGTTTCATAGAATTTGAAGTCTCAAATTGATGTAAGATTTGAACTGAACTGACACACGAGAATGTTCTGTACTGAGTAGTAGCACTAACAGTTTGTCGTCCCCGAGCCCTATGAGACACTCTATTTATTCAAATTAACAGATTTAGAGAGCTTAAATTCTGGGAGCTCTGAGTATCATCAGAGGACATGCAAAACAAGAGAAATTCCTCTGCCTTAGAGAAAGATGGGAATGTCGGGGACACTTAAGGAACCCAGAATCAGCGAAATAATAAAAAAGTTCCTATAAATGTGTTCCAAGTGTATTTCCTTAGTGGAAGTTATTCACCAGGAGTGCCTTCGGATTTGTACTTTAAAGTGAGCATAAAAACAAAACTCATTCTAAGGAACTCAGCTTTCCAGTCAACTTCACTGAACTGCTACTCTTTTCAAACGGGAAAAATCCCCAGTGGTTTCCCCTAGACCTGTCACTACGTGCCATGACTTTTAGATTTAGTTTTCAAATTTAGATTTAACAAAAATGTGTCAGCTCACCAAAGGGCACCTGGCATTTTGTCAGCAACATTTTCATGAGTTTCCTCATTTTGGTTCTGCCACATTACAACAGGGGAGGTGGTGTTCCCTCGTGATGCAATGGGAGAAACTGAGGTTCTAGAGCAGTTATGTGACGTGTCTAACACCACACCGCCCGTAAACTAGAAAGGCAGGGTGATCAAACACAGGTGTCCCCTCACTAAATCTAGGGCTCTTTTCATAGAGCATTAGTAGCATACTCAAAACTAAAATGGAGTTCTTGTTTTTAATTTTCACATTTAATAGCACCTTTCTTCACAGAGATTTCTACAAGCTGAACAAATTGATTCTGCAAGTTATTTATAGAAATCATTTCACCCCTCGCTGAATGCCGCCTTTGCAGAGCGTTTCAAAAGCACACACAAATATTGCCTGGCAGTTTAATGAAATGGGAAAAGGGGGAAGATATTATTGGAAACTACCGAGTGTGTGTGCATAAACACTGACACACACACACACACGTGGGGGTGTGGGGACGCTTCCCAGTGAGCCGGAGGGGCTGATTAATATTTACGTAGCTCAAGGGGTCAGGCAGGGCTCCTGGCTGGAATATTTGTCATTCAAATTACAGGGCACAAAACCAATCCTATAGCTTGGGGTGTTCATCTTAAGACAGCCGAAAGCAGTAACTGGTGGGAACCGTGGTCAACCTCAAAAAATGGAGCGAAGGTCAAAGCCAGAGAGTAAATGCTAAAGTCACGTGAAAGGGGCAGGGGAAAAACCCCCCAACAAGACCTGAGCCTGGAGAACGAACATCTCGGAAGCTCACACACTGGTTGCAAACCGTGGCCCGGGATATGTCGGACCAACTGTTTTGGAATGGAGCATGTGACCAGCATGAGGAAGTCAGACGCCCTTTCTGTGGACCCCATTGCCTGATGCATGGGACCACCCATTGCATGGGACCACCCAAAGGGGCTAAAGGAAACCACTTTACCATTTGCACCCTCTTGGATTCCTGCATCAAGTCTACTGCATGATGGTTTATAAAATAAGCCCCTGGAGGTGGGGGTGAAAGTCTGAAAGGGAGTTCCAAGCACAGCATAAAGGAAGTTTGGAGCTACCGGGTGCTTTTCACAAGCACGCAAAAATATTGCCTGGCAGTTTACTGAGATGGAAAAAGGAGAGAGGCATTATGGGAAACCACGGAGTGTTTGCACATCCACACAGGGCCCAGCAGAAGTAACGCCCGGACTTGAGTTATGATTTTAATACAAAATCATAACCATACATGTTTATGATTTTGTAATGTAAGATTTGGCATAGAAGACCAGCTCATCAAAAAGAAGGCATGATGTGTGTAACCGTAAGCCTGTATGGTTAGGATTTTGTAATAAAAATCGTAACTCAAGTCCGGGTGTTACTTCTGCCGACCCTCTGTCTGTGCAGCGAGAGCTTTGTTCTACGTGTGGGAGATGCGAGTTTCTTACTGACTTAGAAAATCCAAGTAACTTCAGGACTGTGTACTCACGGGTCGGTACCATCCCATTTTACACCTTCCATACTCAAAACGCAGTGAATTCGTTAATGCGACCATGATGGACTCACTGTGGAGTCAGGTTAGAACTCAGCTCTGCGGTGCTGCCGTCTTGTTATCTTCTGGGATGGATGTTTCCCGGGATTCCTATCACCTACTCTTCTCACCACGTGGCTTCCATAATGGGGAGAACTGTATTCGCTACGTCTGGAAGGAACGAACTCACCACCCTGGAGCCCCCCGCCCCCAATGGTCAGTGGTCGCGTCGGCCTGTTAAATTGACTCGGGGTTCCACTTTCCATAGTTTATTGGTGCTGTCGTGCTCGGTGACAGTGTGGGTCTGCGACATGCTGTGCTCCCCGGCCGCAGCCCTGACTGCTTCAGGAAATGTGCACAAGTCTCCCCAGGACCATCCCCAAAACTGGTTTTGACCATTTGGGCCAAAAGGCACCCTCGGGACTTCCTGAAGGGAGGTCTGCTCTAAGGATAGCACCCGGGTTCTAGAGGGAGACCCCAGTGGGGAGGGGTTCCTCTTCCCACCTCGATTTCCACAGGGAAGACGGAGTCTCTGCTTCTTTTAGTGCAAATCGCACCGTTGAAGGCAGACCGTGTCTCCCCTGGGCCTTTTTCCTGGACTCTGTCTTTTGTCCTAGGAAATTTGATTGAACTAACACAGAAAAAAATCTTGGCGCTGACTGGCCCTGCAGGGAGAGGCCCCATGCCTCTCATTGCTAAACCCCATTCTTGGTTTGCTTTGGACCCGGTGCGTGCCCTTTCCAATAAATTCCCTTTGCCAGATGAACCCGAAAGTTTAATTTCTCATATCCCTAGAATCCGAAGGGCCACCCTCCAAGTGGAAATGGTGAGGGGCCGACGCGGGGAGGAGCTGCCAGGAAGCAGGAGGAAGCAGAGGGGTGTGCAGCCCACATGCCCAGGGCCAGTGGCCTCCAGCCCGGTGTCTGGGCATCACATCACCAACAGTTGTCTTAACTGTGTTTCCCCAGAATGTTTTTTGTTAGACTTACTGGGGTGACATTGGTGAACAAGAATTCCATCGGTCCCAGGTGTGCAGTCCTACAGAGCGTCGTCTGTGTGTTGTGTTGTGTGCTCACCACCCAGGGTCGGCTCTCTTTCCACCACCGTGTGTTTGGCTCCCCCTCCCCCTCTGCCCCCCTCCCCCTCGCCCTCAGGTATGGCAACATGTTTTTAAGGCTCCCATTTAACCCCAGGAGAGCTGCCCTGTCTGTACAAAACGTTAGTTCTCTTGCCTCCGAGCTGTCACCCAGCGCAGTGATGCCTGCAGCTTCGGGGCTCTGATCGGCCTCCCGCCAGACATGGTTTAATTAATGAAGTTCGGTTGACCACATCTTTCCGGAAAAAATAAAAAGACATTTCTTGGCGATGAAAAGAAAGTTCAGAGCACCACTGAGAGAGGCAGGAGGCCGGCTGCTGAGGGTGTCGTGCCAGTCACTTGATCAGAATGGCTGCATATGACCAGACCAAATGGCCGTCCCCTTCCATGTCCGGAAGGATGGGGGTGGGGGACTCCTCTGCAAAAAGTACAACCCAACCTCCATGTCTTGTCCTTAAAACCCCTCCTTCCCTAGGCTGAGGCCGTCACTCCTTGCCCTTTGCCCCAGTCTCACAAGCCCAAAGGCCTGTATTTCGTGTGTCATCGTTGTGTCCACTCGTCTCTCTGCTGAACGGCCGGCACCTTAGCCCTGGGGCCTTGGCTCTCGGCGTGTCCCCCAGGGCGCCCGCTCCCGTGCCTGGCGGACAGCAACTCGGGGTGTCCCCCAGGCCGCCTGCTCCCGTGCCTGGCGGACAGCAACTCGGGGTGTCCCCCAGGCCGCCCGCTCCCGTGCCTGGCGGACAGCAACTCGGGGTGTCCCCCAGGCCGCCTGCTCCCGTGCCTGGCAGACAGTAACTTGGGGTGTCCCCCAGGCCGCCCGCTCCCGTGCCTGGCGGACAGCAACTCGGGGTGTCCCCCAGGCCGCCCGCTCCCGTGCCTGGCGGACAGCAAACGCTCCGTGTGCAATTTACTGCCTCAGAGTGACCCGCTGTCCTCTCCTCGGCAGGGGCCCCCACTAGAATTTTCACCTCGCTGTTACACTAGGAAAGTGGTTTGTGCAGCTTAATATTTTTGTGGGTTCCTGGGCTACCTGCAACCTTAGTCAGTCTGCTTGCTTGCTTTTTGCACCAGAAGCCTTTTTTTTTTTACTCTGGAAACAGCTGCTTTCGGTTTTATTTTATGTGTTTAATGCCTCCCACCCCACCCCGGGCCAGCCGGTCCGTAGATGCGTGAACCAGAGAGCGTGGAAAGCTGACAGGAGCGGTAGGATTTCCAGGCCCCCGTTGGGCCCTCCCTTCAGAAATCTCCCGTCGCCTCCACCACTTGCTCAGAGGAACTGCACCTGAGTTTCGCCAGTGATGTATTTTGAGGTCAGTGGTGAATGTCAGCTCTTTGAACCCAAATGAACGAGGCCAGGCTGGTTCTGACGATGCATTGGTGTCGGCTTGTGCTGTGCCCCCCCAGCTCCCCGCCCCGCGGCCGTGGCCCCGAGGTCGTGCCCTGGCTATGGCTACTTTGCCATGGAAACAGGTCTTTCCTTGGGGGTTTCTGCGGGCCACGGGGACTGAGACGTTCCACTCCTGGGGTTTGATACTGGCATTGTGTCCCCCTTTTTGCATTTTAGTTAAAATGTATCGGAAGGGGAGAGACAGCTATAAGAGAGAAGATTCCCATTAGAGGAAGCTGACCTCTTCAGTCCATCTTATATTCATTCACAATTTTAAGGCAATATTTCCCCCCTCTGGGCTTACAGAACGGCAGTTTTGCACTCAGCTACCCAAATTTTGTGAGCAACTGTGTTGTGCCAGTAACCGAGAAGAACACTTAATGTCACGTCACGTGTGCTGCTTGAGACACGGAGACTGACTGCCGGCCCAGCGAACGGCCCTGCGTGTTCCTCACTGCACGTCAGCGCTGTTAAAATTAGACTCTCACCTCTGGTGACGGTTCCTATAAAGCGCATCTCTGAGGCCAGGTCATGAGTTTCAGAGGCCCCTCTCTAGGTGCCAGTTCCCATTTCCTGCGGCAGAGACATCTGCATACGAATCGCCAGCGGTGAATGAGGCTGGCGGATTTGGATGGAAGACAGGACGACATGTCCCCCTGGCGGAGCTCCTCTCTCAGGGCGTGAAGGAGCTGTTTTTGCAAACTAGTATGTGTCCCTCCCCGCTGCAAAACCCTGCAGGCATAATGCCCTGGGTCCCAGACGAAGGTCAACTGAGTGAGTCTCTGGGAAATAAAAGTAAATGACTTCTCCCCAGTCATTAATCTGGAGCTCCTCCGGATGGGTTTGTGATATTCCTGTTAACTGAGAACGAACCGAACGGCCAGACCTGCTGCTGTGATGTTAGCGGGCTCCGGGGTTGGCCACCACTCGCTTTTTGGTTTATGGTTGTGCTACACAGAGAGTGTTGTTGCCTCCAAACCCGTCTGCAGCTGAGGGGTGTGAAGCAGGGTCAAACAGAGATGGGGACAGCGACCTCCCAGGGAAACCTCGTTTCTCCTCGGAACCACATGGGGGTGGTGCACTTGCTTTGCTGTACCCCAGGCCCCGCTGGGTCACGCTGGGGAAATACAGCAGCAAAAAAAAAAAAAAAAAAAAAAAACAATCATTCCTGTGCCTCTTGGAGATTACCTTCTAGAGGAGGAGGCCAGAAAATAAACGAAATAATACAGGTAAATGAGATAGGATGTTGGAAGGTGAGAATGGCTGTAAAGACACAGGACGCCAAGGAGAGACGTGGGGAATGCTGGAGGCCGGGGAGCCTGCCCTCTGAGATGAGGATGTCGGGACCAAGTGACATTGGACACCTGGAGGAGGTACTCTCAGTGCTCAGAAGGTGCTGGGGTCTGTTGGCTATCTGGCATGAAAAGCATTCCAGAGAGGAAGAACAAGGTCAAGACCCTGAAGTGTCCCTGGAGAAACGTGAGCCAGGGCAGGTGAGGGCAGAGAGGTGAGGCAGGGGTCCAGGGCCCTTGTAGAGCCGGAGGGGCGCAGTAAGGGGTGTGGCTCCTGCTCTGAGCCTCTTGGAAGGTTTTCAACAGAGGGGAGATTTGTTCTGACAACATTTTTACTGGATCATTCTGGCTGCTCAGATGGGGACAAGCTAAGTGGGGCAGGAAGACGGGGCAGGGAGACCAATAAGTAATTTCTAGGCTTATTGGAGTTATGAGGCAGCAAGTGATGGAGCTGGTGGCCATAGTACAGGCTTCGATTCTGACACACACACACACACACACACACACACACACCCGCCATCTGTATGGAGGGTGTCAAGTTAGCCGAAAGATCTGAGCCTTTATTAGGTCAGCTCCTGATGGAAAATAGAGAAATTTGTCACTAGTTGTATTTGGGAGCTTTGCGACATTGTGAAATTGTGGAGTTTCCAAATGTTTTGAAGCCACGAATCTTTCCCTTCAAATAATACGTAAATTGGGGCCGTGTGAAAGCTGAGCGAGGCAAGGGCCCCCCAAAGGGAAATTTATCCTCTCATCATTCTGGAAATTGCAGAGAGAGAAGTGTCTGCATTTCCCGGGGTTTGAGAAAGGGAGATGCACGCCTCCGTGATAAACGTCACCTTCGTGAAGTGTGAGTAAGGTCGTGCAAAGGAAGTGGGACTTGGAGTAGAACCGTGGCAGCCGTGAAAAGGGCGGGTGTTGAGCATCAGGATTTTTATGACTTTTATGCGGTCTGCTCTCTTCCTTTTCATCCCTGTCTTCAGCCGTTGGGGGGCATCTCTTCTCAGTGTGCCCTGACACTTTCTGCGCCCGTGCCTTGGCTCATCTGTGACTTCCATCGGGAGTGCCCAGTGCTCCTTCCTCCTGTCAGCCTGCCAAATGGAGCCCAAGTGACCCTTCCAGTCGCTTCCACTGCACCCAGCCCCCCACCGCACCCCCATTATAGATTTCTGTATCTGCCTTTCCCTGCAGACCGTGAATGCCCTGAGGGCAGGAATGAGGTGCACACGGGGAAGGCAGTAGCACACGAGGGCTATCTGGGAAGTTCCAGCCATGGACTATGAAAAATAGAGGCGTCTGTGGCTGGATTTTTTCCGGACAGCCCTTGTGTACCTTTATGCAATCCTTAGAAATGACCGACATGGATCACTTAGAGAAGCCGAGGACCCTTGCTGTGTGTGGCTGAGTGTGCTGTACGTCAGCTTGTGAGGTGGAAACCTGCCGTCATAAGGCCTATCATAACACAAGCTCAGATGACAGGTCGGGTGATTGCCTGCCATCCTCTGCCTGGTCCCTGTCCTCAGTGGGGTGGCCAGGGTGGTGGGCCAGTGGGGCTGCATTCTTGTCCTGAGGGCATAGGGCATGGGGCAGGAGCAGGATGAGGGCGAGATGACCTGGTGACCATCGAAACTCCTTCACCTCAGTGCACACAGTCAGTTGTACGTAGGTTTTACTGCCTTTACTGTTAGGGTTTTGCGATCGACAGCTCAGACTGACTACAATACGTTCTTTTTATTAACCTCCTAACTCACAGCTCTGCATCTTACACAGCTGGTTTTCTTACTTCATTTGTCGTGTTAGGAAGGGACATTTCTGTTTTGGGTTACTTGGAAGAACGAGGAATTAGCCACATCACTTCCTAGATGATTCACAGCAGTTCTGTGAACAGTGAGAATGTGTTTAGAAGACACCCATCCCAGTCTCTCAGATGGGCAGTGTCCTAATTCCAGACACCTTATTTTAATGCAGCCAAGTCCGACCCATATTGCAGGAATGAGGTGAAAAGGCAAAGCATCTATATTTGTTCATTATAAGGGGATCTTTAGATGTCTTCCTGATACGCTGTGGTAATGTCTTTGATGTTTTCTTTGGGTAAAAAGTAAAATTCAAGAAATGAGGACAAGAGAAAAGAACCCTCATAGAAATGAGGTGTCGCATTAGCCAAGTTAGAGAGAAATCAAAAGGCAAGTGCTTTCTTCGGTTGCCTTAATCACCTGTCCCAGCTGCAGAGGAGGTGTCGGAGTCTGCAGATGCCTGGGCGTGGGGTGCACATTCCAACGTGGACGTCCTCCCGCTGGGCTGGTGCCTAGCTTCCTACCAGAGATGGCTATCGGGGCGGGTCCTGAGAGCTCCAGAAACTAGCCTTGGAGGGTGGTGCAGTAGAAGGAGCACGGAATTTAGAGTCACAGTCGCAAACGAAAGCATCAGCCATGGCAGGTTCCCATGACCGAGGACCGCCTCTGTGCTAGGCCTGCCACCTACATCAGAGCCTTTCATGCCCACAGTCCCCAGAGTCACTGCGATGAGGAAAGAGACTCAGAGTTAGGTTGAGTCATTTGCCTGAGGTGACAAAGCCAGTGTGACCGAGAGGACTTCAGACCAGGTCTGTCTGATGAAAGCCCCATGGTCTGTCTCGGGCACTTTTCTGGGGCCTGGCTCTGTCATCTCTGTTCACTGGTGGTTTCGTGTGCATATGTGTGTGTTTATATTTTTACGTATTTGTTTACATGCATTAAATATGTATGTTATTAGTCCATACTGGGAAGAACAGGAAATATTTCATAAAGTCAGTGACGCTTGAACTTGACCTTAAAATGGGGAGTAGGACTGCCACAGGTGGAGGAGAGAAGGGGGAGAGGGCAAAGAACAGTGTGGACATGGAGGGGTGGAAATGTTTTTGTGCTTTAAAGAAATTGCTCCCAGTCTGCCGCTTATACTCTAGGAAGGAGGCAGATTGTGGCCCCGGAGGTTCTGGGCTGTGTGATTCCCTCACAGCTTCAGGATCGACCCTGACTGTTACTCACCATCACCGTCGTATTAGACATGACTTGCATGCTCTGAGCCTCATCCTCATACACAAAATGATAATAAGAATCTGCTGAGATTGGAAAAGAAAATGGGCCGGAGGATGTAGGGCAGCAGGAGATGATGTTGCAAAGGAATCATGGTAGAACGTTGGCAGTAAACAACTGGGAGCATAATTCACTTCAGTAGTTGATGATGAGTATCCAATGTGTCCCGGCTCTGCACTGCTCTGCTGGGAAGGCAAAGATGAATGAGAGACAGTCCCCACATCCAAGGAGCTGTCAGTGTGGCCGGGGAGGTAGAGGTGTAAATGAAAACATGATAAATACAGTGTGAAATGTACGAGCGTAGAATGCAGGCCAGAGTTCCCAGGGGGTACTGAGGTGGCATTGGGTAAGAGGGAAAGGTCCCAGAAGGCTTCCTGGAGGAGGTACTATCGGAACCAACAGTGAGTTAAAGGACAGTTCTCCAGGGTCACAAGGTGGAGAGAAACATCTCCAGACGGGGAGCAGCGTGATAGGGCTGGTAGACCACAGGCGGCATGAGACCACTGAATAGCAAGTGGAGGTCATGCAGGGAGGCTCCACGGGAGGCAGTGCTGGCCAGCTTCTCACAGCATCCGGAGAAGCTGTCGGTGGGTCTCTGCACCAGTGAAGGGCTTCACCCAGGAAGGGAGAGAGGGCAATGCCGAAAGCTCCCTGGGACCACAGTGGGAGCTCCGAGACTACAGGCAGGTAGACCCTTTCCAAGGCTGTTATGGAGGTTCACAAACACTTGGTCCAAGAGACAAACTTGAAAATGGAGAAAAGGAACGTGGTGAAACGATGATCCAGGCAATGGACTCGCCAGGCTGTGGTGACCAGTCAGACCTGGGCAGTGAGCGTGAAGGCTCCGGATAGCTCCGGCTTCCAGCTGGATAACGAGATGATTAACCAAGAAAGGAAATGTGGCAGAAAGAACGGGTCCCCGTGGGGGAATAGAAAGGACATGTCACAGGGTGTTCACATGTGAGTATTTTTATTTTGAGACACCTGAGGAAAACACAGAGGGGAATAAGCAAGTTGGAGAAGGAATCACTTTGGCAAGATCTCCGTCATCCTTTTAGCAACCTCTTCCTTTCACTGTGATGCTTAAGATTTCATTTTTGGTTCTTACAGGGTAACTCATGTAGGTTGTTTTTAAATAGCAGGGAAATCGAGAGATGTCTCACCGTAGAGGTGTCTAGATTTACCAATACCTCAGCTGAAAGAACAGATCACAATCCTACAAATATAAAAGTAATTGGCTTTTGTTCATCTGTACTGTTTTATTTTATATCTTTGAAGAAAAGGGTGAGAAGTATTGTCTGCATAGCTCTGAGAATGTGCACATCAATAGCACCTGTCACGATGGACACACTGTGTTTTATAATAGATAAAATGTCCTGGGCAAGGAACAGAACCCTACTTAGGGGACAGTTTACTGCCTGAAACCATGAAAGGCACCCAGTAATGTCACCTCAGGGAAAAGGACAAGGTGTCCTGTATTGAACAAAACTTAACGGTTTTAGTGGCCCTTTAGAGGGGGAAAAAAATCTGTTAGGGAAGCGAAAGTGCTATTTTATTACTGGTACATGCTGTTCTCACGAATTGCTAGAAATAAACATATACCCTCTACACTGCTGTACTTTACGTAATTCATTTACATTCCCTTTTTAATTCAACATGCTGAAGTTTTTCCACTGAAAATGATGGATACTTTAGAGCAACGGTCCCCAACCGTTTTTGGCACCAGGGACCAGTTTTGTGGAAGACAATTTTTCCATGGACCAGGGGAGGAAGGGAAGGTTTCAGAATGATTCAAGCACATTGCATTTGTTGTGCACTTTATTTCTGTTATTACTACATGGTAATGTGTAATGAAATAATTATACACCTCTCCATAATGCAGTCACACCTCTCTGCTCACAGGAAGGGGTACTTGCAGCCACGCCCCAGCGCTAGCATCACCGCCTCAGCTCCACCTCAGATCAGCAGGCGTTCGAGTCTCCTACGGAGCGGCACCCGCACCCTAGATCCCTCGCGTGCGCAGTTCACAGTAGGGTTCGCACTTCCGTGAGAATCTACTGCCGCCGCTGATTGGCAGGAGGCGGAGCTCGGGCGGTAACGCGAGCGATGGGGAGCGGCTGTGCACAGGGAAGAAGCTTCACCTGCCGGGCCGCCGCTCACCTCCTGCTGTGCGGCCCGGTTTCCTAACAGGCCACGGACCGGTAGTGGTCTGTGGCCCAAAAATTGGGGACCCCTGCTTTATAGTTTCAGGGGCAGAGCTAGAAAATCGTTTTTATTTTTTTTCCTGAGACACGAGAGGAAGCTTGCATTAGGCCTTATACCATTCTACCACGTCGTTTCCTCGCATTTTTCTTATGCTTAATTGAGGAAATAAAGCAAAATCCCTTCTACCTCGTCTGGAAAGAATGAGAATTAATGGCAGGTGCCACTGAAGGGCTCCGGGTAGAACGCACTGTGTTCACTGTAAGGGGTTTTACGGGAGCGAACCACCCCTCACGTGCTTACCTGGCTCCTCACATCTGTTGTCATAGCACTACGCTCACTGTTGACAGATGACGAACCGACACCCAGTGAGCTCACACCGTCTGCCCAGCCTCTCATCGCTCCAGGCCCCCCACGATGCTGGTCCATCGTGTTCACCCCAGACCCAGTATGTTGGCAGCCCTGCGTCCTCCCTCATCCCTTTCTCCTCCTCCCTCCTGCCTGCTGTTGCGTGAGCGGGACGGCGTGTCTTTGGAGTCAGAGCACGTGGCGTTTGAGTCCCAGACGCCTTCGTTTCCCAGGGCTGCCCCGACAGAGGGCTGCACACGAGGCTGCGTGAAACGGTGAGAACAATTGGCTCTGGGTTCTGGGGCCCGCGAGTCTGAAAGCAGGCTGTGGGCAGCACCCGCTCCGGCTGAAGGCGCCAGGAAGACCCTTCTTTGCTCCTTCCCGGTTTCTGATGGGTGTCAGCCTCCTGCAGCTGCCTCACCCCAGTCGCAATTTCTGTCTTCACTGGTCTTCTCTGTGTGCGTGTCCCCTGCATTCAGATCTCTCTCTCTCTCTTTGTAAGATCAGTTTCGGGGTTTCGGGCCCACCCTAACCCAGTAGGACCTCATCATAACCTGATACATCTGCAAAGACCCGATTCCAGTAAGGTCACATTCACAGGTCACAGCTGTTAGGACTTCAACCTATCATCTCGGGAGACACAATTCAACCCACTGCAGCGGGCTTGTCCCATGACTTCGCACGTCTTTGAACTTCAGATTTCTCATTTATACAACAGGAATGCTGATTATTTAACTTTTGGGGTTGCTGGGAGCAGTCATTGAGTTAATTCAGGTAAACTGTCACAGTGCCTCATTCATAGAGACCACTCAATAAAAGCGGCTGATTTAATGCCAGACCTTTTCCTTTAAAAAATGGTAAGCTAACCTCTATTCTAAGTGCACCAAGGAAATGCCATTTAAAGAAACTCTTCATCCTATCCCTTGCAAAACAGAGCAAATAACTGTCCTCAATTTATGTTTTGATTCTGAATTCTTTATGTTGAGTATTTTTATGCTAGGATACATGGACTGTCGTATAACAACCCAAAATTGGAACTCACAAAAGATTGATTTACCCCAACGTGCGAATCTGTGCGTGATGTGCATTCAGATGAAGCCTGCAGAGAAATCCACTGAGGAAACCCATCCATCCTCCTTGTGGGGTCACGAACCCTCCTAGGGAGGGGCCACAGCACTCAAGTCAGCCAGTGCTTCAAGAGCAGGCCTGCCAAATTCTTGCTTCCGGCTGTCTAGCTGCTTATGAGATGAAGAGACAGGAGATTAGAGGGCAAACCAGTCCCTGTTTGCAAATTCAGATTCACATCCCAGCAGTCTGCCCAAAGCTGGTTTGTTGCTAGCAAGTTGAGTGTCTTGAGGTTGGTCTCAGCAGCCCTGGCATTGCCTGTGACAGCACTGACCATGGTGCCACACACTTGTGTGCAACTGTGCGATGTGTAGTCAGACGCCATTCAGTACAGAAGGTGGCAGAAATGCTTAATGACAGGGAAAATGAGAGCCTCATTGGAAAAACAGGATGGGCACAGGAAATCTGTTTCTCACACTCAAAAGCTGAAGTTGACCCCTGCCCTCTGACCGCCTGACTGCCTGTGTGTGGTAGACCCTGCTGTTCTGATCCATCCCTGCAGCCCCAAGAGCCTATTCTGTTGCCAAGTCAGGATGCATCTTCTGTCACAACCCTTTATGTTTGACCTGGCAGGGAGCAGGGCAGATTATCTTGGTAGGGGAATGGAGATAGAAGAGACACCTAGCTGTGTATTGTGCCATCCTCGACCATCTGTACAAAGAGCCGCTGAGCTGGGGTTTGATTGAAGCCATCAGAAGGCTATGGCTCTAGAACTTTGTTGTGACTGGGGCACCAGCACATGGGTCAGCGTCAGACCTAGGCTCATGTCTATGCTCAGGTTCTCACTAGCTGTGTGGTCTTGGACAAGTCTCTTCATGTCTCTGAGCCTGTTTCCTTCTCTGTGAAATGAGGGTAATGTTGTCCTTGCAGGATGGTCAGGAGGGTTAAGTGAGATGGCATAAGCAATTAAAAGTGTTCAACGAACATTGGATTCCATCTGTCCCATTCCCCCTGCCTTCCCTTTCCAGGGACTGGACCAATATATTGAAGACTTAGCCACTTATCTGCTTTGCAGGTGATAAATTTAGAGTATATCTTAAATCAGAAGCCTGTTTTCTTTCAAAATTACAAAGATAAATTAACATTTTATTTAGCATATACTATGTGGTATTCCTGCATTAATTTTATAGGTATGATGTTTGATAGTAGGGTTCTAAAACCAATAAGACATGGAACGTGCACACGCGCGCGCACACACACACACACACACGGAACAACTCATGGGGCAGTATGTGAGACCAACGATCAAGTTCATTGTGAGAGTACAACATAAATCCCAATAAAAGATGTTCAGAAAGTAGGCAATGAGTCAGACTGAGAAGTGGCAAGGGTCAGGGTACTTCTTGAGAATGGGTGTTATTTTTTAAAGGAGAAGTAGAAGGCACATTCCGGCAGGAGTCACAACATGTACCAGGACAAGGAGATGCGGAGCGGAACCCCACGGCCAGGGACTGTCGGTAGCTCAGCGTGCCCTGTGAGAGAGTCAAAGCACAGCCCCGGGTCTGTGCTGAGGGCCTGTGAATTAGCGGAGGGGTCGTGTGCATGCCTTGGAGGACTGGGTACTAACAGTGCGTGGTGACCTGAGTGTCTAAATCAAGGGGAGAGAACTTGAAGTAGCAAGTATTTGACTCCCACTGTGTGCCAGGCGCTCAGCTTGTCCACAGGTGTACAGTCTGCCCAGTAGGTGTCACTGCTGAGCCCTTGGCATGTGGCTAGTCCAAATGAGATCAACTATACTCCAGTTTTCAGAGACGTGATGCAAAAAACTGTAAATATCTTATAGCTCATGGCTACTTTTATATCCATTACATGTTGGAATTAAACTAATGTGGATAGATTGGGCTAAGTAAAATACTATATGATTAAAACTAATTTTATCTGTTTCTTGTTACTTTGTTTTTCTAATTTTATTTATATATCTTTCAGTAGAAACTGTACATATTTAATATAGACAGCATATGATTTGATATATGTGCATAGTGAAATGATTACTACAATCAAGCTAATTAACATATCTCACGTAGTTACTCTTTTTTTCCAATTGCATTTGACATTCAGTATTATACTAATTTCAGGTGTACAGCATAGTGGTTAGACATTTATGTAACTTACAAAGTGATGCCCCCAAATGTCTAGTATTTTCTGACACCACACGTACTTATACAGTATTATTGTAGTTGCCCTTTTTTTAATGTCACAGGTACACCTGAAATCTACTCGCTTAGAGTTTTTCCAGTGTTTGATATGTACTATGAAGTATAGTCATCATGCCTGTTCTTGTTACTTTTTTATGTATCAAACACTGGAAGTGTTCAGTTGCATGTGTGGCTCACATTACATTTCTGTTGGACAGCATTGGTCTTGAGATGGGAGGGTCTTGGCCTGGAATGGCAGGGAAGGGATGGAGCTCTAACGCTGGCATGAGCAGGGCGCAGGTGCGTGCAGACAGAGAAGGGTTTTCCAGAACGATGAGTGTGTAAGCACCAGGGTAGAATGTGCAAGGTGTATCTAGGGAATTGTGAATAGACTGTCTGGATGGAGCAAGTGACAGACTTAGAGCTACTGGGATAAAATGACAGGCGTTGGACATTCACACTCAGATATGTTCATTGACTTCATACGAATGATAAACAGGAAGAAGTGTTCATCACTGGCAGTAACAACAGAAAAGTACGAAAAGAGGCCCCCTGATTTTCCATTTTGGATGGTTTTTTAGTCAAGGATTGCCCTAGGGAAGTTTAAAATACTATCTCATGATTATAGTTTTGAAAAAAATAGAAGCATTGATTATTCTTGTCATGACCTTTATTTGAACTTCAACCCAGTGACTTCTTGGAGCTATAACTATAAATGTGCTCAAGGAAGAGATGGATGGAGGCACAGGAGACCCAGCCCTCTGCGTGAGGCTTTTAACAGGAGAATTAAGAAATGTCTCTAATCTTTCACGATGATGTCCTGTGAGACAGCTACTACAGATGCCCCCATGGGCCCACTGTGACAAGAAATACTGAGCTGAATTGATCCACCATAGGATTTTTTATTCTTGTATTTAAAGTACTTAGGAAAAAAGATAACATTCAACATGATTTTTGGGCAATAATTGCTGATTGTCCCTTAATCACTCAAGGATGATAAAGCAAGATCCTGCCTTAATACTGTGTTGAGGACTTTATCTAGTAATTTACACAGAAATCTCCATGGTATCCATATTTAGGGATTCATATGCTACAACAGGCTCTGTGGGAAGGACTGGGGCGGAGGGGTATGTCAGTTAAATAATAAATACACAAAAATACATGGAATTCAAAATATGTAAGTCATGGGTAAGTTACTTTGTTATAGTAGATGAGGAGGAATTACAGGAAAGGTTATTTAAATGCAAGTGCTTGTAATGGCACGAGTTTTGCCCTGTATCTCTCATCCAGCAAACGCACAGAATCACATACACGGAGTTTCTCACCAGTTAATCCTGACTGTGAAGTTCTGCCAGAATGTTCAAAAACTAGGTCTTGAACAGGATCGTGAAATGATTGGCTCCCGTGTACCTGCCACATCCCAGTGGGCCAGAATCACTGCCGGTCTCCGCTCAGACGGACGTGAGCTCCATGCCTGGCTTCGCCATTTCTTAGTATGTCCTCTTTAGGACATTGTAGAAACCTCTCTGGGCCTCGACTTCCTCGTCTGTTCAGTGGGGCAGGAACACCCCCTGTCTCCGAAGAGTGTCACGAGGGCTCCATGAGAGAGCCTGTGTCCAGTGCCCAGGGTTTGGAAGCTCAGTGGTGGAGGGTCCTAGTGTGCACTGCCCTGTCGTAAGAGGAAGCAGGAAGTGGTCATTTCGGAATGAAGCGCTCTGTCCCGAGGTGCCCAAAGTTTCCAGTTGCTAAGGCCGTGCTTTCCCTCCTGCTCCTTGGCTACTCACACACCTGTCCCCCTTTCCAGGAAGACATGGAGCCACTCACCTTTCATGCCCTTAGTCTGACCCGGAGAGATTTTTGAGAACTTTGCCATTTCTGCGTGGGGAACACTTTGCATAATTATTTCAAGGGGGAACTCACGTGTTTTCATTGGTGTCCTGAATCAAAATTGGTGTGCATGGATCATCAAGAGAAGGGGTAAGGTGTGAGGACATACAGGGTGGCCCCCAAATGGGTATACAGCAGAGTTTATTTGCGTTTTATTACGTGGTTTGTTACATCTACATTTGTTCAACACTTGTTTAATCTCGTAAGTGCTCGAGATGTCTTCCGTTGATGTTGCACCATTCCTCGAACCTGTCCAGTGACACAGATTCCTGTCTGTTGATGCATGTCATTGATTCACCTGTATACCTACTTTTGGGCCACCCTGGATAAACACACCGAGACGTAAGGGTTAAGTCGTCACTAAGACCCGCCTCCCCCCGCCAACTGTACCTACTTATACGAATGAGTCACTTCTACTAAAAATAGAGACATCCTTAGGAAATGGTGCAGCAGTAATTATTCTGACAGCAGCTTCCCACACCTGCTTCCGTGGGGCTGGGCCTGGGACATTCAACGGCAGCTCTGAGGTGGTTCGGAGGGTAGAACAACCAGAGGCATGTTCTGTGACCGAGGAACACCCTCAGATCTCGGCCTTTCATCCGTTGGCTTTGAACTTCTTTTTCATCTGGCAGACTTGCCGCTTGCCAAGTAGCCAGCCTCTCTGCGTTTGAAAGGGCCTGGGTCCCCTCACCGTTCGCTGCCTCTTCCCCTTGAAAATGAGGGTGCCGCCCTGGAATTTTAAGCTTTGACGGTAATTAAGGCCAGGACCTCAGCCTCGGCCTGGCCGTTCTCTGACGCTGTTCACGAGCGGCACGTGAGGACCCTGACTGCCCCACGGACACTGGCTTCCACCGGTCCCATTCCAGGAACACTTGTGCCTCTTCAGGATATCTGCTTTCTCCAGAGTTTAACTCTTCATCACAGCTCCACCGGTTAACACAGACCCAGCTAGAGTCCTAGCAAAAAGTGAGACCCGTCATCGTGCTGAAAATCAGTCCGCAGCGCTGGGCTCAGACCGAACGGCACTGGGGGACTTAAACGTCAGCACTGTGTGCATTTTCCTCCTGGTGTCACTCGTATTAGTCTAGAAGCTGAGCGCTCGAGTTTTGTCGTGGAGACCCTGGATCTAGTGCCTAGCTTTTTCACCTTAGGAAAAGTCAGGGACCCAGCAGAAAACGTGTTTTATACTCAAAATAAGTGATTGAAGAGACTTTAATGAAGAGACTCTTTCCAAAGACAGAGGTGGGTGTCTCCCACGTAGTTTCCGGGGGCTGCCATGACGAAGTACCCCAAACAGAATGCCTCAAAACCACAGAAACCTGTTGTCCTGCAGTTTGGGAGGCTTGAAGTCTGAGATCAGCACGTCTGCAGGGCTGTGCTCCCGGGGAAACCAGGGCCTCTTCCTGGCCTCTTCCTGGCCTCCGGCGGTCGCCAGCCCCCTTTGGCGCTCTTTGGCTCTCCGCCTTCGCTCTGCCTGTGTCCCTCTGCCTCCACATGGCCATTTCCTCATAAGAGCACCAGTCGTATTAGATTGGGGACCGCCCTACTCATTATCTTACCTAATTGTATCTGCCGTAACCCTCCTTCCAAACAAGATCACATTCAGAGGTACTGAGGTTAGATGTGCCACTTCATCTTTTGGGGAGGGACACAATTCAGCCCATAACAGCAACATTGAGGGCAACCAGCACCTGGGGGTCCATGAAGCTCCTGGAACTTTCTGAGACCTGTGGCTGTAGGAAAGGACAGGCTGACAGCACCTGTGGCCTCGGACAACCAGGTAGGGGGGGAGGGAATGAACGTTCTGACCACTCTCTCCTGCAGCCTCTGCTCTGCTGGGTCTGCTGCTGCCGACTCCCATTGACTGAGTCCGACAGAGGAAGCGCGAGGCTAGAGCCCCTTGAGGCAGTGTCTGAAGACTGGCCTCCCGGAGCGTGGGGCAGGGCGGAGGGGGTGAAGCCTGGATACTGGGGGGCAAACAGAGAATGGCTAACGTAGCTCGTTCACTTCTCCAGGCCTCAGCTCACCTGTCTGTAAATGAGGGATCATAATAGCACCTACTTCATGGGGTTGTGAGCTTGCTGGCCAACACGTAATCGTCACAAGTGTTAGCCACGGTTCAATTGATGAGTTCCGGTCATATTGAAGTGGCCCAGCTTCCACGCCCCACCTCTGAACCTGGCAAATGTGAGGTGTCATGTGTGTGAATGGACACAAGTATGCACACAGGCCTTTTTCCCAGCAGTGTTCTCTGATTTTTTTCTTTGAGTCAAAAACCCAAAGGAATGTCCTTCAACACCTGCGACCGGCACTGGCCAGAGGGCAGCTTGGGCAAAGGCTGGGGTGCTTCCTCTAATGGAGGTGGGACCGATCCAGGGCCCGACGTGCATTGTTTTAGGGGGTGATATGGCTGGTCCCCTCAGGAGCTCACAGTCTAGCAAGACGCAGATAACTCTGACTGTAGTAGACGTCCATGAGGCTTTCAGAGAGAGGAAGACTGTTCACTTTGCAGTAGGACATCCGAGAGTATTTTCTGGGAAAGGTGATACTTGGGCTTGACCATGAAAGAGTAGGATTTGGGCACATGGAGGTTGGGGGTCGGGGGTAGCAGCAGCTCGGCCTGTGCAAACACTGCCTAGGACGTGCCTCGGTCTGGTGGCATAAATGGGAGTGAAGAAGGAAAGGTCGAAGGAAACAAGGAGGATTATAGGGGACATGGACCCAACGCAGTCACAGAGTGGGGACTCTGCCTGCCTGGCTGAGTTTCCGCCGAAAGCACAGCACGCACTGCCTGCCGGTACGACGCTCCAGGTCGTAGCCGTCCGTCCGCCGGGCTCGGTGTAGAAACGGCTCCTTTCCCTCCTCAGCATGGCCCTAAAGACGTAGGCAGGAGTGTCAAGGCCCGTGTGAGGCTGCGTTCAGACGACAGCCCGGTGTCGGGGGAGGCAGCTCCCAGAAGCCAGGCCGGTTTAGCCTCTGCAAAGGGAGGACACCCAGAGCCATCAGTTAACATTCTGCCAACCCAGGAGTTTCGGGGGGGCAGCGGGAGGGTCACCCCGATGGGAAGAAGCCTGGGAAGCGAAGAGGACTTGACAGGTTGGTGTGGGGGGATCCTTGGGGAGGGGAGAGGGATGGACGGTGGACACCAGGGACGGGGTTCAGCTGCTCCCAGTGGGTGAGAGGACCCAGGGGACTGGACCCAAAGGAGTTGAGGAGGGGAGCAGGTGAAAAAAGAGAAGTAGAGGCATGCCAACTACCATGGTTGCGAAGAAATGGGAGGTGGGAGGTGCAGAGACACCCCAGCCACACATCAGACATGGAAAGAGGCAACAGAGCTGGGAGGAAAGTGCTGAGAGCTAAGAACCTGGACCGCAGAGCCGTGTTGAGTCCGGTCTGTGGGCTCCGAAGGTGGGAGTCAAATATGGGAATTTTCCAGATACGAAACGTGGGCGTCTGGGAAAGGGACAGAAGGCAAATCACTACATGAGGAGGGGTGGTTGGAAGAGGATTTCAGAGAGGGTTTGGAGTCAAGTAGTAATAAGAGCTGAGTGAAAAAGGAGAGACTTGAGGTGGAAAGGGAGACGCTAGAATAAAGATTTCTAGCCTGGCCCAAACCAAGAGAAGACCACCCCAGAGTTCCGAAGGCTAAAAAATAAATAAGGGACAAATAAGGGCTAAAGTGAGACCAGTGTTA
Source organism: Lyroderma lyra (assembly GCA_004026885.1). NCBI lineage: Eukaryota > Metazoa > Chordata > Mammalia > Chiroptera > Megadermatidae > Lyroderma > Lyroderma lyra. The sequence continues at coordinate 44,720 of PVJL010000416.1, read as the reverse complement.
AGTTCAGGAGAATTAACCACACAGAACAACGCAGACGTCTCAGATACAAGTGTTTAGGATTTCCGGTTCCCTTCTTTCTTTTATATTGGTTGTAGTCTTGGCGACCACAAACACTTCGTATTCTGTTCATTGTGGTATCTTACACAGCACTTTGACGTAATGGAAGCTCTCTCTATGGAGAGGATCCATTCCCAAATTTTGGAGAAAAACCCCATCCAGTTCACAGCATTGAAGCTGACGGTCTGAGGCCTTGTGTAAACAATTTCTGAAAGGTCACTCTGGTCGTAAGTGCAGACCAAGCTTCCGGAATGCAGCAAGAGAAGGCGTTGCAGGCTCTGCAGGTGCCGTTAGAACCTGTGGCCATCGTGATCTTTTTTCACAATCAACTATGGCTCCTTCAGCTTCCATGTTAAACGTGCAGTTTGCAAACCACCGTGTCCCACTCTCGTGTCTCCTGCACAACAGTCTCAGCAGCCTCTCCCAGGGAGGGATGGGAGCTCAAAATGGGTCACCACACAGCACGCCAGGTCACCTCCCGGTACCAACCGTAATCGGCAGGGAAGTTGAGACCCATTGGCCACCAACCTTTGGAGAGTCTTTTCTGTGCTTTCTCGGAAGGATTATGTGGCTGGTATTTGCATCACTGGGGAGCTCTCTAACTCCATAGTGAAGAAAACCCTTCACTAATGAATGCAGTGAGAGCAGCCTCGTCGCTGGGCGAGAGTGATGAGCCAGTGTGTTTTCCAGGTAAAGGCACCCTGTCCACGTCAAGTGCCATTTCTGATGGAAACTTTTTAAGGAATACTCATTCCACACTTCTTGCTCGAGAAGCAGAGTACGTTAGACACAATTTTATCTTTTCAGTTTTTGAGCATATTTTACAGTATTCTGTGGGCTTCTTACAGATGTCTCAGAAAACACTGTCCTCTCTTCCTAGTAGCTTCCATACAGAGTAGACTCTCCATTAACCAGCACCCGGGGGGTTGGGTAAATGTAAACCGACCCTCTGTTAACTGGAACTCAAGCAACTGGCAAAATCTCAAGCAAGGTTTTGAGTGCCAGTTGCTTGAGTTCCAGTTGACAGTGGCCTGTTGTATTTAGAATGCACCTGGGTCAGCCCTGGTGGTCTTACTGCCTTCCACTTCTCTGTACGAGGCTACTTAGGCGGTGTGAAAGGTCATCAAAGACCTCGGGTCACTACGAATATTAAATCATTAACCCATTTTCCACACACGACCACAGTCAGGTGGACAGGCCTTGTGAGGAATTTTGCCCCCATAGCAATATATTCCTTTTTACCTACTTCTGAATTTGAGGCTCTGATACAGATATTTGGGGCCCCAGAATTTTAATTTCCAGATGAATGGACTATTTGGGCATTACCTGACAATGACCTTCTTTTGTTTTATCTACGTAACTTGCTTTGTCTGAAACAAACTCGTGTGGGTCACCGGTTCTAAGTTCCAGACCCTAAGCAGTGAATACTTAGGAGAATGGCTTTTCTGTACTCGGGCCATGAGGGACCTGTCCACCACGTGCGCGTTGCTGACCTGGTCCATGGACCCCTTTCACGGTCTCCACAGAGCACACTGGTGCTTGCAGTGCGATGATGAGCGTGAGCGTTCTCAGACCTGCGGGACAAATACTGTTAGAAGAACCTCTGTACCATGCTTTGCAATGCCCCCTCTCTTTACTGCACATGAAACTCATGGGAACTGAGTCTCAGGCCGAAGGAAGATGGAAGATGACCTGCTAGGCCTACACGTGAGCTTGTTTCTGCAGAGGTACTCATTTTTCTAATTTTCACATTTTAGAAGGCAGCACATTATCTCTGAGTCACCTAGACTTCCTTTCAGTGCAAGCTGACCACTTGAGGTATCTCCTCAAATGTAAACCATAGCATATGGTTTTCGATTTCTAAAGCATTTCAACCCTGCAGACAGAATTGACTATTAAAATGCTGGCACCATAAAAAAAAAAAAAAGTAGAAGCTGATTTTGTAAACAACAACAACAAACAAACCAACACACCTGTGAATTAATTTCTGTTTTAGTTGTACATCTTGTTTCTCATTTGTTTTTGTATTTTTATTTGTGTGTGCGTGCATGCCATGCTTTGTTGTGTCTGCAGATGGCTTGGCTGTCTGTGAAAAACTCGTTTATTCAAGGACATGGCTGACTGTTTTTAATAAGGCCAAGGTCACTGTTTCAATTCCCATTTGGCCAGTTAGCTTTGCTCTCTGCTTCCTGTCATAGCCACAGGCTGCTCCCTCATCATCACAACCAAGCCGTCGCCCATGGGACGGGAGATGAGGGGACAGGCAGATGGTCAGGGCTGGGCCACAGCCACAGGTCAAGCTGTGGTAAGCCAGAGAGGCCTCCAGAAATGTTAGCTATGATCACTCATCGAGGTGTGCTTTGTCTCCCTGTGATCAAGTCTTAATTTTCCCGGAGTTGGGTCCCTGCAGAAATCTGTTTCCAAGTCTGTTCTGTTAAGCAGTAGACTGGGTGATTTCAGCACCCATCCTCTTTACTGCCAGAGTGGACCCCTGGGACCCAATTAGTACCTTTTTTGGGGGGGTCTTCTGAAGGCATTATGTCTTTGGTTTCTTAACGCTTTTCAGTGCTTGAGTCTGTTGTCAGAGAATCTGCCAGAAACAGCTAACGTTTGTGGAGCACTTGCTTACCCCTGTGTCAAGGCCTTCCACATGAATCGTCTCCTTCAACCCTCAGGATAGCTGACGCAGTAGAACGTGACGCTCCCTTTTTTCAGTGAGGACTGAGGTTGACAGCAGTTATGTCGTACAGTCAGAGTTAGGATTTGAACACCCGCAGCCTGCTTCTAGATCCTGGGTTCTTTGGCCGCTGTGCTATGACAGTTCCCTGCGCACGTGACACGCTGGGCAGGGGACATGACAGCTGCGGATTCCCACTATTCGGAATTGGTACCTGATTTAGGTGGATGCCATTATATTGTGTCTCCCTTTTTGGAGTGGCATCTAGGATAGCCATGTGACAGACTGTCGTCATTGGACAAGCACTCTCTGTGCCAGCAGTTACATCATATTCCTGTGCATTGCCCATATTTCTTCATTGAATCACATGCCACTTGAGGATAAGTAGACTCTACCTGGACCTCAAAAATATTTTGTTGTTACAGAGATGCTTGAACACGCTAGTTCTTGTGACCAAGAGAAGCCTGTATTTGAGGCCATATTTTTATCATATTTTCAAATGATAAAAGAACCTCACATTGAAGTCCAAACATGGTATTCTTACTGAACCCCCAGACCCTTAAATAAAGATACGGTGCTAGTGGCTTCAGTAGCTGAATGGTATAACTTCCGTGCTTTCTTTTTTTAAATGCACTAGTACTTCAGATCTGCCTGTAGATTTTGAAATACTCAACATATTTTTGTGTAAGACACTTTACGCTGCAGATCAGCGAGTATTGCCTTTAATAAAAAAACCAAAGAATAGCTTAATCCTTCACGGTGCTTATCATAAAAGTAAATACAAAATGCCCCCGCCCCATCTCAAGGTAAGAAGTTTGATATCCCTTGATTCTCAAAACGATTTGGCGGTATCCCCAGACCCCTATCTAAATACTTACAATGTTTGTCAGCTGGGCAAAACTTGGTACTGATTCCTTTCTAGTGCTTAAATGGGTCTGAGTGGTACTTGATCTTGAACTTTTCTGAATAATTTCCCCCATTTCCCATCATCCACACCTTCTGAAGAGTTGTTGGGGCAGCTGTTTATTTTTCATCAGCAACAGTCAAATTGACTAAGCCCTCTTATTCCAGAATGAGTATCTTGAGGCCTAGACAATTTGAGTAAAACTCTTTTTATTGAATAACCTTGGGTCACGCCCTTTCCTAGCCTCAATTTTCCAATCTGCCAGCACATGTGGGTGGTACAGAGTCTGGGAGACTGAATGCAGGTTGAACCTTCATGTAGATTGTTTTATAAAGGTAAAACCCAGTCATCGACCCTCGCCCCTTAATCTTAAGTGTCCTTTTTTATTAGCTGTCCCTTCTGGTCATTGAATCAGTATCTTCCCAGTACTCTTCTGCCCGGTAGAATCCAATAATGCTTTCCTTAATCCAAATAATGCTCTTACAAATTGTCTCCTGCGTGGGGCTGTCTTCCTACAGGCAAATTCTATTTATTTTTTCGCTTCTTCTTAAATGATCTGGTTTCATTTCCTTGCTTTGTAGCATTCGGTTACGTTGGTGCAGATTCTAATTTCAGCCAGTTGATCCTTTTGCTTATCTTCACTTTTTCTCTTGCATTCTGAAAATCTTTCCGTAAGTGGCATTCAGCAATCTTTGGGTGCTTGGTTTTTTTTTGGGGGGTTGGGTTTTGGATTTCAGTTTCCCCATCCGATCTTCTGTTGCTTCTCTGAATTCATTTGATCTAACACTTTTGAAATGTATTATCCTTATATGGGAGATTTTATTTCTTGATGAGAATCAGACAGACATAGCAATGCCACTCATTCATTGGACAGCCGTAAAGCCTGTAGTTGAACCTCGCTGCCCATCTGGAGCATGAAGGTGAATGACGTCCGCCTCACAGGGGCGTATCTGTCAGGAACTTACGGCTGCCCACCGCCTCCTACAGTTTATGACACTGCAGTTCGTGGTGGCGCCGTTTTTATCATGACAGCTAGTTAACAGTGCTGTCTGGGCAAGTTGCTTTTGACCTTTTCTCTTTCTCTCTTCCCTCCTGTCGGTACCTCCAATAGGAGGAGGGAGGAGGTTCAAACGCAGGGTCTAGCTCCCTTATGTAAATATCCACCGTAGGAGAGACGTGTCTAACTCCAGTGAGACGCCCTAGAACCGTGTTTATCACAGGCCTTTTCTTTGTGCTGCTTGTGATTCTCCCCAAGGCAAGAACCTCTAATACATTCTCTTAAAAGAGTACGGTTACTAATAGAGATATAATGACACCCAATGGATTAATTTTGTAAGCATTCTTTCCTGCTGATAAGAAAGCTTGTTTATTTCTCCCTTTCATTTCTCCCTTACCCAGAAATGTTTTTTCTTTCATGTATGTCCGTGTTGTCTTACTTTTAAGTTATCTCTCGTGCCCTGTGCCCCTGTTTCTCCATGGTCCTCCTCGAGCAGTGTGCCGCTCTGAGCAGGGCTTGCTGGCCCACCTCCTCTCAAGGACGTCTGTCACGTGAAAGCACAGCCAGGAGCCCCCGTGTCTTTGTCACCCTTCTCACTGCTCCTTACGTCTCTAGTTCTAGAGACCGGTTTGTGTCTTGTTTTCTTGGCCTAGGTTTTTAATAAAAGAGATTTAGGAAATGACAACACAGACCATCTGTGAGTTCCCTGAGATAGAAAGAATGATTTCAAAGAGTGTTGACAGCTAAGTGTTCCTATAAATACCTTTACAAAACCCTTAGTTTCTATGATTTTGTAACGGTATTTACTAAATATGGAGAGAGAGAGAGGTGACTTGTGACTTACTTTTTGTCAAGGAAGGGGTCACAGTATTGGTGGGAAAAAGAGGTAAAAATAAACTGCTCAACCAAGACACGCAGGGAATACTACTGTAGCAGAGGAATCCTCATGATAAGAAGGAAAAGGAAATAAATTTTATCTGGGAAAATCTTGGGAGGCTTCTTGTAAGAGGTGAGGGTTAAATGTTGGCGGGAAATTCAACAGCCATCTACAGGACAATGGATAGTATTCCAGACAAGAGATACAATTAAAAAACCAGCAATTTCTTTTCCTCAGTGTGTATGTGTGTGTGTGTGTGTGTGTGTGTGTACATTTATATATGTGTTTGAGAGTGAGGGAAGGAATTGTCATGGGAACTACATGCCTGACAAGGGAAGATTGTTTGCAGCCGTATTTTTAAGGCCATAAAAGCCACAAACACTTATTTTCACTCCAAACAGGCCCAGAGAAAGAATAGCAGGAAGGGAGAGAGGGAGAGAATTGGAAACCAGTGTGCCTATGCCTTGTTCCTGTCTGATTAGCACACCCTTGAAAACGACAGGTGTGTTATTATCTATCGAAACCCTCCTGGTGGAGCTGCGCGTCTGTCAATCTCGTCCCACCCAGTTTGCGGGCCCGCACGCAGATCCCTGCTCCACCGTGGTGACCTTCTCCGAAGGCAGCCTGCCCGGACATCACTGACGTTGAGAATTCAGTGTTCGGCACTTCAGAGGAATGTCTTTCTGAAGGAGAGAAAGTGTGTCAGCCCCAAAACGACAGCCCCCCCGCTTGCTGCGGGGAGGGAGGCTGGTTTCTGTGATAATCATGCAAGGGCAATTTCAAAGGCAAGAAACGATCTGTTGGGTGAAAGCACAATTTCTCTTCAAACCTCCTTCAAGGGGAGTCAGAACAAGCAAGAACCTCACGTGGTTTCTGTTTTATTTTGTGAGGAAACGAAACATGGAAGATTTATATGAACCAGCACATACCTGGGTGGCTCTTAATTATACAGAATGGCTAGAATCCTTGGTTTGTGGCTACAGCTCAGATGCTGCTGAACTGTGGGCCTAAAGTGAGTACTTGATCGCAGTGGTCGTGATGCTTTGCATCAGGGGTGCCAACCTTTTGGCTTCCCTGGGCCACATTGGGAAAAGAATTGTCTTGGCCCACACATAACATATACTAACAATAGCTGATGAACTTTTAAAAAATGTCCCTGCATAATTTTCGTAATGTTTTGGGAAAGTTTATGAACTTGTCGTTGGGCCGCACTCAAAGCCATCCTGGGCCGCATGCAGCCCGCGGGCTGCAGGTTGGACGAGCTTGATGTAAAGCAATATAATCATTGCTGTCAAGGCCCACCACTGCTTTCCGTCGTTTCCAAAGTGCTGTCCCTGGTGTCATCCCATTTTCTCTTCCTAGCACTGGGAGGAAGGATTCTCATAATGTTATAGCTGGGGAGCGTGTAGGCAGAGAGGCTGGGAGCCTTCCCGAGATCCCACGATGGGGAAGGTGAGGAACACAACTCCATGGGGTTCCCCTGACCCAGGGCCAGTGACCTTTGCATTTCAAACACAGCTGTTTCTCTAGGAGTCAGTATCTTCCTTTTTAAAAAGGGACAACTGGACAAGGCCATTTCCCTCAGAGGTTCCTAACAGACATGGAAAGTTTGTATTTGTGACTCATAGTGGAAAAATTAGTACACAGTCTTCCTTCTTGCAGAACCAATGTAGGGAACCCCAAATTGAGGTGTGGAAGTGGGCCAGAGCCCCATGGGTCCTTGGGCTACTGGAGTTGCCCCTCACCAATGTCCCCAAACCCTGTGCTGATCTTGACCTCAGACCCACCTCGACAGTGCTCATCCTTTCCACCTACTATCCTGAGCCCCACCTCTTCCTCGCCTTTCTCTGCTGTCATGGTTTTAAAACACACATTGATTTTTGGCCACCACGTTTGAAAAGCACACCATGCTTATTTTGCTATATGTAAAGAATTTCCTTGGAAGTAAAGACCATGTCCCCATTTTTCTCTTATAGCCATCAACTCACAAACTAAGCTATACTAACTCATAGTCCTAAATAATTTGTTGTAACCATGCAGCATACTCTATGAGAAGCAAACATTCTTAAGTTTAAAAAAAATGTCAATTTTACAGTCAACAAGCAGTGCAAAATATTTCTGATGGTAGAAATTCCAGAAACCTTGGCTTTACAAATGAATGTGAATAGAAATTAGATTAATACCGTAGCTAATGTAATCTCTAGGAGTCGGGTATATTATAACACCAAGGCAAGGCATCTATCTATTTATGTCCTTGGTAACTTGCCCCCTCTTTCTTTACAGATAGAGATTGAAAACCAAAATTATTCTTTTCATTAGTGGGGCTGAGGAAGATCTAAAGAAACTATACAAAATAGAATGTAGTAGAATGGGATGTTTTTTTCTCACTTTTATGTAATGTATGTATGTTATTCTCATTGTTTAGCTTGATGCCTGTTCAAAATTTGTTCTGAAATTTTTAATTCATAGTGAGTTCATGAAAAAGACCCTATTTAACCTGCAACTAAGATTACTCTACCCAGCAAAGCTGTTATTTAAGCTTCCCACACAAGAAAAATCCAGGAGTTCATCAACACCAATCCAGAATTACAAGGAATGTTAAAGGGTCTTAAGGTGAAAAAAAGATAAAAAATTTGAATAATAAAATGGCAGTAACTCTATCTATCAACAATTACTTGCTATGTAAATGGATTAAATGCTCCAATCTAAAGACACAGGAGTGCTGAATGGATAGGAAACAAGACCCTTATGTATGCTGCCTACAAGAGACTGACTTCAGATCAAAGGACACACACAGACTGAAAGTAAAGGGATGGAAAAAGATACTTCATGAAAATAGAAACAAACAAAAAGCCAAGGTAGTAATACTTACACCAGATAAAATAGATTTTAAAACAAAGCCTATAACAGGAGACAAAGAAGGACCCAGTAATTTCACCTCGGGTATTTATTAAAAAAAACCAAAAACACTACATTAAGGGGACGTGTGCATCCGTATGTTCACAGCAGCGTGTGTACCACGGCCAAGGCATGGAGGCAGCCTGGGTGTCCGCTGATGGAAGAACGGATGAGGAGGCGGTGGTGCATGCACACAATGGACTATGGCTGGGCCACGGAAGGGAGGGGGTTCTGGCCATCTGCGGGGCGTGGACGGACCTGGAGGGTGTTGTGCTCAGGGGAGTGTGTCAGACAGAGACAGACAGACGCAGGGTGATTTCACTTATATGTGGGATCTAAAGAACAAAGTAAACAAAACAGAAACAAACTCAGAGATACAGAGAACATTTTCATGGTTGCCAGATGAGAGGGGATTTGGGGTGTGGATGAAAAAAGTGGGGGAATTAAGAAGTACAAAGTAGTTGTCGCATAGTAGCCATGGGGGTGTAGGGTGTAGCATAAGGAATATAGTCTGTAATGTAATAACTATGTATGGTGGAAGAGGGGTACTAGATTTATCGGGGGGTTGGTGGGAGGGGAGTTGGGAGGCAGGGTGAAAAGGGTAAAGGGATTAAGAAGTACAAATTGGTCCTTACAAAATTGTCATGGGGATGGTAAGCAAAGTGTAGGGAATGACGTGGTAATAACTATATAAAGTGCCAGGTGGGCATTTGATGAGTCAGGAGGATCACTTCTTAAATTATATAAATTATCTAACCTCTATGCTGTACACCAGAAATTAATATAACGTAATAGTGAATGTCAACTGTAATTGAAAACCTTTAAAAGGGTGGAAGCGGGAGGTGAAGGGAACAAGAGGTTCAAATTTCCAGGATAAAGCAAATCAGTCATGGGCATGTAAGGTACAGCATATATAGTCAGTAATATTGTGATAGCACGGTGTGGTGTGAGATTGTTGTTGGACTCGTCATGTGATCACTTCTTTAGGTATATAAATGTTGAACAACTATGGCGTACCCCTAAAACTAATATTGTATGCCAGCGATATTTTAATAAAAATCTTTTTTTTAAAAATACCCTATTTAGATAAATGTACCTTTTGACTTAGAGATCACAGAATGAGAACACTAATAGAGTAATTCACATTCAAAATTTTCAGTGCAGACAAGTAACAGTAATGATGACAAATACTCCTTATGAAGAATCCTATTTTCAGATATTTATAGGAAGTCATTAATCAAAACATGAAAAATGTCATGGTTAGTTTTTTTAAAAATATAAACATGAACTTTTCATGTTTCAAATATATTGCTTATAAAAATAGAGAATATGAAGGAAAGAGCAAGTGAGGGAAACAGAACTTTAATTTTAAAATTTAAAAAGCTAGAATTGGAGATAAAGGGTACTATGATGATTTAAGAATACAGACCTAGGTCTAGACTGCCTGGCTTCAGACCTCAGGTCTCTCACTTTCTATAGTACACTGTGGGCAAGTGATTTAATCTTCTGCTGTCTCAGTTCCCTCAGTTTCCCCATTCTGTAACATGGAGATGAAAATAGAACTTATAGGCTGTTACAAGGATTCAGTGAGTGAATCTATATGAAATATGTAGACCCTTCCTTGTATAGTAAGCACACAATGTCACCTTAAAAAATTACACACGTCAGTTTAGTCTGAATGCCCTTATGAGGTCTGACAATTAAGTTCACAACTCATCTTGGAGAAAGTGCTACATACCTCATTGCTGAATATCACTGTGGTCCCCTTCGAAGCACTCCCCTTGGGAAGCTGTGCACTGACGCCAGTGCCTAGACCACCCTTCAAAGCAATTTTGGAACTCTTTTTCTGGAATGGCCATCAAAGCTGTCATCGTATGACCCTTCATGTTCTGAATGTCATCAAAATGTCTTCCTTTCAATATCTCCTTTATCTTTGGGTAAAGAAAAAAGTCATTGAGGGCCAGGTCAGGTGAGTAGGGAGTGTCTTCCAATACAGTTATTTGTTTATTGGCTAAAAACTCCCTCACAGACAGTGCTGTGTGAGCTGGTGCCTTGTCGTGATGCAAGAGCCATGAGTTGGTGAAAAGTTTAGGTTGTTTTTGTCTTTTTCATACAGCCTTTTCAGCACTTCCAAATAGTAAATTTGTTGACTCTTTGTCCATTTGGTACAAATTCATAATGAACAATCCCTCTGATATCAAAAAAAAAAAAATTAGCAACATCATTTTGACTCTTGACTTGGACTGACAGAGCATTTTTGGTCATGGAGAACTGACTGACTTCCATTGTGCACTTAGATGCTTTGTGTCAGGGTCGTATTGGTACACCCATGTTTCATCAGCAGTGATAACACGGCCCAAAACATTGTCTTGCCTCCCCAAAAGGTCTTGGCAAACTTTGACTCTCCTTTGCTTTTGTTCATTAGTGAGCTCCTGTGGGACCATGTTTGCACACACTTTTCTCATGCCAGTATTTTCAGTTTAGATTTTCCTGTTTCTCTATCTATTTACTTGGTCTGCTATGCTTCTCATAGTCAGCCGATGATTTTGATGCACAATTTAATGAATTTTTGCAATGTTTTTGTCATTTCTGCTCATTACTGGCCGCACTGACCTCTCTTCTCCAGCGATGCCTTCTCTCCTCTCAGAAAAACGTTTAATCCGTTTGTGCACTGCTGTTTTCTTCATGGCATTATCCCATAAACTTGGACTAACATGGCCCTGATTTCACTTCCACTCTTCCCAAGTTTAACAAGAAATGTAATGTTTGTTTAATGCTCTCATTCAAGCTCTGACTTTCTCATGACGGCACACAAAAACATGCAACAACAATAATGAACGCAACTCAGCAAAACACTTCCACACACAGCTGTAGGGCACAGATATACCAAGGTTATGACACCTTACTGAGTCTTTTGTACAGTGCTGCCAACATAGGTTCATGAATTTAATCGTCAGACTTGTACGTCAAAAGCCAATCTTCCACCCACATTCATTTGAATCTGACCTTCCTAATACCTCTGTTTATTTCCAGAAGAGAGCAGAAATCAACAATATCAATAATTCTAAGCACCATCTCTCCCCACCACCAATAATGCCAATACATCCACCATCGGTATTTCTAACACTGCACCTAATTCTCACTTTACATAAAGCTTTAATCTTTAGATAAGAGATGCCATTCCTCATCACTAAGCTCCAAGTTCACAACTGTAGTGTTGAGATGGACTAGTGTGTCTTTGGGTGTGAAGTGTGTCATGGGCAGTTTATTACTCACAATGACTAAAGTCCTCAAGTTCATAAATCCCCCTTTAACAATTAGAGTAGTTTCAAGGTTATCTCAATAACCTCAGCCTCACTCAATTACATTCCAGTAAGCTTCCACAGGTAGGAAGAAGGCAAAAATGTAAAATTCTGGGGAATTCTACACTCCGTGAACTGAACACATCAGTGGTCCTTAGCGGTGTCACCCATGTCATCCTCATGTGTTTCAGAAAACTTTTGAGAACTGCTGTCCTAAGCATCACGTTGGTCGCGATGTATTGCAAGTGCTTTGCAAACTGGAACGGTGCATAGATATTCTTAGTTATTTTTAGTAAGTATATGTTACAGAGAGAAAAGGCTGAGACATGACAAGCCTGCCCAAAGGATGCAAGGGTGTTTGGGGCAGTCATCCTGGGGCATAGCACTCATGGCAACAAGCCCTGCTTCTGCATCCTCTGGAGCGTATCTGGGTTAGAGTCACATGCTGTCCCATCAGTAGCAAACACTTCACTCACTCACACAGAAATACACCCCGAAGGTTCTGTGCTCAATTTGCTACCATAGTGAGGACATTTCCACCTGCTATTCAAGTGTAAGGGTGGTGGCCAAGTGTGGAGGAGCAGAGACGTGTCAAAAATTAGCTAGGGATACTTCGTACAAACAAGACGAATGAAGACATAACATCTGGTCTTTGATCGTGATGGATGGTTCAATAGGAAAGAGATATTAAATCTAATATTTTTATACTGTAGAATCCACTGAATTTTTTTAAGTGCAAGTATAAGGAAAGCAAGTATTTATCATTTTTAAATATTTAGCATTCAATAAAAATTCTTCATCTTAACAGGATCAGGAGACAGCTTACATTTGATAGGCAAAGAGCATGCCAAGTCAGTAATTACTAAATCAAGTTCACTGATTTTTGTAAGTGGGCAGATGACTAATTCATTCAGATCTGTAAAATAACAATTAATACCATATCTAGAAGCAGACTCTCGCAATCACGAAACATGAAAAGTCGCAACATCACAAGCCCGTATACTATGCCACCCTCAAAGCCAAATCAAACAACACAGCTAGCAAACAAAGGCCACTTGGTCTACACAGCAGGACTCGTAGGCGTTCGGTCTACGGTCTACACAGCAGGACTCGTAGGCGTTCGTTAGGGGCCTCTGCATTTCCAAGCTTGGCTCCCAGACGATCCTCTAAGCTTGGAAAACTGATCCTGTGATTTCAGGACACTGCCACCTGGTGTCATCCCTGTGTCAGACGTGGCTTCTGAGCCGTACATGTTGAACTCTGGCCGAGCATTGTCACCAAACCCCTCTCTCTGTTCAGGCCCCCTCCTCGATGATGACTAGACACGTGGTCACTAAGAATACCCTGCTCCCTCCAAGATCGCCCAGCTGTGTCTCCCAGGGCCCGCTGGCCCAGTCCCCCCTCTGGTCCCGTGTGCATGGCAGGACTAACGCTGGGGCTCCTTCTAGCCTCTCTTCCACCTGGGGAGGCCCAGGCACACGAGGAACTAGTTCTTTCCAGCCTACATCTTCCGCTTCCCAAAAGCCAAGCCAGTCTTCCACCATACAGCCTGTCCTGGAAATGTAACACTCCTGCCCACACACTCTTACCCCAACACACTCCCGTCGTCTGGGGCACGTGCCTACGGAGGCTGGTGCTGACGTTATTGAAAGAAAAAGGAGACGTATTTCAGCAACGGCACTGATGGATCTAGGAGAACAGGGGAAGGAAAAGGTTAAGCTAGACTCCTGATTTTCTGGTTTGAACAGTTGGGTAGACAGTAGTTTCCTCTTCTACTGAAAGGGAGATGAAAGATGAACAGGTTTGGGGACTAGAAATAAGCATTTCCGGTGAGCAGGTGCTGCTTTTGTCATCCAAACACATACATGTTATTTTATGTGTTAGAAAATGTTTAGGCAACCTAAAATTAAGCAAAGAAATAAGAAGGTATTTTGTAACATCTAAGTGTATGGTTGGACTGATTCCAACAGCACAGAGAGAAAAGCACCTGCCGTTACGTCCATGAATGTGGACTTCAGCCGTGAGAAATCTGTTATGCCCACCAGACCTCGAATATTCACATTGGCAGGTGAATATACAGGTTTAGAGGGGACATCGTGGGGACCCGCACTGTCTGTTGATGATATTTAAGCCCGAGGGATTGTTTGAGAACAGAGGAGGGCAGAGTGCTTGAGACTGAGGAGGAAGAGACAGTGAAATAGGAAGAAAACCGTGAGAGAGTGACAGGAGTGAAACAAATGCTGAGATGTCCATTGAGACACGGGGACAGGGAAGTGGCCACTGTCTGTATATCCCAGGGGTCTTTGGTGCCTTGGGCAAGAGTTGAATCACTAGACTAAGTGCGTCAGCCTCCTGACTAGTCCTGCCAGGTTCCACATTTGACCTCCCTCCCATCTACATAGCAGCGAAAGGCATATTTTTAAAACATCCCATCGGTCACATGCTTAAAAACCTTCATTGGCTTACTTACCACTTGAACTTGAAATAAAATCCAAACTGCTAAGACTAGACCTAGGGTGAGATGAATGAGATATAAAATTTAAGGGGGCACCCAAAATCTCAGTAATCAAGACAAATAATATTTTAATGCAGTATTTTTTTAGGAAAAAAAAAATTGACAAATGACAGCCCAGGAGCCAGGTACTTGTTTTTGTCAATAAAGTTTTATTGGAACCAGGCCCAGGATTAGGGTGATAGAAGTAAGAAAGGGTCATGCAAGTGCAGGGTTAAAGCTTGCCTTTATTTAAAACCTTGATCTTTTAGATCATCGTGGGACTTTTTGCATTAATTTTGATATTTGAAATATTGCATTTATATCATTGATGTTGCTGAGTTCTTCCCCCCCCAAAAATTGTTGAGACATTCGCCTTTCCCTTGTCCTGCACACCCCATATCGAGTCCTATTCTTTCCAGTGAACACATATTGCTTTCATGACCAAACACATGAGTATTAATTTAAGTTCTTAAAAATGTTTAAGCAACCTGAATTGTTAATATTAATAAATCCAAAACCTAGGAAGTTGTTTCGCCCAGTAGTACAAAGAGAAACGTACCCAACTTGAACATCTAAAAAGGTGGAAATTCAACTTCTTATTTTCCAAATGGGCCTGATCTTACGCAGCGAGGGCTCAGCGAGGTCCATGGACGAGTAACAGCAGGAGGTTCACTTTCAGGGACAGGTGCCGGGCAGATTGAAGTTATATAACACGTAATGCTTTTTGACTTCTTAAATAGGTTATGAAAATAATTCTAGGTTGGGGCTTCTTCAACACAGAGAAAAGGTTTTCCTCATTTATAACATTGGCAACCAAAAGAACCAGACACCTTTAACATCTAGTAAATTCATGTAATTATACTGAAGCACGAAGGATCTTAGAACTCTACTGACATTTTTTAAGCGTGCATATGGTTAACAGAATAAATATCTGTAAGATGTCCGAGTTAATAAGAAGTATTTTCTTTCTCGTGGCTTCTCTCCCTTTTTCTCTCTTCGCTATGCCTTACGTTTTAAAGATGGGTTTGCTTCCTCTGTGAATAACTATGGGTACATGGATTCGGTAAGGCCTAAAAGCTATTGCCTCTCCTCATAGTGAAGCTCTAACGTTACTGGAGATGTCTGTCTCAGTTTCCCTGTTTGAGATGTGAGAACCCCTTCGTGCAAAATGCTGTCATCATTACAACTTAATTCAGATATTGACAATGGAGCGCACGTGTGTGTGCAAACAAGCTCGATGGTCCGAAAGACCTGGGTGTGTCCCACGCACATAAACATCCCCAAAGTATTTGCCTCACGGCTCCTTCACAATTTCTGTCCTCCAGTTGGATGATAGTTGGCATGGCGGGGGACAGCTAGCAGGCTGTCTGTCCCCTGTCATGGTGGCTGGGCGGAATCCTGAAGGAACATCTCGTGCATGCAAGGCCCCTTGAGGCCTCAACTGGGCACACTGTCACTTCCACCACATTTTCTGGCCAAAGCAAGTCGCAAGGCTAGTCCAGATCAAGGAGAAGAGACGTAAACTCCACCTCCTGACTGGGGGCGGGGGGGAGGGGTGAGTGGGGCTGTGAGGTGGGGTGAGGCGGGTGGGAAGGAGCAAAGGTACGTGGGTACGAGGAGAACAGTGGCAGCCCATTGCCAGCAAACACAACTAAGTTGGAACACCCCCTCAATGACTTTGCTGGGTGACTTCATAACAAGATTATATGGGGGAAGGAGGAAGAGCTGAGGAGAAAACGCTTCGTGTTGGGAAAACCACTTGCAAATGCAAAGTGGCAGTTGGTTGATGAGAAAATGGAAAACCTGAGATTCCATTTCTCCTCGGTCTGGCGCGGTAAGGGCTCACCTGCCCTGTTCTGCATGAACTTGAAATTCTTGGCCAAAGCTTCTGAGAGTCTGGATTTTTCCAGGGGTAGAAATTTCAACCTGGCCCGCTGCCACCCCTGAGTGTAGGTATCTCATTGTTCTAGTTATAGTTGCTTGTGATTTCTTTTTTATTCTCATATGTTTCTTAAGTGCTTGCACACATTCAGGAATTGTACATACGTCATCGTATTTAACGTGTTAACTAAACAAACAGCCCTCTCCGGTGGCTGTCATCTGCACATTACACGTGTGGGAACTGAGGATTAGGGAGGTCTCCACCAACTAGGCAAGGCCACAGAACTCGTCATTGGCAGAGCCGGGGCGCTTTAACCCATTTGCCGTTTGCCCCGAGAATACTCGCCGACGGCGCTCACAGCTACAGTGTTTATCCCGAGATAATTCGTGGATTGCAGCCCCAACCTCAGCTCCAAACGGCGTGAAATATCTCGCTTTTATTATTATTTTCGCATCACTCTGCC
This sequence comes from Lyroderma lyra, assembly GCA_004026885.1. Classification (NCBI taxonomy): domain Eukaryota; kingdom Metazoa; phylum Chordata; class Mammalia; order Chiroptera; family Megadermatidae; genus Lyroderma; species Lyroderma lyra. Next base: position 28,169 of record PVJL010000416.1, on the reverse strand, counting down.
ATATCGATCGTCTTTGGAAACAAATGACATCGTTCTATTTATAGCATTCTGGTTTTAGTCGTGGTACTTCCATTTACAAAACACAACAATACTCGATCGCTGAGAATGTCAAATCCTAGAAAACATAGCATTCCTACGTGTGAGAAAAACGATTAAATATTGTTATCATTACATTTCTATTCCATTAGGATTAGAGACAAGTTCTGTTTAGAAATAACTCCAAGAACAGTTTTTATATTTTATTTTCACATTGAAAAAAAAGTTGGGGGGGGCGGGGGGGGGTAGTTCCCTGGCTGGGAATCGAACCCAGGCCACAGCGTTGAGAGCGCCGAAGCATTTTCATCTTGAAAACCAGTCAGGCTGGCTTCAGCCTCCAAGAGCGTGTGTATGTAAAATTAAACGCACGTGACAGCGAGCTGCACTTTTTATTTTCTACATGGGAAATGGGTTAAAGCTCTCTCCACTCTGCAGTGTCATTCCATGGCTTCATCTTCTTGAAGCCTACCTAGCCTGTCTGTTTTTAATACTTATGCTAGAAAGAAATGTCAGACTCTAACTCATTGGGAAATAATTATCCCATTACCCAAACAAGCAAAATAGAAATTGCTTTTTTAGATATCCCAGGATGTTTACATGCTTATTTGTGGAATTCCAATTTGAAAGAGGGAATAGGTGAAAAGGAAGTATTAGAATCATCTTCCAAATGAATATCCACTGGCAATAAAGATACATTCGATTTACTCAAACTTGATTTCCTATAAAACTTCTCAAGCACGTGTGTATCGGATGAAGGCGGGTCTCAAATGGAGGAAAGAATCTTTCCTCACTCCACTAAGTACTGCCTAGTGGCCTGAAACTCCGTGCGCCCCTGGGTATGCCCTGATGTATGCCCTGATCCCACAGTCTCAAGCCTGTGGAGAAGAACAGGGCCGGACAGCTCTGGGCGTGAACCCCAACTTGACCCAGTACTCCATCTGGGGCCTCACTTTTTCCAGCAGTAAAATGGGACTGGTAATGCTCGTGGAGCTATCAATATTAAATGAGGTAATGCACTTAAATCCAGTGGTGGAAGTGCTAAGTGCAATTCATTTGTCTCTCACCTGCATTTTTCAGCGGAAGCTAAAACAGAACACGCACTGCGAGCAAGACCCCATGGTATAGCTGCCTTCACTGCACCGTCACTTATTGTTCATTTATTATATATTAGTGTTACTTCACCACTATCCTCCCACGCCGCATGTTTGCAAAACAAGATGTGATGGATGGGAAATGGCATTCAACAGACAGGGGTTCTAGCCCCCAGTTACTGAGTAACTAGCTGTCCTCACCCCATCCATGGCTTCATCCCTTTCAGCTTGACTTCTTCCAACTTCAAAACAGAGGTGCTGAGGAGATGCTCACAGTTCTGCTAATGCTGGGAGGCAGCCAGGTATAACATAAGGTGAGATCAAAAGATCTGGTGAATGTTTAAATTAAAAAAATTATTACAGTAAAAGACACATTGCCATGAATCCCCCTCAAAATACTTCCCCCTTAGCTGAGAACACACGTACCCCATCGTTCCTGCCACTTTCTGGAGCGGTTCCGGAAGGCCTCTTTCATGACTGTCTTTAGTTGCGCTGTCGTGGCTGCCTCGATGTCCTGAATCGACTCCAAACGTTTGCTTTTCATGGTCATTCTGACTTTGGGGAAGAGCTAGAAGTCACACGGGGCCAGATCCGGTGACTAAGGTGGACGAGGACACACCGTGATGTTTTTATTTGACAGAAATTGCTGTACCAGAAGCGATGCGTGACCTGAATCGATCCTGGCGTGATAAAAAATTAAAAAAAAAAAAAAAACCACAGTGAATGTTCAAATGTTTTTTTAAAAATGTATTACAGGAGAAGACATTGTTTGAAGCGAGGGGGAGCATTTTGATGGTGATTCATGGCAATGTGTCTTTTGTGCTTTAAAAAATGCTTTAATTTAAGCATTCGCTGCATTCTTTTCTCACACCTCGTCAGAACACCTAGCACAGCTCCTGGCACTGCTTTACACCCTTGTCTTCGTGCCTTTGCCAGTTAAAGGAAGTGCACCCAGTTCCAAACTGTCCTGCAAGTGGAAAAGGAGGCTCCCCGCTTTTCTTCCGTGTTTGTTTTCGGTGTTTCCGCTTCCCTCTTCTGTGTTTCTTCAGGGTGAGCGCAAGCACCGTTGTCAGCCACCCAAAAGGTTACCAGGGCCTGCAAAGGGGTGACATTTGGAGCAATGCACAGGCTGGCACCATGAGTGCCTGCTCTCCGGAGGGGACCCATGGCGCTCTGCCCAGTCTCTGCCCGCTGAATAGACATGGACCATCTGCAGTGACATTCCGATCTTTGTCCTGAAGAGTTGGAACCGATGGAGAGCGCGTCGGTGTGTGTGACGTGCTCCGTGCTGCCTTCTGCTCCTGTTGACTCCAGCCAGTGCCCACGTCGGTGGCATCAGGCTTTCAGCTGGGTCGGCTGGATGAGCCCCTTGGCATCCCTCCTTCCTGCCAGTTAGCAGTTGGTAACTTGTGTCCTTTATCATAATACCTGTCAGCGTCCAAAGAGTATTTTGAAAGCATTAAGTCAGTGATTCTTGACCTTGGGAGAGTCATAAATAACTTTTGGAAGTTTGATGGAAGCTTTGGATCCTCCTCCTCCTCCTCCTGCCCCTGAAAAATTCACGTGCATACAGAATTTTACATGTGATTTCTGAGGTTTCAAACTCCCCCCAGTCCAGACTGTGGACCTCAAATTCCAGCACTAAATAGTATTTGTATTTATAAATATCCGTGCAGTCCAGACAAAGAGCTAATACCAAACACCAGTCAGGAAATGAGTACCTATGTCTAGACCATTTTTTGTTGTTGTTTTTTAATGAACCAAATGATTTGTATTGATCTACTCTCATAGATTGATGGGACAAATAGGGAATGAAGGAGGGTCTTAGCAAAAAAAACAGATACTTTGTTTTATACATATTAATAACTAGCCTGGGGACAAAATTATAAACACAAACATAATTGATTATGTTTTAAAAAAAAAACTTTAGGAGGTATAAGCCTATTAAAGCAACATGTCACCTATTACATTCATTCAAAATGTACACACATGGTATTATGATCACATAGGAAAATGCCCATATCCTTAGAGGATAACATGTGAAATGTTTAGGGGTGCAGATAGCCTAACATCTGCACTTTACAGTGATTCAGAAAATTTATATATATATATATATATATATATATATATATACACACACACACACACACACACACACACACACGTTGATAAAGCAAATATAGAAAATGTTAACAGTAATTGAATCTAAGAGGTGGTAATGTGGCGATTCACTATACTCCTCTTTGGACTTTCCCTCTGTTTAAATTTTTTCAAAATTATCAAAACTTAGAGAATGCACACATTATTTTTGAGAGAAATGTTAACATAAGCACAACCATTCACCGTTGGACTGGATTTTCTTCAGTCAGTTGGCGAGCATCATTTTCCCACAGGTTCAGTATATTTTTCATTGTATTAGAATCCTGTCCAAAGATGTCCAGTATTACTGTCATATACAGAAGACTCTCCGTTAACTGGAACTTAAGCAACCAGCATTCTCAAGCAACCGGCAAAAGCATTGAAGAAATATTAATAATACTACGTTATCTGGCATGGGTGCCCGTTAACTCATTTCTCCAGCATCTACCAGTCCCCAGAGTGCTGGCTACCTGAGAGTCTACTGTACTAACTAGTAGACTTGCAGCACTATTATGCAATATTATATTATTATCAGCATTATGATGCTCTCTGGGCAGTAAGCTTGTGCAATGGAACCCAGGACAAAATAAAGTGTCTAGATCCATCTCGAGAAATCCTCAAATGGCTAACATCAAGGCTTCAGAGCCAGCAGTCATTAGGAAGAAAACTCTTCTAACGGGAAGTCCTGGTGTCATTCTTCCCTAATTCTGTGACAGATTGGTCACCGCAGCACTGAACACAGTGCTATTAGACCAGAAAGATGGTGCTGGCGATCGTATCGGTACCTCCTGGTTCCGTCTGACGGCGCTGCAGTCAGGGTTCCCGGAGCATCTCACCCCATTTCTGTTGCTGCAAGACTACCTCCCGTTTCAGTCGTGTGGCGTTCCCGTGGTGCTTTGGGCAGATGGCAGGTAACATCAGCCCTGCGAGCCTGCGGCCGCTGTCTGGACCAGAAGTTTTATTTTCAGGCCTGAACCTCTGGCGTCCCCTGTGTGTTACTTCTTCACCCAAAATAAAGCGCTGCAGATCTCAACTTTGTCTCTCTTGTTCTGTTTTACGCTTTGTCTTGGTACGATTAGAAGGCCGCGTGACACTGGAAATTATAGTTTATTTTTAAAATAAGTGAAACATGTACTTTTTGTTCACAGCAAGGCCAACGAGTAAAGCGCTGGCTTTCCTTAAGTAGCTCTGTGAAGATTAGATGGTCCCCATTTTCTGGGTAAGTATGCCTTCTGCCCCACATAGAGGGTGCAGTCACAGCGTTGTGTAGGTACCTGGAGAATGCAGGGGGGTTTCAGGTTAGGCTTCCCGCGTCTCAGTCCCAGGGCCTCCGCTTTCTGCCTGTATGACTCCGGGCAAGTCACTTGCCCTCACCCCTGTTCTTTAAAATGCATTTAATAGCAATTGGACATCTACAAGCAAACAATGGATCATAACCGAAACTCGTGTCTTCGATTCAAATGGATTGTGGGCTTAAGTATAAAACATAAAACTAAAAACTTCTAAAAAAAAAAGGATAAAATTTTCCGGACCCAGGACAAGGCAAAGAAGAGTTGGCTGTGGTACCCAAAACCGTGGCTGCCGCGGTGTCCTGAATCGACTCAAAACGTTTGCTTTTCATGGTCATTTTGACTTTGGGGAAGAGCCGGAAGTCACACGGTGCCAGATAAGGTGGATGAGGACACACCGTCATGTTTTTATCTGACAGAAATGGCCGTACCAAAAGTGATGTGGGACCTGAATTGATTCAGGACATCGAGGCGGCCACGACAGCACAACTGAAGACACTCACGAAAGAAAGTGGCAGGAATGACAGAATCAGTGTACTCGACGTGAGGGGGAGTATTCTGAGAGTGATTAATGGCACTGTGTCTTTTACTGTAATGAATTCCTTTTATTTAAACATTCATATGTTTTTGTCACACCTCATGTTATCCATTATTATTGGAATCTGCTTGATTTGTGGCAAATTCTTCTGTGGTGTGTCCAGCACCAGCAGTCATTGGACTTTTCTCTAAAATTCAGCTCATCTTAGACGCTCTTTCCTTTAAAAAAAAAAAAGGAAGGAAATTGAGACTTAATGTGTGAGTGCATTTGGGTGCTTTCAGGGTCAAAGGCAGTGGTGTGACTAACGCCAGAGCACCACTAACAGACTGCGTCTGATTGGCGTATCAAAATGATTCATTAGCAGCTGTGAGAATTGTTCAAACAATACAACAAAGTTTATTAGCGACATCTGGCTTTGTCAGGGGCGGTGAGACATGACAATGGCAGTTGGGTTCTTAATTCCTAAATGCAGTGAATTAGCCCAGGTGCTTAGCAGCCTGAGGCACTTCCTGCTTCCCGCCATTTATAAAGTGAGGCTTGCTGTCTTCAGTGTCCCTACAGAATGAGCAAGGTTAAAACCGGGCTCTAAGGGAGGGATCATCATTACTGCTAATTTAGCCGACAAAGCAAGTGGCCGAGGACCGTTACTGTGATGGACACAGGAGCCCAAAGTCCCCATTTTGCCTGAGTGGCTTCACTCATCCATGCCACCTGCTTGCATTTTAAGCGGCCACTTAGGTGGGGACCATGGTGGCACCAGGTAGATCCTGTCCTCAAGGGGCTCACAACTTCCGGTCTTTGGGAGGCTGGCTGGGAGAGGTGGGTGGGGTACGCACCCACTATGCTCGCCAAGTCTGTGCGAAGCATTTACTACTCCCTCTTTTTTTCCATTTTATTGAGATGTAATTAACATTGTGTAAGTTTAGGGCGTATGATGTGTGGATCTGATACATTTCTGTATCGCAGAATGGTTAGCAGCATAGGGTTCGCTAGCACCTCCATCATGTCACATAATTACCATTTCTTTTTCGGGTGAGAACACTTAAGATCTACTCTCTAAGCAACTTTTAAGTATATAATACTTATCAATTGTAGTCACCAGAGGGTGCCAAAAAAGTGTATACACATTTTAAGAGATACTATCTCTTCTGAAAGTTGAACTGAATTACGGTAGCAATGTATAGTATGACATTCCCTCCAAAGATGGCGTTAACCAAATGAATGCTAGTGTCACCTGCGACAGGCAGGACAGTCTAAGAACATGGCCGAGCACGGTTGTTGTTCGAGGAGCACAGGATCGTGTTGAAGTGATATCTGAAATTCAAGAATGTTGTTTGAGTTTCCCCCACGTTCTCCAGACTTAACACCCCTTGACTTCTGCCCATGGGGGACCTTACAGGGTGTGGTGTGCCATAGCAAACCGGCTACACTGGCGGGACTTTGGGAAGAAATTGAAACGGCATGCGCAGGAATGTGAGTGGACACTTTGGTCAGCTTTGCTCAAGCAGTAGTTCACCGTAATCAGAAGGGTCTGGATGCTGGTGGTCACCACTTTAAGAATCTCTTGTAATTGCAGAAGTCACACGTGATTTACATTCATCTTTTGTTACCAGTATATATTGAGTATTATAGTTTTCATAATTTTTTTCCTTTCCTAAAATGTGTATCCATTTTTTGCCACCATCTGTATATATTAGAGCTCTAGAATTTATTCATCTTATTCCTGGAAATTTGTACCCTTGGCCCACGTCTCCCCATTTTTCCCAGTCCCCTGCCCCTCGTAAATACCACTCAGCAAAACTCCTTTTTAAAGGTCTGTGTTAATGCTCCAGTGGGGCGCACTGAACAATCGTATGGGATGTAAGAAAAAAATGCTAGGACTTCTGTGCATTTTGGTTTTCAAAAAGGAGGAAGAAATTAGTCCATGTTTACTTAGTGGTTGAGAATAGCACATTAGATAGATAGATAGATGGGCGGATAGATAGATAGATGATAAATAGACTACAGATTATAGATAGATAATGATAAATGATGATAGATAATAAACAGACATTCCTATTCTATATACTCGTATGTTACTTGCTCAGAATGTTTTTGAGAATGGTACATGATCAATAAAGTTTGGAGGCACTGATTATAAGCAGTCACGTACATTTCCACTTATCAGTCATAGTCCAGTTCTGCATTGTGAGCTTGCCCTGGCCCCCTGGCCTTTCTGAGTACTGTCCAGTCACATTTCCTAACAGTTTTAGGAGGATCACAGCAGATGCCTTAGCTCCTGTGATGCGTAGCTGCTGGTTCGTGGGGTAAACTTTCTTCCAAGTCTTGATGGGACCTTATTTCCCTCTTTATCCAAATCGTGACTTTCAGCAGGTGCCCAACACACGCAGGTGCTCACACTGAGCATGTGTCCCCAGATCATCCCTGCACAGCCTCACTTCCTGGATTCAGGGAACTTCCAGTGCTGAATGTCACCAGCGGAGGCTGACCTCAGGACTAAGCCTGTGCCTTCTCTAATCCAGAGATTTCCCTTTTTCTGCTCATGAGCAACATCCTACCAAGTGTGAAATTGTTGACCAGAAACCACCAGAATTCTGGGGGAGGTCCTTTTGCTTCAGCCTTGGGTTCTACCTTCTCTGAATCTTCCCACCTCCAGAGCTTCCTCACCAGAACCAAGTCCACTAAGACATGACATATGACTGCTGGCCTGGCCTGGCCAATCCTGTGTCCTTCAGACGACGCTGATTCACGGGATAGGGATACAGTCAGACGGCAAGTGCAGGAGATGTAATCTGTTGTGTACCTCCTCCTCCCTCAGCTACCGGCCTAGGACACACCCAGCTAACCGGCCCCTGAGGCCCTGCACAAATCACCTCTCCATCCTAATCAATGGAATTGTTTCTGAGTTCCAGAGAAGCCACCGTGCTTTATAATCTAGTTCACAACCCTGAACCTACTTTTGTATATATAATGTGTCATTATTCTCCCTCGTGGCTCCTAATGCTAGTAGTATTGATAATAGAGCTAATTCATGGGGCTTACGTTGTACCAAACTCTGGTCTAAGCACTTTACGTGCATTAACTCATTTAACCCTCACAGCAGTGCTCTGAAGTGGTTACTGTTATTATCCCCATTTTACAGATGAGAAAGCCAAGGCATAGAGAGATAAAGTAACTTGTCCAAGGTCACACAGGCACTAAGTGACAAACATAGGAGTCTGGGCGTGACCTCCATATTCTTAGTAACTTCTCCTCCTGCATTATTCTCTGTGTAACTGTTTAAAAGGCAGACTGTTCCTTACTGTCTAGTCAGTTGCATTCCCACTCCCTTCACTTCAGAGCATATCAATTCTTCTGAAATTTCTTTCTTCTGCCCCAAATAGTTCATGATCATTGGAATTATTCGAGTAAGTCGTCAGAATGCTTTGCATGCAAAAGGTAAGCTTCCATCACCACACTTTCTACTCCATCCCGACCCCCCCCCAATGTGTGCCCTTCAACCAGAGATGTGAGTGGGTGTCCTGCAGCCTGGGGTGCCACCTGCAGCACGCACTTCGCCTCTGAGTTCTTACTTCCCTAAAAGACAGTGGTTGTGGGGTATGTCCCCAGCAACCAGTAGTAAAATTAATTTTGACGTCAATCTCTCAGTATTTCTTTCTTTAGGAATTTGTTCAGTCCCATCCCCCTTAATATTTAAAGGAAATAGGTTGGGACACAGGAAAAGGAGAAGGTAGAGATGGTTTTGCATCAGATTTACGAGGCGGTACGGTTTCTTTTCCGTTCAGATCTCAGATGTTTTTGTACTTTTGATCTAGTCTTCTCACAAGCTTTGAGGTTTAATCATCCAGGATTAACCAGGAGAGAGCTGGTGAATGTTTTTTTGCTGGTTACAGTAAATGTTTTGAAAGAAAAAGGAGGCATCATTTTTTATGTACTTGTTAATTTTTAAAGTGGAAATCACTCATTCGAATTGTCCCTCCCCCAGCCTTCCTCCATTCTAAGCCATTGGAATGTCTGCCCATCAGATACTGGATCACTAGTTCTAATTTCATGCATATGCTTTAGCTCACATTCATGACAAAATAATTATACTTTTCAATCTGGTTTTTATGGACTTTATAGTGCTCCTGGGTCCCTGGCACATTTCACAGGACTTACGGAAGGACATGACTGTGGGTGTTTAGGGTGGTTACCTGACTGTTGTGACACGTGGTTTCTGTGTCTGCTGCCGCGCCACGGGCCAGCAGAGCTACCTCTCGTTTTACACATGCGTCCTGCCCTGTGGAACCTTCCCGGTGACACGTGTGATGATGTGATTGGTGGGTGGACAGTTTCCAGTCAGAGGAAACCAGCCGTGATGCAGCTGCTGTGCAGCACCTGCCCAGGGTAGTGCGTGCGAGGGGGCAGGGGGCACCAGCACGCGGGGTGCGGCTCTGCACAGGGTCACGTAAAACTACACTTAGCAGTCAGGGAAATCCTTTCTCGAACACTGGCTTTCCAGGGTCAAAGAAAGGAGGCGGTTTAAGAATCTGTGAAGATTTAGAGCATTAAAAATGCTCTCTAAATGAGGCATGTGTTTTATTGGGGGAGGGGATGAGGCACTTTGAAAACACCCATCAAATAGGTAGCAAAGTTCCCATGTAGAATTGGGGTTTCCACCAGGGAGAACAGCCGATGCGAATGGCAACAATCCCCGTTGCTCAGTTACTCAGTGGCCGGCGGTACGAGGGGAGGGGCCGGTTTACATGGAGGAAACGTGGATTTAGGCGGAATTAGAGAACCCTTTCTTTTAAGCGAAGGGTGCACGCATACCTTACATCCTGGCCTGGTGGATGCAATAGACTCTGTATTCTATTTATCTGTCTGTCTGTCTGTCCTGCTTCCATGCATAAAACGCTGTGCTGGCACCCCAGAGCCCTAACTTGAGACCCTTTGGGGGGCATTTTATGAATTCTTTTAAATATTCCTCAAGACTTGCAGCGTAGATACTACAGAATTGGCTTAACTGATCTGTCCTCTAGTTGGCACAGCCTTTGAACTGACCACCAGGAATTGGGCTGTTTAATCCGCCACCTAACATGAAGGGGATTAAAAAGCAAAACGCATAGTAAGAATGCCACGATGAATCTTTTCAAGAAGTTATCTTCTGTAACATCCGACGGGCTAGAATAAACTTGTCAGGTGTTTCATGGCCCTGAAAATAAGTTCACAACACCAAGTTCACCCCAAACCCAGACAGTTAGCTCAGTAACCCCGTGGTTACAAACACTACACACCAGACACGGTTGGATCATTCCTTTGTCCCCTTCATTAGTTACATCCAAGGTCATTAAAACCTCCTTTAAATTGAATTCCTAACATAATCAGCAAACTCATTGCCAGCACTGCAAGTTTGCTTCAAGATGCAATTAAAGTGAAGCTAAATCAGTGGGCGTTGGGAATTATCAGTAGAAAAAAGATAGCGGAGGGGTGTTTTTATGGCCTCAGCTGCTATTTCCATGTGTGCCTAAACTTACATCTTGTCGCCTGATGTATAGTCATGCCTGCAAAGACACTTGAAAGAAAACTAACAATGTCACCTTCTGCTGACATTATTGAACAGTGGGAGATTTTGTAAAGGATTTCAGACCTTTCTCTGCACTCATATTTTGCTTTGTAAAATTTATATACAAAGCAGTTTCTTTTCATTTATTGTGTCTTAGCACCCCCCTTGTTTGTGAGAGAAAGGGAAGGCAATGGGGTAGATAGTTTTCTCTTCTTTTCGGACTAAAAGACAGGCTTAGGTTTTGTTGGGGTTATTTTGGGTTTGGAGGTTTTTTTTTGTTCCGCAGATACTGCCTTTAAATATATGTTTTTCAACCAAAGTCTCAGCTGGTGATATTTCTGCCCTTAGAAAGACCTCCCTTTTCTTCCCCCCCGTTTCATCCTATTTCTTCATGGTAGCACTGCCATATCAATCCCAGCTGAGAATTATTTGTCTCCCATTGAGCCACAAGGTGTAAATTTGTTCACTGAAAAGGTGGGGCTCCGACAGTTGATGGCAATGGATATCCACAGGCCGAGCTGGTGGATAATTTCCCTGGCGGACTGTTCTGTCTCATGTGAGGCCATTTGTTGAGCTGTCTGATATGGAAGAAAAGGAAAGGAAGGACCCGCCAGCAAGAAATGAGACCATGCAGTGATTTTCCAAGCAAAAGGGGAAATCAAAGGACAATTTCAGGTCCACTCCAGTTCCCCAGGCATATACCTGGGAACTCTGGAATCAGGAATTTGTTTTTTCTTATTAGTGTTTTTAGAGAAGTCACTGAGAGACAGCCCCAAGTCAGGGGGTTATGACAAATTCAGTCATGCCCGTGGGCTGTGCTCAGAAATTACCACCACCCCAGATCACTTCTGTGCATGCCTGAGAGTAACAAATTCTTCAAGGGTCTACAGAAAAGTTTGGAGCCAGAAGCAAAAACACAGACATTGATATTGATGCTAAACTCCAAGAAAGGTATCTGTAAGATTATTAAATTTTAATTGGATGGCTACAAGGTTTCAAACGTGCCAATCATAAATGCATTGCATGAGCCAATACTTTGAAATGCAAAATTATAATCACCCTTTTCATTTTTTTTTTACACACACAAAAAATGTGGGTGGGAAGTGGGAGCATCTTAATGGTCGCTATATGACATGTGTGGCAGGAATGGAAAATAAGAGCCTACGGCCACTAAAGCTCTTAAACCAGTTCTCCACCTTCTCTCCCCCAACTGTGGGATTATTCCAGAAGATGTAAATCAGCCAAGATCGTAGTGGGGAGGATCAGAAGGTGAGACAAGGGAAAGGGTTCCAGTTTTTTCGTGTTGTATGCATCCATAGTGGAGCGAAGTGGCCAAGGCAGTGGTGTGAGCATGAGGAAATTCCCAAGACACCTCCGCGTCATTGAAAAGGCCAGAGACGGGTGCCCGGCTCTTTTGAGGAAGGAGTGTTCATAACAAATGGGGAAAGCAATGCTGTCCAGTTGGGGCATATTGGTAGAACACCATTGTCACCTTGTCGAGTTGTTTCCCCATTTAATACGAATACTCCCAGCAGATGACCAGACCCTCACGTGGCCTTGTGTCTTAGTCAGCATGTCTCAACGTGACACATATTGCCATATTTAGAATGAAAAACTTGAAGTGGCAGGGGCAAGAAAGAAGGTGGAATATCTGAATTCCATGTGTGATGATCCTAGTCTTTTATTCAGTGACTTACTTTTCCAAGTTTTATTTTTATTCACTGCACGTGGGGCAGTAAATATTTGGAGGTGTCAGCCCCCCAAAACACATGGAAAAATGATACTTCCTTATAATACCATTCCCCAAAATAACCACTAGTAGCGGTTTGGCAAAATTCTGGCAGAATTTGTTTCTTCATATATGCTAAAGTATTTTCAGTTTATTTTCATTTATAAAATGAGATGATGAATAAGGTTTAAAAATTTGTTTTAATAGATGGTGACAGAAGAAGACTTTACTTTGGCTGGTGAACACACAATGCAATATGCAAATGATGTATTACAGAATTGTACACTTGAAACCTATATAATTTTGTGAACCAATGTCACCCAATAAATTTAATACAATTTTTAGAAAGAAAAACAATTGATTTACAATAACAGTGCATCTTAGATATTTTTCCATGTCGTTACATGTGGACTCACCTCACTCATTTTAACGACCACCTGCCCTCCGTCGCTGGGTATCTGGGTTGCCCATTTGACTTCGATCTTTCAGGAGAATGTACCATGTGCCTAAAGTAACCATGATATATTCCCCAGAAATATACCTTCTTGGCTCCCTGTGTTGGCATGCTCTTTCCTGGGAACAGAAAGAACCAAATATTTCCCCGTACTGATGCTTGTCATTAAATGGAGACCCTACATGTGATGCGTCGTTTATTTATTTCTTTGTCTTTTGTTTCTGCCTTTTCCTCTTACGCAGTCGTCTGCAGCCAGGGACAAGGATGAACAGGCTCTGCCGGTAGGAAGCGGTGGCCCTGCTGTACCTGTTCTTGTGCCTGTGGGTAGTGGTGGGGGCAGGGCTGGGCGGGGGAGGGGCTCGGGTGCTCAACAGACCGTCCCCCCCTTGGAGTACTTACGTGGTGTCATCTGCCGGTGCGCGTGTACGCTCTGGTTTGTAATGACTGCCCACTGAACTCCGGCAGCCACTGACACATTGTCTCTGGGATTCCATTTCAAATGTTTGCGTTCTCTCTTTCATTTGGCATGAACGTTTATAGGAGATGAAAGAGTAAGATATTCCCAAATTGCATTCCAAGGGATGTTGAGCTGATATTTGGGGACAACGGGAGAATCTAATTAATGCTTGAGCTCTGTTTTCCTTGTGTATCAGCATGCACGTCATGTGGGGTTGGAAATTTCTTTTGGTTCCATCAAAAGAAATGCTGCATGAGCCCTATGTATTCATACCTAAAAGGATGCTTTAAGTTCTATGTAGCTATAACCCTTTGCCTATGAAGATCGCCATAGTAGAGTTCTTCCAGTTTCTCAAATTAAGAACCATAGTTACAGTAGTTAGGACCAATTATTAACAACAAGCACATTTTCCAGTTCCAACCCAATTAACACATCGCATTTTGTGTTGTGCAACATGGCAAGGAAATGACCTTCCAAGTTTTTGTGCTCAGCCATCAGCGATTACATTTCAACTCTATTCCAGTCTCTTCCCCTTGCCCCTAAATAGTTTGAACCCTAACCCATCTGCATCAAGTAGCACATTTCATTAAAAATGTTACAGATTTTTAAGGCAGAAAGGACTAGGAATGAAGATACCTATGACCCCATCCTTACCCCTTTGGTGCTCAAAGCGAAGATTCATGACATTGACTGAGAGCCCATGGGATATAGCAGGGTCAGTACTGGGCTTGGAGGACAGACCAGGTTTGTTTCTTGGGAAGAGTTCACGAACTGGCTCACCCCTGAGACACCAGTAAACCCCTTTGATTCTTCTCGAAACCCTGTGGAGCTGGGAACATGATCTCTAACAGATGTCATAATAAGATCACACTGAGACAGTCAGATTTCTCCACGAACGTCATACTGACATTTTACCCCTACCTCAAGCTTACTGCAGGTTTCATGTTTGCCTCCAAACATGCAGACTAGGTTTGTTAGTAAGTTCTTCAAAGTAAGGACTCCCTGGGCAATAGTTCGGAAACACTGTCCAAGCCCACCAGGTTAACCTGATTTCCTTTAAACTTAGCGGTCTAATGTTTATCTTGAAACTCTAAAGGTGGCTCGCTCTAGGATGCAGGACTTTCCATATGTATTTGATCATGGAGCCTCATATGGGACGTTCCTTGGGAAGCCCCTTGTGGATCTGGAACTTGATGGAATAATTTGGGAAAACCCTGCATGGGTTGGAAGACAGTGAGAAATGTCTTTTATTTTTATCTGACCCCAGAATCTCTTGTCAAGATTTTGGACCAAAGGCTCAATGAGAAATTCATTTCCTCGCAGTGTATTACCCTCTCTTAAATCGGCCTGTCTCTATAACATGGCCTGGAGAAGTGTCTTCCCCTTTGATAACCAACACAAAATCACCCAAAGGAGGGGAGAAGACAGTCCTTATTCAGGAGGAAAATCTGTCACAATCCAGAGGGTTTGGGGTTTGGGATTTTTTTTTTTAGATTGTTGGCTTTTGAAGATAAAAGAAAGACTTTGTTGGCAACCTCAACTCTAAGGGTTCATTCTTCCTCTCTCACCTGTCCCCAAAAATCACACATGCAAGAATTTGTGCAAAAGAAGTCCCCCCCGCCTGACGTCAGTAGGCTTCTCTGTGGATTCCTAATGTGGTTCTCTTTAAACCTCACTTAACACAAAACTCAGGGCTTCGTGGATTAGAGCTGAGGTCCAGGGTAGTGACGAGGAACCCCAGAAGATGCACAGGGTATCCCTTGGGGCAAAAAGGAGAAAATATTAACACCGCTATCATTTACTTTCCATATTCTTCATAATGTCTACTTTTGTGCATGTTTTATAATATATATGCTCATATTTTAGCGTGTGTGTGGATATAAATATAGATCCAGATATGCACATAGATGGATACATATAAGGTTGGACAATTAATTTTCTAGGAACTCATCCTAGAAAAAATGCTACATCTCACTGCTGAATGTCACTATGGTCACCTTCGAAGGACTCCCCTTGGGAAGCTGTGCACCAAGGCCAGCACCTAGTCCACCCTTCAAAGCAATTTTGGAACTCTTTTTCTGGAATGGCCATGAGAGCTGTTGTCATATGCAAAATCTGACAATTAAGTTCACAAACCTTCCACCACGTGCTTACGATGGCGGGACTGTACAAAGGATTCAATAAGGTGCCATACCCTTGCCAAGGGGTGAGATTGTGAACTTAATTGTCCAATTTCGTATATACGTACATACTCAAAGGTTTTACTGGTAGGGTGCACGGTCCAAACATTTTAGAGACCACCCACTGGTTCAGGTAACAAGTTTTGAGAGAAGCCACCTGAGACCCATTCCTCTATCCTCCATTTTTGTCTGTGTGAGGACACCTCATTTCACTTCTCTGAGACCAAGTTTCCTTATTTGTCTAAGGGGAATAATAACAGCGTCTCGTCACTGGGTTTGCTTTGAGAATGAGCTAAACTCATGGAGGCGCAGCATTTAGCACATTGACCAGCATTTCCTAAGCTCCAAAAGAATAAAAAAACAAAAGATAGCAGCTAATTCATTGAGGAAGAAAGGATGTGAGAAAGCCATTCCTTTGAGGAACTCGAAATGTGCTGTGAAAATCTTTGGTTCGGGAGCGTGTGGTCCTGTGACAGAAGTGAGTGACCACCGCACAAGGCGAGGATCTAGTCTGCACTGCACTTGCCTTTCGCTTCTGACTAACTGACAGCGTCTTTGTCTGGTTTCTCTGCTCAGGCCAAGCCACGTCTGCAACGCGGCGGAAGCTCCGCCTCCCTGCACAACAGCCTCATGAGGAATAGCATCTTCCAGCTCATGATTCACACCCTCGACCCACTCGCCGAAGGTAAACATCAGGCTTTGGTTTGGGAGCTTATTCGGTGGGGAAGGAGGGTTGAAAAAGGCTTCTTTTCTCTGAATAAAACATGTTGATGCTCCTGTCACACACGCCTGCCGATGGCCTCAGGTGTAGCATCTGCGGGAGGCAGCCAAGGCCCTTGGGTGTGTTTATCTGTAACAACTCTGTACCCGATCGGGGATTTTTGTACCAGGAGCAGATCTGAGGTCCGTTCTGATTCTGTCCTTTGATGCCTCCAGCATAAATACAGTTTGTCATAAAAAGACAAAAAGGTTCTGTCCCTCCCAGGTAGACTGACAGTTCTCTTTCCTTATCCTTCCTAAGTTCCAAAATGAGGTTGTCTGTGAAGATAAATTTCTCATCTTAAAAAAAAAAAAGAGTGGGGCAAGAACTTTTTGACTTAGGAGGGCCAGGAGCACTTCGGGGAATTTCACCGCTGAACATTACTGATTCTTTAGCCACCGGAGGGAGGGTGGGAGGTAAGCCCCTAAGCATCCAAAGTGCCCTCTCTGAGGTAAGTACTTAGGATCAGTCGTTGGAGACCCCAAAGCCCCGGTTCACCTCCTAGGGTTCCTCTGAACCATCCTCAGGAACCCAGTATGGAGCTCTTCCGGTTTACTTATTCACGATGACGTCAGATACACCATGTTTCTGAAATTGCGTGTGTATCCTAAAAAACTAGTATTTCCAATAGGTAGATACTGGATGTGTCAAATAAATGTCAAGAGTTAGGCCACTAGCAAGGGGTCTGCGATCACCCAGCCTGTTCTCCCTTTGCCCCGGCCCTTGTAATTAGGCCTGATGCAACACAGTGACTCATGACCTGGCGAAAAGGTCTCTGCTGCTGAATGAACACGTAGGATGAGATTGTCAGATCAGCTCACATAAATCACAGGTCTTACCCAGTGAGGGGGGTCACCTCTCACTGGGGAGCAGTTATGAAAAATCTCCCCTTTGTACCCCTGATTCATAGACCCTGAGTTCCCTTCACGAGGGCCCATCCTTAGCCAGAGACACCCCAAGCATAATTGCTCTCTCCCCACAGAGGTCCACTTAACAGGAAGTTCTTTAAACCTGGTCGCTTGCCTTCTTTTCTTCAGAGTGCACTCCCAGAGAAGGGAGTTTTGGGGTCACAGGACAACTTCGTTCCAGCCACTGAGCAGTTGTGTGACTTTGGGCGAGTTGGGGTCTCTCTAGGATGCACCCGGTTTCTTCCTCTACAGGAACAGTCAGCTCCACACTTCACCGTGGACAAAGCTTTTCACACCTATAGACTTAGGATTCAGAACGGCTAACGTTATTACTCTAATTTCATAAAATATTATACCACCAAAACAGACCTCGAATTTACCTCCAACTCTCTCTGTCTAGTTCCACACAGCAGCCCACATCACCTTCCTAAAAAGTAAACCCATTGTCTCACTCTGACTTACAACCTGCAGTGACTTCCCATGGCACTTAGGAAAATGGTGAAATCCTTACTGTCAGGGGGGTTCAACCTTGTGGCTTCCCTGGGCCACATTGAAAGAAGAATTGTCTTGGACCACACATAAAATACACGAACACTCACGATAGCTGATGAGCTAAATAAATGAATAAATAAGGTCCTTGCGTAATTTTCATCATGTTTTAAGAAAGTTTACGGATTTGTGTTGGGCCACATTCAAAGCCGTCCCGGGCCACATGGGCTGCAGGCTAGACAGGTTGGTCTACATGATCTGCCTCTTTCTCCAAACTCAGTTTGACTCACTTTGCTTTAGCCGCAGGGTCCTTTCTAGCCCCAAACAGTACTTCTTTCCTGCCTCAGGACCGTTGCATAGGCTGTAGCCCCCACCCAGAATCCTGTTCTTTCCCTCACCTCTTCTAGTTTCCCTGCTTTACCCTCAGCCATTCTTCAGCACTGTCAAAATGACACTTCTTGACCATCTGGGATATATCAGGACTTCCAATCATCCTCTCTCAACGTGCCCTTTAATTTTTCTTTATTGCCCACATTGTACTTTGTGTGATTATTTGTTTACTGCCTGTCTCCCCCAGGAAACAGTAAGTTTGAAAAGAGCCAGGACTCTATTATATTAGTTGTCCCCCAGATCTTGCAGAGTCCATAGTACAGAGTACCTGACACAGAGTAGCTGCTAAGGCTCAGAAAGATAAAGCAACCGGGGCGAATCACGCTCTTAATCTGACAGTCACATCATTGCAAAGCCCTCAAAGCCCCACAGGTTTAAGATGGTATGTGGAGCCACCATGTTCTGGAGGGCCATGTGAGAGAGGAAAAGAACTACTTTAGCTGCCCCAACTCGATGATGAGCAGGTAGCTGAGTGTATTTATTTTGGCAAGCCGTAAGAAGACAGACTACGGAGCCAGGCTCTCTGCATCCCAATCCCAGCTCTACATTTACTGGCTGTGTGACCCCGAACAGGTTACTTACCCTCTGTCCCTCAGTGTCCTCATCTGTAAAATCAGGAGAATAAATAGTAACGCCTCTACCCCAAGGTTGTTGCAAGTATTAAAGGGGTGAATATACATAAAGCGTTTAACACAGACGGTCAGTACCATGTGCAGGTTAGGGATTGTTCTGTTGCCTCATTTTGGAAAAGAATACAGCATATGATTTTTTCAATTCAAAATATTCAAAAGGCTAGTGTGAGCAAATAAGTCTTCCTCCTCTATCAGCCTCCCCGTTTATGTTTTTAGTCCCTCAGAGGAAACCACAGCTATCAGTTTCTTGGGGTTCCTTCCAGAGATGTCCTGTGCATGTACAGCTCTGCGTGCGTGTGTGTGTGTGTGTGTGTGTGTGTGTGTGTGTGTGTGTCCCTTTCAACAGTCTAAACTTCTCTCTTTTGTTGTTTGAGGAGTTCAGTTTCTGGAAGGGCCTGTTTTTGTGTTTTGTGTTTGGTGGGGGAGGTTAGGTTTTGTTTCTGAGAGACAGGGAGATCAGAAGGAGTCTGGGCTGGCCCACCAGAGATTCGTCCGCAGCACCCGGCCCACGTGGGCCTGCACTGCCATTAACGCGTTCGTTCCCACTGGGTCCACACGCACGTCCTGAATCCGGGCGCCTCCTGTCAGGGTGAAACCACTCCCCGAAAGACGCGGAGTGCTGCAGGGGTGTGAGCCTGAGAGAGTGCGGAGAGCCATCATCAGTCCTGGCCTTGAGTGATTAGGGAATGCGGAGAGCACTTCAGTGCTTTAAAATTGCTCCGTAGCACGCAGCCAAGCAAACAGATTGCTCTGGCACTCTCCCCCCGCCCCCCGAAAAAAATGCTCCATCATTTTCCATTCCAAGATCAGCCAAAAATACTCACTAACCGCCCTCAGAAGTAGTCGCCTCTCTTTTAGTTTGCATCTTGCCATTTGAGTTCACGTGTCTTGTGCCAAGCTGTTACCTTTAACGGTGCACATGTAACATGCAGGCTACCTCCCCAAGTTGGCGGCACTGCTGTCACTTCCCTGTTGCAGTAAAGGACCATCCGTGGATGTTCCTGGCACCCATCTAGCTGAGTAGTATATGGGCGTCACCTGGCATACGGGCAGTGTTCACAAACTTGTCACCTTCATTTCAAAACATCCTCTGGGACCGACGGCCTATGGAAAGACATTTCCCTTTGTCTCATCTGGCCACTCAGGTTCTTTTGTCTTCCAAACTGCAGTGACTAAGCCTTACTAAAAGCTCTAATTCAGCAATGTCCAACCTTTTGGCTTCCCTGAGCCACGATAGAAGAATTCATTCTCTTGGGCCACCCATAAAATACCCGAACACTAATGATAGCTGATGAGCTAAAAGAAAAATATAGTCACAAAAAAATCCCATGTTATAAGAATCTGTGTTGGGCCACATTCAAGGCTGTCCTGGGCCGCAGGCTGGACAGGCCTGCTTTAATTGGTGGTTGGTTCGGCCTCTGAGTCTGAGTCACAGGATCCAGCAGTGTTTGGGTTTCGATTCTCTATCGATGTGTAACAAACCACCCAAGACTTAGTGGCTCAAAACCACCCCCACATTGCTTCTTGCTCATGATTTCACAGATCAGAGATTTGGGCAGGGGTCAGCAGGGTGATTCTTCTATCCCATGTGGTATAGAGGTCATTTGGTGATATTCAGCTAGGAGATGGGCAGGTTAGAAGGTCCCAAAGGGGCTCACTCACATGTCCGGCACCTTTGTAGGCACAGCTGGAATACCGGGGTCAGCTATACCCCTGTGACTTCCTCTATTGCCTTGGGGCCTTTCTACATGGTTGGACTTCTTACATGGCAGCTCAGGGTTCCCAGAGAAAACCTTCCAAGAGGCTCAGGTGTAGGCTGCAAGGCTGCCAGTGACCTAGTCTGGGATGTCCCAGAACATCCCTTCTCCCGCTTTCTGTCAGTCAAGCAGTCATGAAGCCCAGCCCAGAATAAATCAAGGAGGAGACTCCAGCTCTCCATGGGAAGATAACCAAACAATTTGAAATCGCCTTTAACCTAACCCAGTCCGTCTCAGGGACACATGTCACACACACAAAGCCATCGTCAGCCTACCTCAGGTAAAGGTTCAGTCCATCCAAGGCTGACAATGGCCTTCCAGCACCACACAGTTCTGAACAGGACATTATTTGTGGGAGAACAAAAAAGCAATCTGCTTAAGGCTCATGTTGATGGTTGGAATAAAGATTTTGTTTCTTTTATAAGAAAGCCCTGGAGGTCCTAGGCTAGTCAGGGGGATCACTTCTTAAATTATATAAATGCCTAACCACCATGCTGTACACCTGAAATTAATATAAAATAATATGAAATGTCACCTGTAATTGAAAAATTAAAAAAAGACGGGAAAGGTGAAGGGGAGTAATAGGTCCTTGTTCCTAATAGGTATAAAGCAAATAAGTCATGGGGATGTCATGTGCAGCGTGGGCAGTACAGTCAGTAGTGATGGCACCGTACGGAGTCAGATGGCTGATCGCTTGTTTAGGTGTGTAAATGTTGCATAATTATGATGTACCCCTGACACTAACATAATATTGTATGGCAGCTCTATTTTTAATAAAAATCTTTAAAACGAAAGAAAGAAAGAAAGAAATACCTGGAGAACTAGAATTACCCATCTTTGAGATCACAACGTGGCTATCTGAATTGATCTCTCTAATAAATTCAGTGTCTCATTGATTTTCACATTTTGTCTAAACAAGCCATTATACTCACTCAGGTGTGCATCTTTATGAACCTATTTATAAAACAAAGATGCTGAATGTAGCACTTTTGGAGTAAGAAATAGCTCCCACTCTCAATTTGTCTGACAACAAAACCACCCGCTAATATTTGCGGCATGGCGTCGCCCAGGCACTGCACTGAGTGCTCTGCATCCGCCATCTCCCTTGATCCTGACACCAGCCCTGCTCATTCATTAAGAGGACACTGCCCTACAAACAGGATGTGTCTGTCACCTCACCAAGTGACATGGGAAGTAAATGGCAGAGCCAGTTTGAACCAGTGTCTGTCTGACTCAGCGTCTGGGCTTACAGTTCTTAAGCTGCTCTGCCTCCTTGTGTAACTCCACATCCAACTCAGTGTTCCGTGTCCCCCTGGTGTAGACAGCAGCATGCATACCAGGAGCCCTGACCTATCCCCGGACCGGGTGGGCATGTAATCTGTAAGGGGTGAATTTCCCATACGTAAGCCTGGGCGGCACCACCTGTCTTAGCCTTAGCGCCTCCCATCACAGGCCCCACACCTAACTGCAGCCCGCTCTGGACCCCCCAGGGCACCTTGCTCTCATCGGCCGCCTTCTACTCGAGCCCCTGAAATTGCTGTTGACCTACCTGTCCAGGATGACATGGGCACCAATCTACACAGGAAACGGAACCGCATAGCCAACTCTGCAACTCTGGGCGAGCTCAGAGACTGGGCGATGTCAGTGGAGAGACGGATGTGGGACCGGGACAGGTGGCATGGCGTTAGCGTTTGGCCACGTAGCAGACGTGGTTGGCATGTGGTCCACGAGTCAGACTGCCTGGTTCAAATCCTTGCTCTGAGACCTTGAGCCAGTTTCTCAACCTCATTGGGCCTCAGTTTTTCTGTGTGTAAAACGGGAGAATGATTGCACCACCAGCATAAGTCTCTGCTTACTGTCACTCAGCCGTGTAGGGCCTTGGTTTGTCTATAAGAGGGAAGAACGTTAGTTCCATTTTCAGAAGCTTATGGTGAGTATTCAGTACAATGGTGCCCCCAAAGCCTGTAATTACTGCTCGGTGACTGTTGGCAATGAATTAAAACTCTGTTTAGTGTCATGTAATAGAATCCAACTCTAGTGGCTTCACTTAATAGATTTTCTTTTAAGAATTTATATTTTAGAGCGGTTTTAGGTTTACAATAAATTAGAGAGAGGTACAGATGTCCCATAGATGCCCTGCCCCCCCATACATACCCACATACATACTCTGCCCCATTATCAATGTCACTCACCAGAATGGGACATTTTTTACCAAGGATGAACCTACACTGACACAAGAGAATCACCCAGAGGCCATCGTTTACATTAGGGCTCCTTCTTGGTGTTGCACATCCTGTGGGTTTGGGAAGCGTATAAGGACACATCCCCGCCATTGTAGTGTCCTCCAGCGTGATGTCACCGCCGTAAAAATCCTCTGCGCTCTGCCTACCCATCCGTCTCCTGAAACCCCGCGGGCCACTGGGCTTTTTACTGTCTCGGCCGTTTCACCCTTTCCATAAAGTCAGATCTGTGTTTGGACAGGACACGGCCTTTTTAGAGTGTCCTTAATAGTTTGTTGGTGTTTTATTTTTCTTATTTAACAGGAAGCCCAGTAGTAAACAGTCCGAGGCTGGTGACATATTAATAGCTCCGCCCTGACATTGGAGAGCCCCAGTCTCCTTCTGGTTTTTCCCTTCTTTTATCCAGAGCGTGTTTCCCTCCTCGCCATTCCATGGGATGGCCGCTCCCCCACCCCCACCCCCGGGAAGGAGACAGTGCTGCTGTCCTTTTTATCAGGAAAGCCATAATATTCCCAAGGCAGACTCCCGCTTATTACAGCACGTGGACCAGAATGGGGCCACGTGAGCACCCTGACTTCCCGAGGAGCCTGGGGCTCCATGCTGGACCCCCGTGAAGGCCAAACACACTCCACTTCTCCTTCCCACCCCCAGTTACCGTCACCCTGTCCTCTCAAATTCCTGAGCTACCGAGAAGAGGTGCGATGCTCCCCTCTTTCCTCCTTTTTAAAGGGCTCTGCTGGCCCGGGACTCCAGCTGGTCTATAGTGCCCCTGAATCCTCCCTCAGAAAGGGCATGCCCGAAAACTTGTCATCCAAGAATTCTGGTTCCCCGAATTGTAGG
Source organism: Lyroderma lyra (assembly GCA_004026885.1). Taxonomy (NCBI): domain Eukaryota; kingdom Metazoa; phylum Chordata; class Mammalia; order Chiroptera; family Megadermatidae; genus Lyroderma; species Lyroderma lyra. The sequence continues at coordinate 4,695 of PVJL010000416.1, read as the reverse complement.
GCCCCCGAGTGGAGCTATGCCCCACCTCTGCTCAAAACCGTCTGACCAGCTGAAAAGCCCTGGTCTTCACGGCAGCCCGCAGGCTCCTGGGACCTGCCTCTCTCCCCTTCCTCTCTGTGTCCCTGCTCTCTCCCCTTCCTCTCTGCCCCTGCCCCTCCTCTCCCTCAGCCCTACTCTCCTTCCTCTCGTGCGTCGCTCTCTTCGCTTCACTTCTCTGGCTGCCTGGCAGCCCCTTGTCACCAACTCCAAGCGCACGCCTGCCTCAGGGCCTTTGCACATATTCTTCCTTCCCCCAGACATCCACATGGCTCCTTAGCCACCCTTCATTCAACTCAACCTTCACATGTCACCCCATCAAGAGGCCTTGCTCAATCAGCCTTTGAAAAATAGCAAAATCTGAACAATGAGAACCAAACAGAGCCCTGGGCCTTTTTTTTCCCCTGCTCTACATTTGTCCGTATCACTTACTGCCGTAAATGTATCTTGTTGGCTGCCTGTCTCTACCCTTGTATCTTTAACATGGCAGCACATCGGGCAGGTGCTACGCTCTCTCCAGGGTCCCAATAACTGTTTGTTGAATAGATTGAACGAGTGCTTCCTTTTGTAATTTTTCTGCTGGAGAACTGTACGAGGTCGGACAATTAAGTTTGCAAACTCATCCTAGAAAAAGTGCTCCATACTTCGTTGCTGAATATCACTACGGTCACCTCCAAAGCACTCCCCTCGGGGAGAAGCTATGCACTGATGCCAGTGCCTTCTCCACCCTTCAGAGCAGTTTTAGAACTCCTTTTTCTGGAATGGCTGTCAGAGCTGTCCTCGTACCCAAAATCTCGCCAAGGTTATGACACCTTACCAAGTCGTCTGTACAGTGCTGCCAACGCAAGTGCACTGTGACAAGTTCACGAATTTACTAGTCAGATTTGGGGGATCACGACAGCTCTGATGGATGGCCATTCCAGAAAAAGAGTTCCAGAATTGCTTTGAAGGATGGCCTAAGCCCTTGCATCAGTGCACAGCTTCCCAAGGAAAGTACTTCAAAGGTGACCGTAGTGATATTCAGCAATGAGGTGTGCAGCACTTTTTCTAGGTTGATTTTGAGAAATTAATTGTCCAGCCTCCTATGTCTCCAGTCATGTAGATTGTCTTATCTCATGTCCTGTCAAAGGCTCTTTGGTTGTGAGCAACAAAATCCTCATCAGTTGATGGTTGTCTGTGCAGTAGTGACTAGCAGTCATGTCTGCTGTGGCCACCATTGTATCCCCAGCCTCTGGGATGGCACTGACATTAAGTAGATGCTCAGTCAATATTTGCTAGGCGACTAGATAAATCTCCTCCTAGTTCTGGAATTGCTGCTGCAATGAGAACTGTTTGCTCTCTGCCTCTCGCCTTCCTGATGAGTTCTCCCGTTGGCTTTTCCTCTTTTCTTTCCAAGCTTTGTTCTTCTCTATTTCCTTTCCTTTTCTTCCCTTCGATGTACTAGTGGATCTTGCAGTCATTGCACTCCATGGGCCTAATTTTATGTATTCAAAGAATAAAAGATCCTAAGAAGTTTACTTTCTTAACCATTCTCCTGTGTTACAAATTCAAACCCTTGGAAAGTAGCGTCTGGCACATAATTCAGTATGAAGTTGTGTTTGAGAAGGAAACTGGGGAAAAAAGAAGTTTTTCATTCAGTTCTCTGGCTTCTTGGATTCTCTGCTACAATTCTGGTCATTTCTCTTTCCTTGTAGAATTTCAAGGACTTGTAGACTTTGATTTACCATTTCTTTTCACTATAACAATTTTATTAGTAATGGCAACTTTATCAAATAAGTGGACTTGATACCTTAAGAAACACAAAAGTAAGAATAATACGTGCCTAATGGGCCGACCACGGAATTGAAGGGTTATTTAACACACGACCCGAGACAGTTTCGAACAGCAGGTCCCCGGGTAATTCCTTTGGGGCTGTTTTTTCATGACAAAACCCTTCAGAATCCGGTAATGCGACGTCTGAAAATGACAGCAGATTCATCGTGTGACACCTGCCTTATTTGCTGTTAGAAAGACAGGGAAATTTCCCCACGGTAAATTCCCTTCCCCTTATCAGCTGGTCCGTGGTGTTTTCACTTTATAGCCAACACGCTTACACCACGTGCATTCAGAATGGTTGGGGGGTGGCCTGGGCTCCTGTCTTTCCCTCGTCAGTAGCAGTTGTGACATCCTGATGTCATCTCTCCCACTGCTGTGTCAGTCTGGCTCAGGCAGTGGGAAGTGAACAGGTAGCTTCAGTGACCTGAATTCCAGGGCATTTTGATTATACAAGCCTCACAAATGAGCAGCAAATATCTGCTTTTTCACCATCTTTCCTGTACCCTGGATCATGGGTTTTCTAAACGAAAATTTTTGTTATTAATAGCAGAACCCGGCTGATACAGGAATTCCTGCAGAGAAGAGTAAGTAATTTTTACACTGTTAAAACCATTAAGAGTTCACTCCTGTCAGATCCTTTATCAGTGTGCCTGATTCAACAGCCTTCCTCTAGACCAAAGAAATAGGGACTCCACTCACAAAGGCAACAAAACCACACAGTACCGCGGATTAACCCAAAGGAAATGTTTGAGGACTTCGTAACACAACAATAAATAATCATTTCTCAAGGACCTAGAAGATCTAAATAAATGTCAGTATGTTAGAAAGATATCAGTGCTCCCCAAGTTAAACTCCCAAGGCAACTCAGTCCTAATACTGATGTGCATGGAACTTCGTAACTTGATTTGTCAATGTGTATAGAAAAAGACGCTCTTCACAGAGAACAAAAAGGGGAACGTCACCGGAGACGACGATGTATAAAGGAGCTGCTTGGAGATGCTCCAGTTCAGGGGGCGTCTGACCTCCTGGCTTCCCTGGGCCCCATTGGAAGAAGACTTATCTTGGACCACACATACAGTACCCTAACACGATAGCTGAGGAGCTAAAAAAAAAAGGTCCATGGATCATTTTAGTCGTGTTCTAAGAAAGTTTATGAATGTGTGTTGGGCCACATTCACAGCCGTCCTGGGCCACATGCAGGTTGGACGAGCTTGCTCTAGGGGATGTAATGGGAGGAGAGGGACAAGGCTGGACCCCAGGCAGCTGGGCTCTCCCCAGAGGTGGCCCCTGAAAAGCTAGAAGACGGTGTGAGCACGGCTGTCCTATGCTCCTGGTTTGAAGCACTGGGGGGGGGAAGGGGAGAGGGTTTATGGACCACCCGCCTCACCTGCTTGAAGGGACAGGGCCCTTATTCCTGAGGGAGGGACAGTGCACAGTTGTGGATGCAGCGCCACATCCTGACAAGTGCGACGAGGAAACCAAACTGGGAAACCATGCTGGTGCCCGTACCACGGGGCAGGACAGAGGAAGCGCTCCATGCCGGTGGGTTCTGCCCCCCCGACACTGACGAGCGTCATCTCTGGGGTGAACGCTGAGGGCAGGGTCATCCAGAAAGTGTTCCTAGGAAAAGTGAGATTTGAGAGCGGGTCTCAGAGGACATGAGGAGCACGGGTGGGCAGAGACCTGGCTGGCTCGGGGAGATCCACAGCTACTGTGCGTGTTGGGCCCAGCCCAAATGGGGGCTCCTTGGACATGAGCGGGCACCTGGCTGTTTGCCCGCTGAACTAACGTGCTAGCGGTCTCTCCTGTCCAGAGGTACTAGGGCACCGTGTGTGTGTGTGTGTGTGTGTGTGTGTGTGTACCATACCTGGATGCCTGGATGTACCATACCCATGTGTGTGTACCATACCTGGATGTACCATACCCATGTGTGTACCATACCTGGATGTATCGTATCCATGTGTGTGTACCATACCTGGATGTACCGTACCCATGTGTGTGTACCATACCTGGATGTACCGTACCCATGTGTGTGTACCATACCTGGATGTACCGTACCCATGTGTGTGTACCATACCTGGATGTACCATACCCATGTGTGTACCATACCTGGATGTACCGTACCCATGTGTGTGTACCATACCTGGATGTACCGTACCCATGTGTGTGTACCATATCTGTGTGTGTACCATACCCATGTGTGTACCATACCTGTCTGTGTGTGTGTGTGTGTGTGTACCACACTTGTGTGTATGTGCATACCATCCTGTGTGTGTGTGTGTGTGTGTGTGTACCATACCTGTATGTACCGTACCCGTGTGTGTTGTACCATACCTGGCTGTGTGTACCATACCCATGTGAGTGTGTGTGTGTGTGTGTACTACACCTGTGTGTATGTGTGTACCATACCTGTGGATGTGTATGTACACCTGTGTGTGTGTGTGTACCATACCCATGTGTGTACCATACCTGTGTGTGTGTGTGTGTGTGTGTACCACACTTGTGTGTATGTGCATACCATCCTGTGTGTGTGTGTGTGTGTGTGTGTGTACCATACCTGTATGTAACGTACCCATGTGTGTTATACCATACCTGGGTGTGTGTACCATACTCGTGTGTGTGTGTGTGTGTACCACACCTGTGTGTATGTGTGTACCATACCTGTGGGTGTGTATGTACACCTGTGTGTGTGTGTACCATACCCATCTGTGTGTATGTACCATACCCATGAGTGTGTGTGTACCATACCTGTGTGTGTGTGTACCATACCCGTGTGTGTACCATACCTGTGTGTGTACCATACCTGTGTGTGTGTGTGTACCATACCCGTGTGTGTACCATACC